>OW388289.1:97407665-98007665 GCA_936450465.1 Gibbula magus | reverse complement strand
AAATAATGACATGTACAAAATAGCTACACTCTTCAATGTAGAATCATGTTAACTCGTAAATAGCCAATGTTGATACATGTTGATCCGTTGATAGTGTTTCGCCAGGAAAACAGATAGTGCATTACATAGCAACTCCTAAATTAACCCTCCAGCACAGCACGCGTCATTGCCTTGATATAATGTCAAACCAGAATTGATACACTGGAGAGTTACTAATGTTTGCCAGGGTAATGAAATGTCAGTATCAATTTTCTTGGTTTTGTTAAAGGACACAGGACAAATTGTTAAAATGCTGCAATATCGATGCATTTGATGATGCTGTTATGCATTTAAAAAATATAGAGTATGGAATTGAGTCTTATGAATGTGCACAACACCAATTTTGTCGATGACGACTGAATATATTTACTGAAAGTAGAGTGTAGTCAGTAGATTTGTCTGCTCCGAAACAATTGTATCACAACTTAAATGTGGAAATATGTATCAAAATATCTGCTTAGATTTACTTTTTCCTGATGAATAGATCGATTGCATAATTTGAATCTGCATATCAAGGAAATGATTTTAGATATTTCTTGTTGACCTCGCTTTTGTGTGAAACCTTATTGATACCAATTATGGTTTTACAGGAGAATCCCACACACAAAAACCTTGAATTTCTGCCAAGTTGTATTTCTTACTTTTTAATCTTTTACTTTGCTTTTTTAAAATGTCCGTACCTTATTTTAATTCTTAAAAAACTTATATCCGAACCCTGTTATTTGAAGTGAAGAATTTGAAGTATGTGTGATTTGTGTCTTTACTGGAAGTGTTTTATAGAAAATAGGAAGTGAGGAAATAAAATCAGGATTTTAATTTTATTATAAAAGTAATTATATTCTATTTGTCTGTAATCTAAACACAAAGCATAATAACTAAATAGATATGTCCTTCCATCTGCATTAAATCATGAAACAACAACGTTAATTTTAATGAATCGCACATTCCATTCCATTTGAATTAGACAACGGTTTCTACATGGTTAAAACTAACCTATTTCCGAATACAATGGACAGAAGAAATGAGCTCACCTCAAAGTCGGACGGAAGAGTAGGCCTATGTCTAGTTTTACCATAACAAATGTTACGATCAAATACTTTTTCGAAAATTGAGAGTTCATAAAAACACGTCCATACAGCTTGGCAACATCGCGTCATATGAAACGATTACGTAGGAAATCACGGAAACAGTGACGTCATTGAACCTGTCAATCAAAAGTAGTTGGAGTTCTAAGTCAGTTAGAACCTATGAAGAGAAATCTTCGTGATTAAGAAGGGGCGGAGCTCGCTACGCTCGCTCCGCCCCTTCTTAATCACGAAGATTTCTCTTCATAGGTTCTAACTATTACATAGCTCACCTTAAAGCTGATACATCAATACCTTCAGATGCATAATTTCAAGAACAACTTTTCAAACACTTCATGATTATAAGTTTTGCAAGCAGTCTAAATGATGATTACATCTACATGTACTTACGTGGCAATCCAATCACAACATCTTCTATATTACACCTTAATATCAGAATGTTAATAGTTTTATCTTAAAAATTAAGAGCATAATGTAGGGGTGATTATTCCATTTTCAGGAGGATATAGTCATTGCGGAATTTAATTTTCGAAAACTATTAAGATAAAGGTATTGTTCATTTTAACGTAGAGAAGCTGCTCAAATAAGATAAATTTCAATAAAACAAGTTCAATCAGACCCGTTGAAGACATCAATCCTAGATGCTATTACTATTAAATTTCGTATAATCTAGTGAAATCATTAATCTTTTTTTCCTTTTTTTTTAAATCTTAAGCTTAGCTTAATGGACTTTGCATTACGAGTGTATAATATAGAGACTGAGCATTTTTAAACTATGTGCGTTATTTGTATTCAATAATTTCCTGAAGTTTGACATTTTTGATTTTTAACCCGCTTGGTAAGTACTTACAGCTCAAATCATCATATTTTGGACAAATGAGAGTAAAATTATATTCGTCTTCTAGGCCTCCCTTACAAATAGATTTGTGTTAATTTTATACCACCTTCCCTCATTGAATTTGAACCTTAACTGTCCAGCTCTAAATTTAACTAGATATTTACATAATTTATAAACTGCAATCTCAAAAATAAAATTCTGGATTTCTTAAACTTTTGAATTCTCTATATAAAACATAGCGGGTGCTGTTAGCAAGATACACTTCTGTTGATAATGGAACTTTTACTTCTATTTTCTAAATGTTCAATTATACAGAAATACTGAAAATATACTGTAAAATAAGGTGCCTAGTTTAACAGGGTATCAATCGTTCGTATCATTAGTGTAAACAGAAGGACCAACTTGGCAACTTCTCCATATTAAAAAATCATGTTGAATTCAATCATTCAAGTTGAATAATGTTAATATTCACAAAGTTTATCAACAGAAATAATAAAACAAATAAACACTCCTCAGACAAAATGAGTGTCCATCCTCCTTCCTCCTTGCTCTTTAAAACTATGTCCTTGACAGAATAGTTTAATATGTTTTGTTCATCTGCAGTATAATCATTAATTCATATAAATTATGTGTTGGGTTACTGACATCATACTGGTTGGGAAATTCCTGTATTTAAGCTAGGTTATCTATCTGTCATCTAGCAAAGAAAAGTGAGACAACTATGGGTTCAATTCTTTAATTCAAGTTTTGACATTGTTTTATGAAAATGGGCAGTCTATATACAAATGTATACAAAGACGACAGCCAGTCAGGTAGCCTAAATTACATAAAGAAACCTATTTTTCCCATCTCACACAATAAGAAACGGCGAAAAGTTGGAGTCCACTTGCGCTGAAAACTGACTGCAACTTGAACTTTAATAATAACCTGATACAATGATATCCCTAGGTAACCCAATGTTTTCTGCAATGTTTAAACTGATTTCAAAGATCGCGAGACGTCCATAGTTTGTTTCCGTTTTCAACAATACGTCGGTAACTAAACTCATCGGCAAAGAAACTTATCACCTCAGTTTTTATCATATGTATGATTTTCAATTGCAAATATCTCAAGTTTTCGAAATGATAATCTAAAACTGAAAAGAACAGGTGTTTAGTCAGCAGTCAAAGATTACTTCTACATGTCTTTTAAACAAAATGAAATTTTCTTCAAAAATTAGTTTTGATGATACACACTTGTCCACTGACATATAATACATATTCTATTCTAACATTTTAAACATGGTAGGGATCATGTTGGTGGAAATTACATTTCTTACCCCTGTCGTCATTAAACAAACTTAAGACATTTTAACTAAACTGTAACAGTCACCACTTAATTCATCCAAACTACTGCAGATAAGTATTATTGTATCTTGTCACAGTCAAATGCATCTGGTTTCTTTTAAATATCGCATTACTCAAAACCAACTGGTTCCTAATGCGAAAAAGAAAACAATATTTTAATCTCGTAATTACTAGTTTAAATCTCGTAATTACGAGTTTATTTCTCGTAATTAAGACTTTATAATCTCGTAATTACGACTTTTTAATCTCGTAATTACAAGTTTATATCTCGTAATTACGGGATTAAAACTCTTAATTACGAGATTAAAACTCTTAATTACGAGATTAAAACTCGTAATTACGAGACAGAAATTCGTAATTACGAGATTGAAACTCGTTATTACGAGTTTAAAATATGTTTTTATCTTTCGAATTTGGCGATAACAGGCTTTCGTAGAGGTGATTAGTTTCTTTTGTTAAATGAACCGTGTTCGAAAATGGTGAGCGAAAACTACTTTTGATTTTTTGGCTCGGAACTATACATATAGAATCTCCAAATAAGGCAACGAACTTAACATATATATATATATATA
Organism: Gibbula magus; assembly: GCA_936450465.1. NCBI lineage: Eukaryota > Metazoa > Mollusca > Gastropoda > Trochida > Trochidae > Gibbula > Gibbula magus. Next base: position 98,003,785 of record OW388289.1, on the reverse strand, counting down.
TATATATATATATATATATATATATATATATATATATATATATATATATATATATATATATTATATATATATATATATATATATATGTAACTATGTTTTTATTTTTTATATTTATCATCCTCACTGTGTTTGTTTTAATATAGGATTCATTTGAAGGCTTTTAAACAGCTTTTTTTGTTCATACCTTTCATCTCTTCTTTTGGGGGCTTTGATCAAGGTTTTGAATGTCAGTTTGACATTTTAATCATACGGGTTTTTTTTCGGTGTCAATGCATATTTTTTTTCTGTTAAGATGTTGACACATATATCTATCCTTGAGAACAGGAAAAGCGTTCACGCAGTGGCAATGGAAAATCAAAATAATGCATGAATGAAAAAGTTAAATAAATTCGAATTTGTAAATTATTGTTTTTCGAAGCAATGTTGAAACTTACAATCAACATTCGACTATCCAAAAAATGGAAGTGAAGAAAACACCTGTGACTTTTAAGCTAGACTATGACACTCTGACAAGGTTTTTTTTTTAAATGATTCTTTCTTTACAAATAAGATGAAAGCTGCAATTACAATGTATCACTCGGCGCAGTAGAGAAAATTACGGATATAGTCAATGGAGTTTTGACCGATTCTGTTATCCTAAAATCTCATTTCCTCTTTGTATTTGGGAAATATGTATTTTCTGTTGCCATGGTGAAACACTGTGTCACATATGTGATTTCATTCTATGGCATAAAAGCTGTCATTTATGTCGGCATAACACTCTTTGTTTTCATTTACCACGCACGATCAAGCTCGTGTCTAATAAAAACTACTAGAAATGGCGGATTGGTCGATGAAACTAAGGGACATGCAGTATTTTGTTGGGCACACAATGCCAAACGTTATAAATTATGTTATTTTAGACGGATCTTGTTCTGAAGTAATTGAGTTACTGTGTACAATAATGCTGCTTTGGTTATATCACATCCATTAAAAGACTGTATCCCTGAGGTGCATTGTTGTCCTTGAGATTAAAGTGAGTCATGGCATTACTATAGTGTAAATAAAGCCATTTACATTTACATTAACACATGTAGGCATACCGATAATTTGTTCACCTACATGTGTCTTTTGGTGCAAATGTCATGTAAATTGACGTTCATTGAGACGTTCATTATAACGTCAATAAAATTGAAAAACATACAATGACAATGAATCAACATATATCTATAAAAAAAAATAATAACCAGTATCAAAGGTATCTTGTGAGCGATACGACAGTGGTTAATGTATCTGTTATTTGGCATAATGAAGGGGTCAAATTTAGAAAATTCAAATCTCATTAATTTTCGAATAAAAATGTCCATATGGACTGCAGGTGATCAATTGCATCATCAATACACTGAATGAGTATCAGAGGAAATTTGATGTATGATGTATGGTTGACCCAGTTTATCACTTACCGAATATTTCACAGAAGAAAATAAATACTGGCCACTTCGAAGAGCTACCAAAACTGTAACTATGATAATGGTAAAACAGGTTGACACCCCTAAACAGAAAATGGATTTTAGCAAATTAAATGCACGGACAATTAATATTGTTCGATATTATGACATTTTCAAAATTAAATAGCACAACCACATGGTGTGAACTATGCAATACTTGACATGTATGTATTGTGTGCGATTCAGTAGTAGAATTATTTATTAGAACCAAAAGGAGAACACTCAAACACTGTATATAATATATACAATATACTATAAATATAAATGTCAAGTTTTCAAGACACAAGAAATGAACTCTTTTGAATAAATATATACATATATTCCTCTTTCTTTTGGTATTGTAAAGTACAAGTGGAGAAATAGGATTTATTCTATTCACAAAACGACATCCAGTAGTAACATGTTTTACCAAAACAATAATCGAAACTTAAATATTTCATTGTTTATATATATATTCCTATAATTTTCATCGGGTGTCAACTATTATTACCATTAGTATATTTATATATATTAGCGTTTTCTTATTATGCAACGATGCAAAGTGATCGTTTTAGTTTTCGCGTTGATACGATGCTTTAAAGACATGCCAAATTACATGATATTTTCACTGAAATACACAAGTTGTCGAACAAACTTTCGCAGCTGTATATATGCATCTTTCAACGGCATTGACGATATCAGTCTCGATGTTAGCATACATCCCCTTGCCACATTTTAAAGAAAAGTTGTAACTAAACACTTCGTTACCAGGTAGAGATATCCCTAAAGCATAGGTTCATTAGAAAATGTTCAAATTTGATTGTTAGTTCATTCCTAGATGCATTTTCTGTTCCTTATAGAAATTTAAAGAGATTTCCATTTGGATATTTTCTAAATTATTTTATGATACACGTATGTATAATGATATAGAACCTTTGTTCTCTGGTTCAAAAACAGGCTTGATTCACACAGCGCCCTTTTGAAGTGATTCTTTTGTGAAAAGTTATATCCGTCAAACTCAATCAGTGCGGTACAAATCATGATTGCGTGATTCAGCTTACTTAGTTCTTCAACAGAACATTGGTGCCTTTGTAACACTTTGTGTCCTGTTGCTGTGGTGTAACATTATGTCATCGTCAGTAATGGCTTAAAATTATCCTTTATGCAATCAACCTCTGATCTTTAATCTACCATAAACAGTATGATATTGGTAATGTATTCAGTGCACGCGACGTTTCTTGAACCATTTAAACCCATGTGTTTGTGGTTGTGTAAAAAGAACTGAAGGACAACTGTATTGGTTGCTTAGCCCAATAATTACAGGTGCCAGATTAAGTATCTACCTTGAATTCAATACGCAATCAATCCATACAACCACTCAATCAACCAACCATCCATCCATCCATTAATCCATCCAAGAGTTCCATCATCCATCAATACATGCATCCGTCCGTCCGTCAATCTTTAATATAACAACAAGCGATAGAGCCTAAGAATATGAATAAGCGCACTTGATGAAAAAAAGGAATTATCTGATTGACAGCTTTAGAAGTCATTATACCAACATTTGTCTGATAGAGAATATATCAGATATGTTATAATAGAGTCTGACTGACAATTTGCGCTTTGAGCGAACTATTTAAGTCTAGAAAAGCGCTACATAAATTTACTTTTAATATCATATTATTTTAGTATTTCTGGATTTGGTAAAGGATTTTTTTTCGAATTTTGAACATCACAAAATATTGAGAAATAATTTATCACTTCACAATTTCAAAAAGACATGTTAGTACAAAATAAAGAATATATCACAACCAAAGTCAAATATACATTTAACTTTCCATTTTATGCCCGAATTGTAAATAAAGTAGAAGCAGAATCCAGAAATAATGATCAACCGATTTTTATGAAATGTCGATATTTTTGGTTATGATTTTAAGTATTCTTATTCGCGATGGTTTACAAATAAAACCTCCTCTGTAAATTTGTTGTATACTGGCAGGCATTATGTTTTAAATTTAAAACGTTATGCAAAACTCATACAGTGATATCTCTTTATGTGCATTCCATGCAGTAAAAGAATCAGGAAACCAATGTTTACAAAAGTCACAAACAGTTCAGCGCTAGCTCTGTTTGTTAAGTGAAAGGTTTATGACATCTGAGACCCACGCGTGGGAGAACAGCAATAGCTATGTAAATGTTATTACACAACTTACATGCTGATTTCCTTGGTAACCAAGTGCCACGATAGCGCAGTAATGACATGTATAAACAATGGTGTAAAGTAGCTGTTCTGGTTATAGAACGAGTTTTACTTAATGTACTCATAGGATAATGCTGTCTATTTTAAAGGGGCAGTAGCACGTTTTTAGTAAATTTTATTTTTTCAAATTTCCCATTTATAATGCTAGTTCGTGTCATTTATATTAACTTTAGAGGGTAAAACATCTTATTACACAGACCAATTATCCGTAGTGGTAATAACGGTGTTGCGTACAAAGCAGAAATCGCATGGCGGCCATTTTATTGTGAACACATTTTAATATTTCGAATGACAAAAACGATTCTCATGGCTTTAACGAACCATATCCACTCTTTTTTAACTTGATTTTCCGAAGAGAGAAGGGTGTTTTACTATTGGTGATATTGTTTTTCAAATACATTTCATTAGCTTGTTTGAGAGAAAAAACGTGCTACTGCACCTTTAAAGACTGTGTAAAGTAAGAGTTTTTACAAAGGTTTTTGAAAGTATGACATTCCATCTTTAGTGCAAGGAAAATGTTCTAGAATATTAAAATTATTAACATGTAAACATCAAAATCAGAACAGGCAGAAACTTGAAGAATTAAAGCTTAATAACCGCCATAAGCATGTCTAAAGATAGTTTGGTTTTCCTCTCAAAGGCATTCGCGTTTTTACATGTCGATCAAATTAGGCCTCGGAGGCCCAGGGGTATTACACATACGAATATGACAATACTGATACAGTTAATATAGTGCTTTCTACCTTGACTTTCTATCATCATCATGGAGAAGTTGGAAAAAAGGTTGAACTCAAAGATCATATATCTAATGTTCTTAAATGTTATTTAAATGTATTTCTTATTATTTGGTGTTTGTATTTCGGTATATTTTGAAATATAACTTGATGATTTCAACAAATTCCATGTATTGTAAAATGTTTGATTGTCCTTCAATACATTTATTTTATGATATTGTAGTTAATATGTTGTTGTATTGCAGAAAATCTATCCCCCCTGGACCGAAACTTGTCCAACTATACAATTGAAAAACCAGAAAGGGTGTATACAGATATGTAAAACTGTTATAAAGCAATGAAGGTTGTTCTTTTTCGTTATCCTGGTTCTTATTTAGAAGAAAGAATGAAAACATATTATATATATATCAGGATAAATGTAGTATTCAATGTAGTCAAAGGGAAAGATCAGATTCAGTTAACACAAACATTATCAAACTGGCAATCATGTAGCGTTTAGTCAGAATGAACACTAGACAGTCTCATTTAGAACAATCATTGCAGATGGAACAGACCTGTTGTTGTGACTTACGGTAGGGCAGATACAACATCTCCTGGCTAGATGAGTATTCTGTCACAGATGTGGAGGGAAGAGAAGTAAGCGTAAGCGTTCAGCAATAGTTTGAAGAACAGACTTGTTGATCAGTTTGTCATAGTTTCGTTTAGAAAGAATGTTTGCTTGAGATCCTGCATCTAACACAAGTGAGAAAACTGTTTTATTTATCGATATTGGCACTATAAAATCGTTTTTGATCATATGTCAGAATTACCAAAAGTATCAATGAACTATTCATCCTCAACATGATCAACTTGATATTCAACACTTTGTACTTTGGATCTTGCAACGGGTTTAGACCAACATATTTTGGCAACATGACTGAGTTTACCACACTTGTTACAGTGTTTAAAAAGTGATCCACATCTTCTGGACGCGTGGTGATAGCCACACTTTGTATACTAGGACCTTGAGCGAGTGTTGACTGAATAGTGGAGTTAGTTCCATTGTATTTTCAACACTGACGACTACCATTCTGCGCTACTGTTTAACTGTATGTACAGGTGAGACAATATCAACAATATGAAACTCCTAGATCTGAACTTTACAGTAGTTGACATCACAACATGTAACATAAGACTGAAGGTTCCAAAGAGAAACAAGAATGCAGATACACACGTGCAGACTCATGACGTGCACTATTGTAGTGTGTGAGAGCACTGTCATCGTTAAATTGTGCCTTAGTGTAACAACAAATTGTTTCTTTAAATAATTAACAAATTTTGTATTTTTTGTTCGAATGCTTTTTAAGAATGAACGATAATGATGTGCTTGAGGATTAGATGGTACGAAAAGACCAACCTTGTGCCTTTGAGGGTTAAAGGTTTTTCAGCTCACACCTAAATCTAAAACTGAAAACTCATAATTAATAACTAGTCATTATTACAGTTTTTCACTTTACCTGAATGAAGGATAGAATGTAATGTGCTGTCTGAAATTATATCTGAAAATACATGATTTCTTCTAATATAAGAATGAAATATCATTACAGTTTCAAAATTACTGCCGTTTTCGATAGAAATGACTGCCGTGGTAACTTCCCTTGCTGTTGTTCGTTATTGTGTATTGCAGGATTTTTATTTCGTTTTCATAATTTCATTGTTATGGTACATGCATGCAACTTCAAACACATGTTTAAAACAAATGTAAATGTAAATGTCCTTTGGTAAATATATGGGAATATCACTACATATCAAAGAAACACTTGGGTAATATGGTAATTGCGTTGTTTATTTATAAATTTATAAAGCATGATACTTTGCCAAACACTGGATCAACATCATTAGTATTGTTCACCAATATACAGCACACCTACCTGCAGTCGGATATCTTCCTTTGCAAATTATCTTTTGATTGAATGAATTGCCGTTGTTGCCTTTATAACCAGCTTGCCTTCGTTGATTTGTCCAACATAGGTACAACAGAGGTACCTTACCCGCTTCATCTGTACCCTCGTCTTCTCTCTGGGAGTGTAGGTGTCACTCAAAGTCACTTACAAAATGTAAGTGTTGTATCAATAAAGAGAAAAGCCAGTTACGGGTAAGGAGTGTTCTCAACGTCACTGCATCAGAATGAAAGCAGAATGAAATAATTTGTCTCAACAATTACGGGACATACAATAACATTGTACATTCAAAAAAGCTCTAAAACTCACCTGTTCAAAGAAACGGTCTCCAACTGATTGATTTCAATCCCTAGGAGCACCGTGAACATGCATTTTGTATGGAGATTTAGTTTTAGATTTAGTTTTTTACAACTATTTATAAACAAAACTATTATTATTATTATTATTATTATTATTATTATTATTATTATTATTATTATTATTATTATTATTATTATTATTATTGTTAGTATTGTTGTTGTTGTTGTGTTGTTGTTGTGGTTGTGGTTGTGGTTGTTGTTTGTTGTTGTTGTTTGTTGTTGTTGTTTGTTGTTGTTGTTTTGTTTGTTGTTGTTGTTGTTTTTGTTCTTGTTTTTGTTGTTGTTTTTGTTTTTGTTGTTGTTTTTGTTGTTTGTTGTTGTTGTTGTTTGTTGTTGTTGTTGTTTGTTGTTGTTTGTTGTTGTTTGTTGTTGTTGTTGCTGCTGTTGTTGTTGTTTGTTGTTGTTGTTTGTTGTTGTTGTTTGTTGTTGTTGTTTGTTGTTTGTTGTTTGTTGTTGTTGGTTGTTGTTTTTGTTTTTTGTTGTTCATAGTAGGTTAGTACGTGACATGGATACAGTTCATTAATAAGTATCAAACTGTTGCCTTGTCATTGAAATTTGTAATTAGATTTACGTGTATGTTGTTGTGACATATTGGTCCTTTAAATGCCACCTTCAGGCAACAGAGCTAAGTACCTGGAAAGTAGTTAGATACATATCACTTTTGTTTATTGACGCTTCGGGCTTACATTTTCAAATTGTAGTTCAGATCATTGTTGATACATACATAAACATTAGCGTATCGACTTTCTAATGTGACGGGTGGACTACACAAATCCATGTGATCAAAGTTGTGTTACATACTCAAAACATGCTCAAATGAAGCCAAACATCTTCAACAGCAAAACCTGTATCCAATGTTCAAATGTAAACAACATTGATATTATTCTCCATCAAAATGAACAAACTGAAATAATATTTCATATTAGCAACAACAAAAAATTCAATAATATTTGCACTTAGATTGTGCGTTCCTCGCAAGTTCTGATATTTTGCTTTTTCACCATGGTCTAACCCTGCCTAACTCTACATGTATGCAATTTGTGAAATACGAAAGCAACACATGTAAAATAAATAAGTTTCTGCATTTTTAAATTACGAATAATTATTTCTGTTTAAAACAAACGGCTAATGGCAAGGCATTTTACCTGCAAAACACAGTCAGTACTCAAACAAAACACGTGTTTTCTTTAAATCCAAATAACCATTATAAAAATAAGAATCAATGGTACTGTGTTAGATTGTTGCTATGATTCAAGTTTATACCGAAGGACGTGGTTTAACTTCATTGCAAAATAACAATCCACTGTTATCTAAGATTTCCAGTAGACATGTTCAATATTGGCATTTCACAGATCATATCGTGATTTATTATCAGCATAGCTACTGTCTAAATAAAATGTAATAAGATATTGGGTCATATTAGGGATAAACATCAAGATAAAGATGCTATGCTCATTTTTATGTACAAGGCTATGCTCACGATTCATAAAGGTGACAAATCTTCTTATTGCTTCTGACGACGTTGAAGTATGAGCACACATACATTGCAATTATCGTTTGACAAACCTACAGTATTTATAACAGTACATTTCCTTTAGACATAGTGAGACGTCTGCTTTCATCAAATATTTACTTTGTACAATATCATGTTCAGTTCTGCATGGTATCAATTAGGCTTATGTAGCCTTGATAATTATTTTGTTTTGATTTGTTTTAAACAAATAATAATTTCATTGTTTGTCAACAATATTTTGTTCAATTAAATAATATTCTGCACATGTTGTAGATCACACTTTAACAATCATTTCATATATTCAATTTCCTGCTAATAAACACTTGAAAATGAATGAAAACACTCTGTGAATTCCGATCTGCTCTCGGAAATGAATTTATGTTAGTTGATATGATCTTGATATGTTCATCTTTCAATACTTAATGTGCTTGATCGCAACGTACTGTTTTCAAACACAATTACTATAATCTGCAAACAGTGTTTCAAACCTTTTTTAAAGTGTCCTTCACAGCTGACGCTCTTTTCTGTCCATTTAAATACCTTGGTTGTATTTATTTACTTACAAATACTACATCTTCCCTACAATATAGACGTTGATGAGGTGGAAAGTTTGCAGTCTTGTTCATGTGAGGCTAGGCTTTACATAACAAGAAGAAGAAGGGGAGAAGAAAGAAGAGGGAAATTAGTTAATTACAGTCTATTGTGCTTATATGTATGATGATCTGGGCATTTTAACATAATCTTACATAATATCAAAACTGAAAGAAAGCACCCGACCTAATAGGCCTATACGACGTCACAATACGTTGATTCAAATTAAAATATCAAATATATAATGATAGATAAGAGAAAAATGGTAGAAGGATTGGCCAAAAATTTTAAACTTCTTCAAAAAACATTTTGATGATACACAGTTCATTGACATATAAGACATATTCTATAGAACAGACATATGTGCCTGATTCTGCACACATTTACAACATTTTAAACATGGTAGGGATCATGTTGGTGGAAATTTAATTTCTTACCCCCGTCTTCATTAAACACATTTTAACTAAAATGTAACCACAGTCACCACTTAATTCATCCAAACTACTGCAGATAAGTATTATTGTATCTTGTCAGAGTCAAATGCATCTGATTTCTTTTAAATATTGCATTAATCAAAACCAACTGAGGTGATAAGTTTCTTTTGCGGTGAGTTTAGATGAATGGGATGTGTATTAGCATGTATTGTACTGTTTCGATTCCTAGAAATAATAAGCCATAGAGAATAACTTCAATAACACTATCGTCAAGAACTGTTGTAATGTCATTCGGTTTCTAACTTTAAATTCACTTATCAATATAGTTTAAGCTGTATGACCTTCAAAACATTAACCAAATGGAGAAACGTCAAGTCCAATTCACATAAAATAAATCTAAGTCCACCCTTTTACCACTTATTGCCGTACAAATCGTTAAGGATATAGTCAAGTCTGACATATATATATTTTTTCTTAAAATGATTCTTTCCTTACAAAAAGGTGAAAGCTGCAATTACTATTTATCTCTGGGCGCAGTACAGATGATTAAAGATATAGTCGAACGATTCTGTTACCCCAAAATCTCATTTCCTCCATAAAACGAGAATAGCTTATGTAAAGACGAACAATCAACAATGTCTTTAGAAAACATGTATTGTTGTTGCTATGGTGTAAGACCATGTCAAAGATGTGATTCATTCAATGACAAAATAGATATCCTTTATGCAGGCAAAACACTCAGCTTGTTCATTTGCCATACACGCTTAAGTATTGACAATGCTGTCTTGAATCATCTCAAGCAAAGCTCGTGTGTAAATAGAACTACTAGAAATGGCGTATCGGTCGATGACTCTCGATGCTTTAAGGGACATATTGTGTTGAGAGGGTTCACATATGCCAACTATTATAAATGATGTTATTTCATCGAGAAGTACTGGCTGTTGCGAGCATTTAATGGTAGTCGAATGTCACTGTATTGACGACATAAAGATGAGAGTAGTGATTTCTGACAGTAATCCGGACAATGCACGGCGGTTGGCATCCGTTAATTAGTTGAACGTAATTATGGAAACTAACTAACAACAGACAAAAAGACAAATTTGGATTGATAATGTTTAATAAGTTATATCAACTGTGCGTGGTATTCCGACGTGCAGTTTCGGTTTTCTGCACATGTATAAGGATGTTGATCGATTTTCATTTGAAATTAGTAATTGTGATATATTAGACGATTGGGGATGAACATACAAGTTGAGGGAAATTGTATGAACTGAAATCAGCAAATATGGTATTAATGCCAAATAAGACATAATGATACAGAATGGATGTCACCTTAATGCTACCGAATTGTTTTAAATCACAGCCACCTTCGTTTACAGGTGAAAATCATAGAGAGACAGTCGACTGATCATTGTACAATTGGGGACAATATTCATAAAACGAAAAGTTTCACTAATATAAGAAAGACAGTATTGTATGAACATTGCCAAATGCACTTTAAATTAATTATGCTTTCATTGTAAAGTTTTCCTTTGCAACAAACATGATGACTTTAATTCCATATTCCTACACAGAGATGTTATTCTGAAGTGAGTGAGTTATTGTTTAGCACCGTTTGGGCAATATCACAGCCATTAGCGACGAGATTTTATTATAAAGAATATATCCATTAGGTTATAGCGAGTGGGTGGGCAAGCATGACTACACGGCATTACTATGGTGTACTCATTATGGACTTGCATTTACATGAACCGTGCAATCATTATGATGTCAATTTTGAGTTTGTAGAGTCAGTCCAAAACATCACATAATCCCATCTTCAGGTTGGCGGAACACATCTGGGATTCATTGTGTCACTAACCCTCCTCCAGCAATAATGCAAATTATAATGAATCTGACAATATGATATGCATCATATGCATCATTTTAATCGAGTACATTAATGCTGAGCGTAGCGATTGGCCAAGACGACGAGGGGAGAAGATCGAAGTGTCCGGCCTTTTATAGATTAATAGATTCTGAAGGCATAAAACATCGGCGGGTCATCTCAAACGTTTTTAATGTTCTTTTCTTTTCTTATTTATAAAGTGTGAAAATGCAATGACCCAAGGGCCTGTGGTTACCCGTTTTGAGCATTATTAGTGCGTTATTACTTGTTATTACAAGTGTTAGAAATACATAAAACCTAAGCGTAAAATGTTGCCTTTGTAAAAGCGAATTTTTTTAAAACTTCATTTCCATTTTACAAAAAGCAAACATATAAACAATAAGCTCTCAAATATGCAAGCAAACTACAGTAATTCCAACTTTCAGAGAAAACAATAAGACTTTTCCTATTATTTAACTTTCATTATTTCAATTCTTTCTTCTCCCCTTCCTGTCAAGACAATCAGTAGAGAACTAATCGTACGGAATACAGTCAATGGAGTGTTGCTTATTCAGTTATCCTAGATCTGAAAAGGGTCTTTGTTGTCCTTATGATAGCTGTTGTTCCTGTTGCTATGGTGTAACAACGTGGCAGTGTTGTGATTTAATTCAGTGATATAATAACCTATCCTTGATGCAAGCGAAACACTCGGATCGTAAGTCTGCCATAAGCAGTCTTATATCGATAATGTACTCATCACACATATCTTGAATCATGAGTCAACGCTCTTGTCGAGGATGATACGCATGTTTTACTTCACTGCCCTTTATATATGATGTACAGAAAAATGTGTCTTATAATGTCTTGCCCAGATGTTGTATTTATAACTGCCAAAGCGTGCAAACTTATTTTACAGAGAAGAAATATTTTACAGTTTAACAAATAATTTACATTTTAATATGTCATTCCTTTATTGAAGTATGTTCATATGTATGTCTCTCTCTCATAACCCTTTTATGGACGACTTACTTTTGTATTTGTATCTTACTTTTGTATCTTTGTATTTTTTATACCCCCGACCTAAAAAGGTCAGGGGTATATAGTAATACCAATGATTCCGTCCGTCCGTCCTTCTGTCCGTCCGTCCGTCTGTCCTTCTGTCCGTCCGTCCGTCCTCCCGTCCGAAGACAATTTTTGTCCGATCGATTACAGAAAAACTATTCATCTCATCCTTTTCAATTTTGGTACATGTCTTGTCCACCACTAGGAGAGGTGCAGTGCGAAGTTTAAACCGAATTGGTGAAGTTTTGAATTTTTGGCGAATTTTTAATTTTTTTAACTTATTCATCTCATCCTTTTCAAATTTGGCACTGACCTGTATGTCTTCTTCACCACTAGGAGATTTGGTGAATTTTGAATTTTTGACGATTTTAATTATTTTTGTACTTCATCATATTCGGAGCTAGAATGAATGAAGTTACTTCTGTGTTGTGATTTGTGGTCAGTGATCAGTGGTAATAGCAGTAGTGTATTATGTTACCCATACCTTTTCAAGTTACTATTATTCCTATTGTTACGTAAACCACCTTTTTTACATGAAGATCGACACTTGTCCTACCCTTTTCACAAACAGTTTAATCTTAGCAATTACATTTCATAGCTTATCAATCCATAGGTGTGCAGACACCTCTCTCTTTAGGTAAAATAATGACGTCAAACTTTAACAGTCGGGGGTATTAGTGAGCCACGCTCACTTTTTTGCTTGTTTACTAATATAATGTAATGTAAAGTATTAAGAATTAACAAGTATATGGATTTACAACTTCTTTATTGCCAAAAAAACGCATTTTAGGTGTTGAGACTGACACCGTTATCACGCAAATGGTACTGAACATTGTGAACACGCTAGATTTATTAATTCTTCATATTACCAACTTATTAATGCCTCTTGAAGAAGTCAATCTAAGATATGACAACTGTTTTCATATGTATAATAATGAAGCTCTACAAACCTCTAAAAACATAACATAATTATTTTAAAATTCACCCGGACAATTGCCACCTAGGACAATTGCCAACTAGGACAATTGCCACCTAGGACAATTCCCACCCAGTTATTTTTAGTGTATTAGGGAGGACAACTGCCACTCAAATACTTATTTTTAGAGAAAATGGACTTCACACAATAAGTTCGGACTACCCAAATAGAAATAGCATAGAGTATCTCCGCAGTGTTGGCAATAACATCCGATTGTAGAAACGTGTACAGCATGTACATGACTGTTAGCTGACTAGTACTGGTTGGTGTACCACTACTACTACAGTGATACTGTATGTATATTGATACAGTGATATACACGGTCATGTTATGTTTGCGAATGTGTATATGTGTTTATCATTCAAAACTGGGTCCCACAGTAGATATCGCTTGTGTGAGTAATTGCTACAACCAAATCATCATAATCCTTTTACATCATCAGTTAATGACATCAAAAGGCTTTGACATCACTGAAAACACTGCTGACAATGCTATGAAGTCACAAAGATGATGACGTCACAATGTTATGATGTCATAATGTTGATGACGTCACAATGCTATGACCTCACTGAGATCATCGCTAAAGGGGCTAAATGACAGTTTGGTGTTTCAGAAATGTTCATTCTTTTGATGATAATTGTTCAAGAATGATTTTGAATGATTTTGAATGATGAAGAATGATAAATAAAATTTCACCCTCGGGTCTTCTGATATCAAATATATCGACACTCGTTAATTAAAGTAAAATTATCATCGGCAAGCCTCGGATATTTGTAACTTTAATCAACTCGTGTTGATATATTTGAAATCAGAAGACACTTGGGTGAGATTCTCTATTTATTCACAGAATATTACTCAATAAATATTTTCAAAACTGTCTCCAATTATTTTGATTTCTGGGTGGGAATTGTCCTAGACCCTTGTAATCTATCTGCAGCACTGTGTAACAACTGTTCGAGGGGGGAGAAGTTTCATCCCGTTTAGCCAAAACGACTTAATCAAGAACATTACAGTAACATAACAAAGTAATGGAGTCTTAAAGGGACTTTAGTACGCTTTTTGCAATTTATAAATAATAAAATTCCGTTTATTATAATAGTTTATGTCATTTATATTTACTTAAGAGGGTAAAGCATCTTATTACACAAACCAAATATCCGTAGTGGTATTAACAGTGTTGCTTATAAAGCAAAACGTGCATGGCGGCCATTTAATTGTAAACATAATTTATTATTCAAAATGACAATCACGATTCTCATGGCTTTACGGGACTATGCTTACTCATTTGTCAACTTGATTTTCCGACGAGAGAAGGGGTATATACGTGTGGTGACTGTCACAAAGTGACGATGGTACTCAGTGATAACACAAGTAGAATTTGCATCACAAAAAATTAACACCAACAGAAAAAAATAGTTACAAAGAAAACACGAAGACCCGAAAGGTTTCAATTTGATGTCATAGGTGTTGGTACCAAGCTGAAACGAGAAAGCATATATTGTCTGCTAGCTGGTGCCCAGGTGCTACGCAGAACGTCAGAGTGCACAGGTGATATAAGTTGAAAGTAGTAGAGGAAACTTCAGCTGCAATACAAATATCTTAATTATGAATAATTTTCAAAATCTCCTAAAACCTATGGCATCATTCCAAACAAATGTTAACGTTACAAAACAATATATTACTTTACAATTACCAAAATACACAGTTATTATATATTTAATTCAATGAAACGATGATAATACGTTCACCTACTTCACAGTAATGAATGGTAATATTAAGTAAATGAAATATAAGTTATCATATCAACAAAGATAAAGTTCATTATTTTTCAAATAAATTTCATCGACTTATTTCAGAGAAAAAGCGTGCTACTGCTCCTTTACGTCGTTATTTTAATAATACAAATCGTGGATAGGCAGATGACTTACATCACTATAGACCTTTTCACCATTTATCATGTCTGCAAATGAAGCTTTGATTGTTTCCATTGCGTCGAAACTAAAATCACCAAGTTTCGGTTTACCTTCGCAAGATTGAACATTACAGCTTGTTTTATTGTTCCTAGTGATTCACAGTGTGTTAAGGACGTTATTCGTTTTTGGTGTATGGTGGTGTTATTTAGAGAGAGAGAGAGAGAGAGAGAGAGAGAGAGAGAGGAGAGAGAGAGAGAGAGAGAGAGAGAGAGAGAGAGAGAGAGAGAGAGAGAGAGAGAGAGAGATAGAGAGAGAGATGTTCATTCGGTAATGGGGCCTCAGGCCCATTATATACACTGTAAGCATATATACAACAATACGACAACGCTGAAGCGCCTGGCCTGTAAGATATGGAGTAGTATTAATAATCAAAACTCCCTATTGATGAGCTTGACAAAGAAAAACATTAAAGGATGAAACCGCACGTCGTTAGCATCAGTTATACACATGCCAGAGAGAAGATCACACCTGATTGTCATTGGTATAGTGTCTGACTATACCTGAAACACACTGACGTGATAGAAAATAATATGAAATCTGAAGTTATAGCTGAAATGACATGATATATTTTACTTTGACAAAGAGTAATAATAACTTATGCTGGTAACTTCCCTGATGGTTGTTAGTTATTGTGCGTTGCAGAATTTTAGTTCTTATAATGTGATTGGAATGTTATGCAATGGTCTAATATGTGTCTGTTTTTGGTTTACATCTAATTCAATTCATAGCCGCAAAAGGTCACAACATGTGCTTTTGATTCCAATAGATTATCCTTTCCTTTAATGGTTTTAACCACGTTTCAAGCGTCAAAATCATTTTCGAAAATTTGGTTTTCATTGCCATTGGATAATTAAAATTATATTTTGGTCGAAATATTGACGTAACATTGGGAATATTATGGTCACGTATATTGCTCACACAGCTTAATGGAAATGAAGTTTAGAGAATATTCCAGCTTTAAGACGATTTTCCAAAACTAATCTAAAATTTCTAATACTCTGAGTTTAATTGTATTTGATCAAGGTATTAGCGAACTTATATGTGGCATATAATAAGGATTTACTGTCAAACTTTACATCGATTAGTTTCATTGACTGCATAGCTTGTTTGGGAAGTATATAGGTTAAGCAGAAAGATTGGTTTTTCGATTTTTGTCGATAAAAAAATATATCTGTATGTGGCTACATTAACACTTTGTCAAGTTTTAATTTCTAATATATGGGTTGAATTGTAGTTATTCAAGGAGATTGCATTGAGTGCATTACGATATGCAATGAAGTTAAATTTGGTAAGGAATACTACATAATTTCTATAAATGGTTGAAGTATTATATACTAAGTTCTATGTTCTCAATAGTCAATCATCATGTAACAATCTAAGTGTAGAAGTACAAAATGTAGAGGATTTATCTAAACGAATATGCAAAGTATGTTCCTGTCCTTATAACAGAAATGTTTATGTGTGAAAGTTACATTAGATGAGCTAAATGTAGAGTGAAGAACACTTATTTGACTGCGATGCCTCGTTTAGCTTTTAAATAGTTTAAACTTAAATCTGTAAATGCTCTTAGTTCAGAAATATCCAAACACATCGAAGAAACACGTTGTGTTTACTAGTGGTAATTGCAATAACAAAACGTGATACTTTCGCGAAAACTGGGCATATGTCAACAAGGATTGCTCATAAATACACGTTTACAGCTCACCCAAATAAAATTCAGCTGTATCTGCTTGCACTTACCTGAAATATCCTTCCTGATATCCTTAGCTGTGACATTATAGTGAGTGAGTGAGTGAGTTATTGTTTAACGCCGCTTCGGCAGTATTGCAGCCATTAGCGGCGGTGACATTATATTCTGATTCACTGTATTATCATTATTCATAGCAGCTAAGCACGTGACATGGATCCAATTGATTAATAAGTATATGTCATTGTAATCTTTAATTAGAATGACGTTTAACTTGTTGATGTCAGATTAGTCCTTTGTGATTTACATGCCACGACCAGTCCCTAAAAAGTGTGTGAGACACATTTCACTGTTAGCTCATTGAAGTTTCACCCTCACATCTTTAAATTGCATGTTAGGCCTTTGTTAAAACATACTCATACGTTAGCTATGAAACGCAATAATTAACGTGATTTAATGAGCGTGTTCAAAACAATTAGCCTGTGGAGCCAATCATCTTGAACAACAACAGTACACATACCACAGTGTTCCTATGTAAACAAAATAAAATAAACATACTGCAGTCGAATTTCAATTTACAAATACATATTTCTTGCCAAAATTCAATTATATTTGCACTTAGAAGTGCATTGCTGGCAAGTTATAATAATTATATTTCCTCCACACCATGAGTTAACTGCACATGTATGCAATTTGTAAAATACCAATATAATTTCTCTTAATATTTTTTTTGTATTCCATATCTTTCGAATTATGTGTTGTATATTATGAGATTATTTTTGTTTAAACCAATCTGCTACATGGCACCGTATGAATTACACCAATCGAATAACACCATTTATCGTTTTTAAATAACAAGGTATCAATGCATATCAGTGTTGATACAAAGACGCAGTATTTTATCAAATGAAAATATCAGAATGAATTCAAGAATAAATGGTTCTGTGTGTACCTCTTTGTTGCTATGGTTCAAGTTTATACCAACGGACGTGGTTTCATTTAATGGCATAACAGCATTCCTTTGTGTACACAATCCACTGTTATCTAAGATTTCCAATAGACATGTTCAATATTGGCATTTCACAGGACATATCGTGATTTATCATCAGCACAGCTACTGTCCAAATAAAATGGAATGGAATTAGATAGTGGGTCATATTGAAAATGAAAAGGCAAGATAAAGATGTCATGCTCATTTTCATGTACAAGCTTATGATTCGAATTGTAAATCTTCTTAGTGCTTGTAACGAAGACAACGTTGAAGTATGAGCAGACATAAGTTATTGTTTGACAAACCTAAAATCATAATTAAAATGTATGTGACTTATATGTAGTTTAATTAAGAAATGAGCATGAGTAAATAATGAGTATAATAATAAGGTATCAATGATGCTGAATGTGCTGATGTTGATTATGTAATTTCTCTCGATTTGACTGGCTGTTTGGATTTAATTCAAGAATAAATTATTGCGTTTCATAGCTAACGTATGAGTATATTTTAACAAAGGCCTAACATGCAATTTAAAGATGTGAGGGTGAAACTTCAATGAGCTAACAGTGAAATGTGTCTCACACACTTTTTTAGGGACTGATTGTGGCATGTAAATCACAAAGGACTAATCTGCCATCAACAAGTTAAACGTAATTCTAATTAAAGATTACAATGACATATACTTATTAATCAATTGGATCCATGTCACGTGCTAAGCTGCTATGAATGATGATAATACAGTGAATCAGAATATAATGTGAGCTGTAAACGTGTATTTATGAGCAATCCTTGTTGACATATGCCCAGTTTTCGCGAAAGTATCACGTTTTGTTATTGTAATTACCACTAATGAACACAACGTGTTTCTTCGATGTGTTTGGATATTTCTGAATTAAGAGCATTTACAGATTTAAGTTTAAACTATTTAAAAGCTAAACGAGGCATCGCAGTCAAATAAGTGTTCTTCACTCTACATTTAGCTCATCTAATGTAACTTTCACACATAAACATTTCTGTTATAAGCGCAGGAAAATACTTTGCATATTCGTTTAGATAAATCCTCTACATTTTGTACTTCTACACTTAGATTGTTACATGATGATTGACTATTGAGAACATAGAACTTAGTATATAATACTTCAACCATTTATAGAAATTCTGTAGTATTCCTTACCAAATTTTACTTCATTGCATATCGTAATGCACTCAATGCAATCTCCTTGAATAACTACAATTCAACCCATATATTAGAAATTAAAACTTGACAAAGTGTTAATGTAGCCACATAGAGATATATTTTGTTATCGACAAAAATCGAAAAACCAATCTTTCTGCTAAACCTATATACTTCCCAAACAAGCTATGCAGTCAATGAAACTAATCGATGTAAAGTCTGACAGTAAATCCTTATTATATGCCACATATAAGAGAGAGTGGGAAAAACGTCGCTACAGCATAACAGCAAAATATTTATTAGTTGTATGACATGTTATGTGTTACTATGTGAATACTCTACCCGTGTATGTCTTTAGTTATTACAAAGTTGCAAAATTAGGCACTATGTCGAGGGTTTTCATTTCAGTTAATGCAAAGAAACAATCCAAGATGGCGACAGAACTCTCCCCTAATCTCTTAACTGACAAAAAAAAGACTGGCCCGATAATTTGTCTTGCAGCTGCAGAGCTCTTCAATATGTTTGTTAAATGGGATGTGTGTTGGGGTAACTTGGAGGCTGGGGTCAGTGGTTGTGGCCGAGGAACTACTCAATACATTAACTGTTATTTTCAATCGCGTATCCATATAACGTGATACTTGAAACGATTTTTCTAATCCGTATGACCCGGTACGAAGGACTTACAACATTGTAAATCCCCCAGGAGGATTTACACAGACAATTGTGAATAAACAGATTATAAGATTGGATACTCTTCGTTAAGGAGTATCTGTAACTTCACCTATTTTTAATAAGCATATTGTTGTTACATTAACCATAGCGACTGCCACTTTTGGTGTCCGGGGTGTGTGCAATTTTTTAATATATGATGTAGTTCATTCGGATTTAATGCAACGTTGCATTTATTATGTCCGGTCTTTTAAAACTTTAAAACCTGAATACGTACATATTTTCCAGATGACTAATATAAAACATTACCTGGGTACAGATCTGTTATAATATCGAGAGATGTGCATTATCTGTGCATTATTCATATGTTAATACAAATGGTGTGCAACAGTGCCTTTAACACCCTGCTTTCATTATCATATGTACTTATTCTAAACTTACGTCGAAAATAAATGCCACAATACAAAATGAAATCTCTTGTGCATCATCAAACGGGTGAATTATTTTATTTGCTCTGAATAATCTCCGGTGGACTGTCTACTTCAGTCAGCATATTTTCATATCAACACCACTATCACAGATGGGAATGAAGTATGGCTAACACAACGTCAGTATTCTAAGCCGATTATCTCCTCTGTCTGTGGGATGACGTTACGCCACACACACTTCGTGATAACTTGAGCCTCCCTACAACGGATGTCGGGAGCTCAAGCCCTGAAATAATGGTTAAGCTCGGATGTAGCTGAATACGGAGGGTAAAAGGATTAAAACGTCTTTTGGAAAATGAGAGATTACCGTTTCTTATTGCATGTATATCGAATATGTAAATCGTGTTCACACATTGGTTAAAAGTACATCCATTGTGTTGTTTGGGGTCACATATGCAGAACGTTATACATTGTACATGTGTTATTTTAACGAGAAGTACTGACTGTTACCGAAAATTACCATTTTGATCTAAGATATTATCATTGATTTCTGTTCGAAAACAGGACAATAAACCGCGTGTACAATGTTGCGCACGTCAATTAGTCAAACATAATTTTCGAAACTTTTTTACAACAAACTAAGAGACAACTTTTGGTTGAAAATGTTTAATAGCTAGGTCTTATAATTACTGTGCATGTACATTGGGCGTTTAGTTTCTGTGTATGCACATGTATACTAATGTTGCTCAATTTTAATTCAAAAGTAGTAATATGATATAATTGATGATTGGGGATGAATATGCAAGTTGAGTTCACCTATGTCAACTAAAATCAGCACATATCTTATGTTGGCACGTATTAAAGCAAAATAAAATTGTATGAAACACAATGGATGCATCTTTAAGAGGTGAAAGGGTGTTAGACATAATAACCGTTTCAATTCAAGTTTCTAGTTGATCAGGCAGTTAGCATCTACTGATTTGTATGTTTCCGTTTCTGAATGTTGTTCCTTATTGCAATTCAAATGTAAGGTCCGAGCTGACATGTTCACAGGAGAGTAAGGGGAAGGGGAAGGGTCAAAGGTTAGAGTTGATCTGATAGACACTAAAACACCTTCTCAAGAATCTTCACATTTCACTGCTGTGTCTTTTGGAGAATCTGGTAAGGTTAAAACGTGGAATCAGAACCAAATAAGTATTACTTGGTTCACTCGTTACCCTTGAAACGACCTGCAGTTAACGTGGGTAACCCCGTGACATGAAAATGAATGCATTATAATTCCCATAAGGATATCGGGCCTGAAAGGCCAGATGGACTTATGGAATGGCGTCTTTGTACACATCCATTCATAAGCATTTCGCTATTTTGACTTCTTCTCCAGAACCCCTGGTTCTAGAGAACTTAAGTTCTGTCTACAGACTCTGTGGCCTATGGAGATTATTATTTGTGTATTTGTTGACCCTGTAGCCCTCAATAAAGGCGTCACGGGTCACGACCTAAAAGCCTATTTCGCACCATCCCCAGGACTGACATTTTGTACCGAGGGGATCAACGTTTGTTAAAACTTGCGTGGCAATCATTTTTGCTAAACAAATTAAACGACTTCTTCTCTGAATTTGGTTGGTATAAACAAAATGAACTCTGTTTCACGGAGATCAAAGTTTATTCATGTGGTCTTGATTCCCCTCTCAAATATGGATGTGGCAGGGGTCCACCCCTTTATATAATTAGTGACTAAGATGTCTACGATAAAATGGTCACTGACATCATACTTGAAATGTAAACAGATTTCAAGGGGGTAAATTCCATGGCTTTAGCACCATACATTATGATTTTAGAGAGATGTAGTTATAAGTCACTGGACTGTCCATAACTTATTTCATCTTTCATTTTATGGAAAATCAAGTAGCCGTTACTTTTGACCGTGTAGCTACTGGGGTCAGTGAGTTGGATCTGGCCGGGGAACTACTCAAGACATTAACTGCTCATTTCCAACCGAGTAGCCATATAACGTGAAATGATCTTTCTAATCCGTATAACCCGATACGAAGGACTTACAACACTGTAAATCCCCCCAAGGAGAGTTTACACAGACAATTGTGAAGCCTGTTAGGGGGATTTACAATGATTGTAGACCCTAATATATTTGCAAAGATGACGACTTGAAAGTAAAGATCTGAAGAAACTATCTTCGACTAATTTTTAGCTCATCAGGCCTGAAAGGCCCGATGGGCTTATGGCATGGCATGGTGTCCGGCGTCCGTCCATCCGTCCATCCGTCCGTAAACTCTTTTTTTTCGACTTCTCCTCCAGAACCAATAACTCCACAGAGCTGAAATTTTATGTGCATACTCCTTGGCCAATGGGGATTCTAAATTGTAGATTTCGCGACCCCGTGACCACAAATGGGGTCACAGGGGTCACATCCTAAAAATAAACTATTTTCATCTTCTTCTCCAGTTCCAAAAGGTCTAGAGAGGTGAAAAGTTGTGTGCGGACTCCTTGGCCAACGGGGATTCTAAATTGTAGATGTCGTGACCTCGTGACCCAAATTGGTCACAGGTGTCACGTCTTAAATAACCTATTTTCATAATCCTCTCAAGTTCCAAAAGGTCTAAAGAGCTGAAAAGTTGTGTGCAGACTGCTTGGCCAATGGGGATCCTAAATTGTAGATTTCGTGACCCCATGACCCCAAATGGGTTCACAGGGGTCACATCCTAAAAAACCTATTTTCTTCTTCTTCTCCAGTTCCAAAAGGTCTAGTGAGCTAAAACGGTTGTGTGCAGACTCCTTGGCCAATGGAGATACTAAATCGAGATTTCGTGACCCTATAACCACAAATGGGGTCACAGGGGTCACATCCTTAAAAATCTATTTTCATCTTCTTCTCCAGTTCCAAAAGGTCTAGAGAGCTGAATAATTGTGTGCAGACTCCTTGGCTAATGGGGATTCTCAATTGTAGATTTCTTGACCCCATTACCCCAAATGGGGTCAAAGGGGTCCGAACTTTAAGAACATATTTTCATCTTCTTTTGTCTAGGAAGCTGAAATGTTGTGTGCCAATAGGGATTCTTAATTGTAGATTTGGTGACCCTGTGACCCCAACCTAGGTCACAGGGTTCATGATCTAAGAACCTATCTTTTGTTTGTAAACGATGTATTACTTGAGATGACTTAAATATCTAACCTTAGATATTAAATCAATGAAATCCTGATGAGCTACAGAGCCCATGGCTCTATTTTTAAAACATTCCCAAATATATGACAGAATATGAACAGCAAATGTTTTGTCTCGAACCCGTATCCAGTAACACCTGTAGTCTCGAACCCGTATCCACTGACACATCTAGCGAGCTAGCGCTTTAGTATACTGCGCGAGGCAGAGGAAATTTAACGGTACAAAAGCAAGTTATATAGCACGGCTGTAAACAGGGATTTCAGGTTCCAAACAAGGATTTTATCAACGACTCTTTCTACCAGGGATCCTCATTATAACGCGACAACAAATCCTGTTTTACACATAGAAACGGTTGATAATATAGAAAAAAAACCATTCTACCTCGGATATGGTAAGCTTGCAGACCCTGATAGTCCTATGCCGTATGCCGTATATAAATACGTAATGCCGTGAATATCTACCCTCAATAGGTCAGTTATAACACCAAAATGAAGCGATTATCTACCCATAGCAGGTCAGGAAATGACATGACGATAGCCTTTTTGAACTTCACTTTGTAACATACTTCATCAAGGCAATACGCATACTTAAAACCAGATAAACTTACATCAATACTTGTATATGCATATACTATTGAAACCCAAGGCTTGTTGATCTCCACGGCTTGTCCAATAAACAAAGGAATGTTTTTTTAACAGAGTTTATTTCGATAAGCCAATATTCAAGAAATCAACAACAACAATCAGACATTATAACCTGTAGGTCCAGTAATTACATGTATATCGGTATTTGTTATCACAGCGAATATATCGTCACGTGTCATATCATTCAAATGAATATTGAATTTTACAAGCGGACCACTCTGCTATTGTGAATATAACGCTTCTCCAAAACAAATTAATTTAGTATCTAACTTACATGTGCCTCACAAGACACATTTCCCAAGACACAATAGTCGAACTCCATCAATATTCTTCTGGAATGGTTGAAGCTAAATCACAATCAAAGACACTTTAGACACAGAAGTTCAGTGTTCTGATAGTATTTGCACATTGCTAGGCATGCCACGCGCCTACACCTTTGCGAACGAACATCACAGCTGGCAAAATGAAAGCATCATAACATTAGAGCAAATACGTAAATGAGAACAGATACGGTTTTATTGAGGATATTCAATGTCTTAGTGTGTCCTCACCTTTTATGCCATTTAAATTGGAATGAATTTAAAATTCAACATTCATATAGTTCAGATGAGAGGAGGAAACTTGTGTAAACAGTGGATTTTTAAAATTTGAGGTAGAATTTTAAAATGTGAGCTGAATTCTGACGCAATTAAGGTGAAATTTAAACAAAAGTCAATCTCGTCAGATTTATTCGTCCTTTTGTCAAGTCAATCGCACTGCAGTGCGCCAAAGGTAAAAACTAACTAAGAAAATGACATGGTATTAACTGCTTCTAAAGGTGTTTCTCCTTTCATGTGGTAGATGTATCCATATGGATGATGTTAAGTAATCGGAAATTTTCAAAAGGTTGAATTCTTTCTCAATGTGGTTACAACACATTGTAGAAGATGCAACCATCAACCATTAACATCACAATGTTATCAAAATAATGAAAACAATGTAACTGACAGACTATTTCACTATTCGTTAGCGGTGTACAATCTTGGTGCTGTAGTAGGACCCCTCCGCTAAAACACCAAAACTGACACGTAGTAACAAAAAGTGAACCAAAAAGTAGCACAGTTGTTTAAAAGAACTAATAACGATTTCATAAAAAAAAGATGTTGAACTTTAAACACAAAATTTATCAATACGTCTGTGAAAAACAGCAATATTGAACATCCTCTTTTCTTGTAGGATCTCGGCCAGCTTTGTGTCTGCAGACAGCGTAGTCACTGTAGCTACTAAAGCGTGACCGATGACTGTTTGAGTGAAGTCTGCACCGTGTACAGCGGCTGGTGAAGATAAGGCCCCTGGTTGATCCAGCAGGGGGAGTGTTAGATGTCTGGTTGCTGTGTGCACTAGCATGTGTGTCTCTCATAGAGTTTTTGCCGAAAATTCCGTTCATTTTCAAGCTGGAGTTTGGCCACCCGCCTCTTCTCCAAGAACTGAAAAGCAAAAATGAGATATCTTACTAAAATTGCTAAAATTTCCAAACCTGAAAAATGGAATTTATAAAAAGGTTCAGCAACCTTACCTTTTGCGAATATAGGTAGAAGAAAGATGTGAAGAGAGGTTGTAAAGATAACATATATAGATGAGATTTCTAAGTATCTTTTTGAAAAATAGAAAATCTAAATTAAAATTCTATACCGTGGTGAATTCAATGAGCATGAAAGGACAAAAGAAGAATGTTTTCAACAACAAACAACATAGAATACCACCACGAACAAACATTTACGTGACATATATACAGATTAAGTTCAAGGTATATGATACGCAAAAGGCATTGACCTATACTGACGCATACATGAGTTGACAAGATAACTAAATATATAAGTTTAAATCCATGGTGTGAACCAAAGGCAGAATTTTGACAAGCAGAATAAAACTGAAATTTTGTCCCAGCCAAAACATAGTTGAACCTCCGGTTAACGACAAGAGCAAATTCTCAAGCTTTCTATTTAAAGGTAATTAACGCAATTACTTCAACTCCATAAGGTTATTTTATCTTTGCTTTTCTTTCATTGCCAGCTATAATAAGTTAATGAGTGAGTTATCCAGATTCCAAAGTAGTCATAAACTAAATGTTATTATCATGGAATCTCTTTGATAATTGAAGACTTACTTTCTCATGCAGTCTGTGCTGTTAATAAAGATTTCATGCAGATAAGAAACGGGTACTAAAAGATGTATTGTATATAAAATTGTTCGATTATATATATATATATATTTGAAAAGAAAGTCTTTGATAGGTATTCAGTAGGTGCAACGGTAAAACCGGTAAAAATAAGACTTTGAAGGGCATTTGGAAGTGAAATATAAACGAAATTAGGATTTTATTGCAAATCCATATTGTAAAACAAAGCGACCTGAACATCCCCGTCCCACCACTCCAATACGATGTCGTTTTACCAAATAAGTATTTAGCCCATCTCATGATTGCACTGCAAATACTCAATGTATAACCTATTCATGCATTTTAACATCATTGTGTAACACACCCGTTTATTTTAACCTTCTTGCTTGATTATTGTTAATATTCTTTATCATCCAAAACTGGCTCCCACAGTAGATATCGCTCCAGTCCAATTGTCATTATCATATTACATCACCAGTTAATGACATCACGAGACTTTGACATCACTGGGAACACTGCTGACAATGCTATGACGTCACAGCGTTGATTACGTAACACTGCTATGATGCCACTGAGAACGAAAACGCTCAATGTCAGTTTGATGTTCCTAGTATATTCATTTTGCTAATAATTATTGAAAAATTATTTGAATGATAATTAAAATAACGCCCTCGGATATTTGTAACTTTAAGCAACTCGTGTTGATATATTTGATATCAGAAGACACTTGGAAGATATTCTCTTTACTTTTATAGAGAACATCATACTTGTATAAGCGAAGTAAAGATTTATGTAAGAGTTTATCTCGCGTGTCAACACAATGAAACACTAAACTTTATTTACTTTATTTTGAATTTAATTACAAAGAAGTGGTTATTAGAAACAACATTCAAGTTTCCGTCTGCCATACTTCTTTCGAACGTTCTTTTCATGGTGTAATCGTTAACGGTTATGGCGTCACAATGACTCAGTCATCGCTAGAGAAGCCTCTTGGAAGTGTATTCAGAGACCCCAGTACATGGCGCTTATCTGCCTTATTAATGATTATTTGAATAATTGAATTGAAATAGCATTATTCTTAAAGGAAAGTTCCGAGAAGTTCCGAAGGTGAGCGAAGTACAACCATTAGTCGTATCGTCAATGGAAACCATATTGTACGCCTGTATTATTATCTTCAGTTTACATTGGTAAAAAATAAAATATCCAATAGTTCACCTGATTAAGCATATTCTCCGAAAGGTCGTGTATGTTCATAATAAATAAGATGTTATTCTTAAGAACTAATGACAAGTCATTATTGCGACGCCTCCCTATTATAACATTTATCATCCGATCTTTTGACTTGTAAAGGCTAGAAGGGGAAAACGAAACGTTGCCAAACCTACAATATAGAATTTATTCATGTCATTATTTTCTCATATTTTGGACATATGTTTGCATTAGAAAGGGACATGTTAGTACGATAGTCCCAGAGGTGATATGAGAAGATTATCAGAATATAAAGCCCCGGATGACCGAGGATGCATTATGGTCAATCAGTCTATTAATTTGTATTCGCTCCACTACTACAATTTCCTGATCCCCTGAGCCCAATAACTCTCGTATTCAGCCAAAGAAAGAACTTCAGTCCGAGCAGAAGAGACAGTACCCGTCTGAGAGGACCGATGAGCGATAATCGACGTTCAAATAACGACATTCCATTGGCTGAAAATTACATGTTATGCTATTTATTGATGAGTTACAAGTCTACGCCATAACAAGAGTTATTGGGCGAATGGAATCAGGGTTTGTAGTAGGGTATCTGATACAAATACACTGATGGAGCAGACTTAGGAGGATGTGGTTCGGAAGGAAATACGAAAACGAAAACGCTGACATTTCACAAGCACATGATACAAAAAGAGAATTTGATGAAAAGTAGAAGTATCGAAAACAAATGTCAGTAAACCAGCTAATACCAGCTGTCCTGATAGAAGAGTGGGGGTAAGTTGGGTATTTAGTAAAGCATTTCAAAGACACCCCTATACTAATAACACTGATTGTAAAGGGGAAGGTATGGACATGATAAAAATAAACTAGTAGACATGTTGGAAGTTGTTAAAATGAATATTGTATTGGAAATTACGTCTCTCAAATTGATCATAAGAGACACAATGTTAAGTACCCAAATGTGAAGAAATGGATTTCATATTAATTTGATACATGATATTTAAACGAGTAGTTTGCGATTATCATTTATCTCATTTTCGATAATCATTTCTTATAATGTTATTACTTGTATAATATTTCCGTCGTCAATACAATATCTAATCCACTTATATGTTTCAGAAAATGTTGAAAACAATAGCAGTTGAATAAGAAACAGTTACCAGTCAAGAAGAGTAAAGAACAGTAAAGACGTAAGGACGTTTTAATGTTACTAAATGGTTTGCGTTACAATTCACAATAAATCAAACCAAAGGATTATTCATCAACATTAAATAAAAGTAAGCATTCACGTTAACAATCCGCAACTCAACACAAGGGCATAACACTGCATATCTCCAACAGTTCCAATCGGGAATTACTGAGAAATTTGAAAGTAGGTCACAATGCCAAAGAGATATATGACCTGCATATGTAGATATAGATAAATGCCGAGCGACATCAACTTCCAAATGCCTATCCTACTAACTAACCTTTGTGTGTTCACCTTGCATAATTGGAAGGCGCCGTATATCATCGGGTTAAGGAGTGAATTGGTCATTCCAAGGAAAAAGAACCACAGTGTAATCCTTGGGTCGAATTCCTCCCAATCAAAGAAGCTTGAGCAGATGAATATGACGTAATAGGGAGTCCAACACATGATAAAGGCAATAACTATCACAATGGACATCCTCAAGGACTTGCGCTTGGCTTTCCGCAGAAGGTTGCTCCGCACTGGACCTCGTGTGAACTCGTTTGATAACGACGACGTAATTGATTCTGTAACAAGAAATATATATTCTGATATTTATATATTGATAAAGGGTATCAACTTAGAACTGTTTTATCAAAAAAATAACTTTTACGCGTGGAATTTTAGCAACAAAATGTATTCATAACTTTGGAATGTTCATGCAAAAGTGCAAATTTGCGGGAGAAGGAAGGTAATTCCATGCCAATTTTGGAATTAACTTCACTTGCGAAGTCTCGATGATTGATAGTTCTAATGAACAGTGAAAATACCAGCATCAAATTTGTGTCATACGAAATGAAACAAAGTGTACAGAAACTAACGTTAGGTTAATGACTGAACAATGCGTTTGCACTAACAAAGGTTACGTGGGAGGAAATTATGTATGCGGACTACACTTAATCAGCATTAAATAATTAACTGAAGAGTTTCAATGGAATTTGTTTCTATAATTACAATTATCTCAAATACCTATGACACAGATCATTCAAGTTGAAAACACACATGACGATTACAAGAAAAATATTTTCATGCAGACGCCTAAACAAACATGTCCATTGAAACCTGTCTTAATTCTATAAAAGCTTCTAAAACGACCGCTAATTGAAAACGTAAGGAAAATGCAAAAATCTAAAGAATCGACGACATAAGGCTATATCTTTCAACGTAACAGAAACTATAGACAAACTGCATCGCAAATGAAAACTAATTTAAAATTTTAGAGTAGTACCTTTACTGTTGGTACATCCGGATATACACAAAATGCCTTGATAGGTCTGGTACTGATCCGTACACCGCCGCCTCTTAGCAAGACAAGATATCCCATCTAAAACTAAACGAGAAACCATTATAGCACAACATGGGCGATAAAATTCACGGTGCATCAAATTTAGGTCTATTTACAATCAATACACAAGTTAACAGGATGTAATGGTTAACATTGAATTTGTGGATCAGTTACATACAGGCGGTCTTTTGAGGAATCAGTGCCAGACTCACATTACCCTTAAAGGATCAGTACGACAGGGTATCGAAGTTTTGTCATGGGAGATTGTTGAATACAGCCAGATGTTTATGGTTGGATACAAAATACCAGCATATTAAGAAATTTGGTATTATTTTGCAGGAACACAATTCCTGAATTATTAATGTTAATATTAATTCAACAAATTGTGTTCCCTGGGTCACCGGATGTTAAAAGCACATTAGATCAATAATAGTTTTATCTATAGTAAACTATTTATTATTAATATTTAGTCTGTGTTGTTTTATAAAGACATTTAAGCATCCATGAAACTTAAATCAGGAAAAACAATGTTCAAAGCAATATGAACTAAATCTTAATATTTCAACTTTCAGAAAAATAATGACGCTCATAACATATTGCGTCATATATAGTAAAAAGTATAATATAACATATGACCTAATGTAACAGTATATAGTTCATTTAAATAAGAGAAGAATATATATTTTTAAAATATTTTGCAAGATAAAAGATCAGATATCTTCACTCTTCTAACTTTCGTACTCATACTTTTTTTATTTACAATTGTGATAATTGTTTATTGGAAAATTCTTTCTTTTCATCTTTTCATAAACGTCTAAAGTTGTAAAGATAAGTATATTTGGTGTATTATCAAAAACAAAATAATTATAATTTCAACGTTTGTAACACACTGTGTATGATGAATGAATAAAAATAATTTGACAATTGATGATCATAAAGAGAGGTACCAATCCTCCTTAATGATAATAATACAAATAAATATCCGGCAAATAGAACAATAAAAAAAAGAGATGTAATCCAATAGTGATAAATACGACTGAAACATCAAATTCTCAGAAGCCAACTATACTTAATTTTAATTTTTGAAAATTGTATTTTCATGCCTATAAAAATCGTCATTTTGGCATCTCCACTAGATTACCTGTCTTATGGTTTATAGCATTGATGCTTTATGAAGGTACATTATGTCGACAACGTATTTATCAACTTTTAAGTTATCACTTAAACACCAAAATAAATTTCCCAAAACCAATTTGGAATAACTGTTTCATCCCCTCATGTGTTTGGATGGCGAAACAATTGATAGTTTCATATCCTAATGAATAGATTTGTATATACTTCTTTACTTCTTTAAAGAGATTCAAAGTAGACAGCATAATTGTGTTTTTAGGGGTATTTTAGTGTTTTGGTATCGTTTTGTTTATATCAGATAGTGTGGACTACACCGGAAAAGATGGGCAAGAATTTGTAGGCTGTTGGGTAACTACTTTCGTTGAAATGTATATTGTGGAACTTTCACTGTTTTACACTAACAAATAATTATTCATTAACCTCATCCACCTTTCCTTGAAAGTTATTGCAAATATTTTAATTGACATCACTTTTTTGTTCTTTTTTCGCACAATTTATTTACATTTTCAATCTGAAGCTACTTAAAAAAAACAATAGGGGTAATATGGTCTGGGATTTAACTATATTTGATTGCGGATATGTACAAAGAGGATCCAATAAGAGGATCCATTAGAAATCCATCTAAAAACTAGTACGTACTGTCCCTTTAAAGGTTCATGTACATGTACGTCCATTTTGTTGTTTTGGGTCACATTTGCCAAACGTTATAAATTGTATTATTTCATCGAGAAGTACCAATCGTTACCGAAAATTGCCATTTCGACTCCGTATACCAACGATATAAGGGTAGTGATATCTGATCAAAAACCGGACAAAGCACCGCGTGTGGTGCACGACAATTAGTCAAACGATATTTTGGAAACCTTTTTACAAATGACAAATTAAGAACTTTTGGTTGATAATGTTTAACAGGTCCTATTATTACTGTGCATATGAAAGGGGCGTGTAGTTTCGGCTTCTGCACATGTGTATAATGATGTTGCTCAATTTTAATTGGATACTAATAGTTAGTATACTTATATATTTTGCGATTGGGGATGATTATGCAAGTTGAGTGAAATTATTTGAACAGAAATCAGCACATTAAAACCAAATAACATTTTATGAAACCCAATGGATGGATCTTTCCTTTTCTCAGAATAACAGTATGTTTTACCCTTCATAACGTCATTTGGTCCACTACTCATAAAACCATTGAACATCGACACTCTGTATTCTTCAATTTCAATTAGTTATTTCTTAATGTCGAATGTGATTTTGTTATCTATTTATAATGTGAACATGAACCAATAACTATATCACTGACAAGCCTCCTACGTTTCAATTTCTTTTTTTTCCATTTTAAGAGATATAATCTGAAAGCAACTCCTCTCCAAGAGCCCATTAAAGCTAGTGATATAGGATATTAAGTAGGATAATTAGTATTGTATAGTCCTAAGTACTTTATACCGCTATACCAGCGAGTTACACTTCTTATCACTTTATCACTTCATTCATGTTTTACACATATAACATCTAAAATGTACAAATCATCCATTGTGTTGTTGGGGTCACGTATACAGAACGTTATAAATGATGATATTTTATTGAGAAGTTCTGACTGTTGCAAACAATACCATTTTAATGATAGTCGACTAAGTATAGATACGATATAAAATAGTTATTTCCCGATCGAAATCCGGACAATACAACGCGGCTGACGCGCGTCTATTATTACGGATACAGATAACGAGTATGGGTTCATTAAGTTTAGTATGTCATAATTACTGTGCATGTAAGTAAGTTCTGTAGTTATGTTTCTGTATAATGATGTTGCACGTTTCTCCTTGTAAAAAAGGAATTTAAATTTATTTGACGATTGGAGATGAATATACAAAATGAGTGAAATTATCTAAAATCACCACATTTGGTAGTTTGGCACGAATTAAAGCCAAATACAATGTTTCGAAAGACAATGGATAGCTCTTTAATTTTGTATCAGTTCACAGTATTTGTACTAACATCATTAATGTGACATCTGCAGTCACTAATATCTAAGATTTTACAGCAAAAATAAGAACTTTAGTTTTCGGAAGTTGACCCCTGTCACTTCAAAGAGCTGCGAAAACTGTTGCGGTTAAATGTCAAGCATGACAATTATTGTCAAAATGCATTAATAAAGTTTGTTATCAATGGATACAAATGTAACGTATAGTACTGGACATAACGTACTGCCATTTGAAAACAGATTTTGTTACAAACATGTAAGCAAATGTAAGAAGTTTCTTTATAAACATGCAACAGATTTCATTGTTCATATGATAACCAAAACCGTGTTTATGTGAGTGAAGTAACAATGTGAAACCGCTGAAATTACCTTTTAAATAGTACTATACTGACACCATGGATAGACGGTCTATGGTACAACACATTATCATACCAACCTGTGAATTCCTTAGATTTTCTTGATATTGTACAGAATATAAGCCCATATGCAGTTCCTATTGTTACAAGTGGAATGACAAACATTAGTAGAAGGGAGGCAACTGTGTACAGTTGAGTTTGCCACTCTCCAGCATAAGATCCAAACGTAACACACTGATAAAAATCTTCCTTAAATGGTCCTCTCTTCACGTTGAATATTATTGCCTGAAAAGAGATGGGGACATGGTAAGAACACACTGTATTACAGATCAATGGACAAATGACGATTGCAATTGGTAGCAAATGTATTGATATGACCAATTGTCATCACAAAGTGATGAATTTAGTATTGATAGAGATGGCTGGGAAAAGGAGATATTTTTTTTTACTATTCTGCTCGTTTTACTACATCCCACTTTAACACCAACTTTACCTGCACACATACGTACAAAAGACAAAACAAATAAAGATATGTTAGTCCATGTGGTGTTGATACGACTGAACCATATTTACACCAAGTCCATTAAATCCACCTGATCTTAATTCGTAATATTTTAAACAATATGTTCATGTTTCTGAAAAACACGGCTTTTAGAACATCGTTGTTTTTAATTTCATTTAACAGGTGAGATAGGAGAGTGCATGTGGTTTTGTGGCTTGTTTTATGACAGAGAGATCACAACTCCTTTACTGTGAAGTACATTAACGAATTTGTTATCCAGAAAATCTTCCTGTTCTTATATATGCCACTTCTAAATGCCCTTTCGTTACTTGTTTTATGAATCCTGCAGCAACGATGCGTCATCGATTTAACGTCTAAGAAGATACATGTTTTGTCGACACCATCTTGCATTTCATAAACGTTAACAATAAATGCCAATCTGTCCCTGGACATTTTTGAAACAGTAACTCTAAGTGGTTTTGAAGATAAATAGTTTGTGTTTGACTCTTTTGAATATTTGGTAGTTTCTTTTGACCCTCGGTATATATATTCTCAATGTCAAAATAAGTTATATTCAAATGAGATTAAACTACAGACAAAAAACGGCGCCACCTGAACAAGTATAAGTCATACATCCAATTTTCCCTTAACAATTTATAGTAATCAGTCTGACACTGAACAGTAGAAGAGAGATTTGCATTTTATGTGTAAATTATTCAAACACAGGACGCGTTTAGAGGTAAATCATCTCGGCTACAAAACTGACGGCTGTATATTACCGTTTTTCCTCCCCCACAGACCTTACATAAGTCATACCTTCCCACGTAGAGCCTATTTGAAGCAAGGATCTTTCGTTATGCATAAGTCGCGAATCGTGGATAGTTACAATGAAAACGTATTCTTTCCAAAGCGAACATTCAGTAATTTCCACGTATTTCGATAAAACAAATACGTAATGACTTTTAAATCGCCCTCGTTCTCAACAAGCACGCAAGCCTACTATTGTCTAATATATCATTATGATTGAATCACGTATTTCAAATGGATATTACGAGAAGAATCGATGGTATGCCAATGCGAAACGATTGATATTTCTCTCAAATTGAAACATACCGATAAAGCTTCAGAACATGTACTATGCAGATCACATATTGTAGTAAGCAGGAATTAGCTTCGAAGGAGTCGGCCGCTGTCATCACCGCTGAACCAGCGTATTCGAAAGTGCCGTAACAACATCAAATCCATCCTCCTACACAGTAAAATGTGTACATGTACACGCTATTTTCAAATCAAGCACATTTCCCCGTGGCCCAAATAGCATTTGCCTGAACAAGGATTGGTTGTACATAAGGGTTAATTAGCCCGAATGATTGACGTCTCTATTTGCCAGATCAATCAACAGTAACGTACACCATATAAGACACCCGTTGCTTATACGGAACACGGAATACGGAGAGCTAGTTTTATGTCTCTCATTTTGTCACTCAGGAAAGGCAAATTGCCAATTTAGAACAAATTCGGTATTCCCCGTATTCTCAACTGATAACATGCTGCCACTGTTCCTCGCATTTCGTTACGAATCTATCATGTCAGGAATTCAATACTGCACAATCAGTCTCAGCCATGTCTTCATACAGTGATCCGCATATATCTTCACAAGATTAAAAGAGGCATATTACAGAAAATGTTGAACTAAGCTTACAATATGATTCACAGTGAAATTGAGATTATAAAGACGTTATAAGACGCCTATTGATATCACGGCTGAGATGCTAGACCCTAAATATACATTTATAAGATAAATAGTTGCGTTTGTAAAATTTCTGGGATTCATTGCTATTCAACGCCCGCAAATTTAGTTTAAAACCGACCGCGTTAGCCGGAGGTTTTAAACGCTGAAATTTGTGGATCCTGGAAATTTTACAAACGCAACTATTTATCGATATTGTAACATGGCCGTTAGTTATCAGGCGTTTTGAAACGAACTCTCTTTCTGCGTACCTATCTCTGAGTTGAAAGGACTTTGCGACTGCTCCATTCTTGTAAAAGGTGTGGTAATGTCAAAACAAATGTAAATACTCGGCGTCATATGTTCATTAGCAACAATTTTCACATAAACTCAAACAGTGTCACTCAAATATGTTCACTTCACAATATCCACGTATCCTTTTAGATGGTGATAAACATTTATCTACGACACCAACACAGTAAATGACCTAGGAACAAAAATCATAAACTTGCCCTAACCCATTGTGACAATGACGCTAGCATTGTGACGTCAAAACGGTTGATCACTATGACGTCATGCCATGGCAACGGCATTCGGTAAACACAGCCGCATGGAAGAAGGCGTCAAATCTTACTAGTTGAAAACATTTTAGCTACTTTAAACTTATTAATTTTGAGACTTATTTGTGACCTAAACTGCTATACACAAGTCTGAAAATGACAATGCCACCTGTTCAATTTGAGTAAGAGTCACATATTAAGAGAAATAGAAACATTAAATTTTGAGTCGGGCCGAATCTTGTGAACATGATGTATATGTTCGCGGTGATTCGCCCATAGTACTTTGCAGGTATTCCTTGTCAATCAACATAGGCAAATAAACCAACTAGAATCAAGGATACACCGAAATTATGTTACAATT
Organism: Gibbula magus; assembly: GCA_936450465.1. Classification (NCBI taxonomy): domain Eukaryota; kingdom Metazoa; phylum Mollusca; class Gastropoda; order Trochida; family Trochidae; genus Gibbula; species Gibbula magus. The sequence goes on along the minus strand of OW388289.1, from coordinate 97,967,330 downwards.
ACGTATACATGTACCTACCTACCTACATGTATGTATGTAACATATAAAGACGGTGATACACTGACGGGTATGGTTAGACTGGTTTACTGGCTCAAACACAGTTTGTAATATTCGTAGACTAATCCAAGGTTCTATTTCCAGGCGTATGGCAGGATCCGAGATGGCGGACCGAGCCTCACCTTCATTCAATGTTAAAGAAGAGGTACCTACATTGGTAGGTATATGCATATTTATGTTTAGGTTCTGGCGCCTACGGTTGATATGTCGTAAGTTATCGATACCGTTTTAATGTACTTACATATTATGTACTTATGTTAAAACATGCACATATTCTCATTCGGTTGCTAAGGTGTATTGAAGAAACCAAGAGGAAAATTTAACCCATATCCAAGTTTAGAACTAATGAAGGCGTTTACCTGAGGTATACTGAATAAGGCACTGAAGATCCAAGCAAGCAGAATCATAACCCGTACTCTCATCGTAGCTCCGTTCCGTCGCATTGGATCCAGAATTGCAACGCATCTGTCCAAGCCTATTGCCACAGTTATGTACGTGGAGAGGTACAATCCAAACACCTGCATATACTTGACGAATTTACACATGACATTACCCGCATACCACTGCACAGTCGCCTCCCAAGCTGCTTCTCCCGCTATGCAGAAGAACGACACAAATAAATCCGCAATTGCCAGGTTCACTATCAGTGTATTTATTGTTGATTTCCGTCGACGCATTCGGTACATCTGTATGATAGTGGCGACGTTGCCAATTAGTGAAATAACGAACATAACACCAAAGACGATCGTCTTTGTCATACCCACATCGTTAAAGGTAGGAGGCTTTTTCATAGTTTCATTCACCAAACCAGACAAGGAGTCATTGCAGTTATCCAAACTTCCGTTGTCACGAAGAACTCGGTGTGTCATGTCGGCCATGTTTACTTCGTGCCTTCGAAGATAGAGATATGAGGCTGTTACTCCGTCCAGAGAGCCATGGTTATACGTCTCCGTGGTATCCACGCTCATCCTGCTACAGCACGTTTCTTCCACCCTTGTCGGTCTGCATCTGCAACAGGCAATAGTCTGATTATACATTCACAACGACTATCAGGCAGTCCATGTAGGGGGAAAGTCAACTAATAGAGGATTAACCGCCAGATCTTGGGAACATACATGTATCAGTCAGGTAACAGAAGCATAACATTCTGATCATGGGCCAGGCCCAGGGCCTCCTTTCACAAATCCAACCTGCACTATGGTTGAACTTAACTCCCATTCATTAACGTTGCACTAAGGTTACCTTAGTGACTTACGAAAGGAGGCACAGGACCACACTCATAACGGGCATATTACCACAGTCAGATCAGCACTACGCCCAGATCATGCACAGTACCATTGTCAGATCATAGGTACGGCACCAGTGTCAGATCCTAGGTAAAGCACTACTATCAGAACATTGATACAGTTCACTGTAATATTATATATGTAGGTACCGCGCTACTTTCAGCTCAAAGACAGAGTTAACAGTCAGATCATAGACACAGTTAACAGTCAGGTCATAGACACAGTTCACAGTCAGATCATAGACACAGTTCACAGTCAGATCATAGACACAGTTAACAGTCAGATCATAGACACAGTTCACAGTCAGATCAGAGACACAGTTCACAGTCAGATCATAGACACATTTAACATTCAGATCATAGACACAGTTCACAGGCAGATCATAGACACAGTTCACAGTCAGATCATAGACACAGTTCACAGTCAGATCATAGACACAGTTAACAGTCAGATCATAGATACAGTTAACAGTCAGATCATAGACACAGTTCAAGGTCAGATCATAGACACAGTTCACAGTCAGATCATAGACACAGTTAACAGTCAGGTCTTAGATCCAGTTAACAGTCAGATCATAGACACAGTTCACAGTCAGATCATAGACACAGTTAACAGTCAGATCATAGATACAGTTAACAGTCAGATCATAGACACAGTTCAAGGTCAGATCATAGACACAGTTCACAGTCAGATCATAGACACAGTTAACAGTCAGGTCTTAGATACAGTTAACAGTCAGATCATAGACACAGTTCACAGTCAGATCATAGACATACTTCACAGTCAGACCATTGTAAATGAGTGTTCCCCTCATAAAGGCACTAAGGGCTATCGTATACCAAGCTTTCGTATCACTTTTATGAATAAGACTTAAAACAATATCCTTAATGCGACAAATGTATCCTTAGTTTGTCGTAAGCTCTCATATGACCAATCAGTACGCATGTCTAGCTTCTAAGTTTTAAATACATATAACTTAATGGAGAAGAGTCATATTCAGCAAGGCAAACCTGCTTTTGAAGCAAGGCGAAAAAGTGTTTATGAAAACAACTTCATATTAAGATATATGATTTAATATGCACATACAAAATTCATCTTCATGTCAATCTGAACTAAACGTACCTAGGTTGTCGAGATAGTGGGTGGCGGATGGTTTCTCTCCATTTAAGCAAATCGTCACTGCGAAATTATTTATGAATATAGATGTACTTTTATAAAGTGAATGGATGTTTGAATCTGATAACCTTTTAATTTAGCTAGATTTATATAAATTAAGATATATTTATGTAGATTGCGATGTTTAATTGAAATAGGAATTTCAGATAAGTGTATAAATAAATGACAAATGTAGCATAGGTTTTACTCTGGACTCTGTTTGAGACATGACATTTTATAAACATCAGGTCACAAAGCACGAGTTTGAATGAAAGTTCATCCTAGGAGGTTGTTTATATTCGTCATGTCCTTTCTAGATGACTTGCCTGACAACGGCATTATTATCGCATTTGCAGAATAAAGAACTTGTATATCTATAAGAAAAGTTGTTCGTCCTTTCTGTGTACCTCCAATATTAAAAAAATGGATATATCAGGATAGTATGTTGACTAATATCAATGAATGTTACGTTTTGGGTCTTAAAGGGACACTACGTGTTTTTCATGAACTTTTATCTAGATTTTAAACAAACAACAATATAAAACGTTCTGATTTAGGTCCAAATCATCTCACTCGACGTGCATATGTATCCCCTATCGCCAAATATTTAAAACTAACCTGCTTTTAATGACACTCGAGCAGCGGCTTGATACACGATGAGAAGCCGAATTCATGCGCTCCATTTACAAGTATACCAGTTATATTTTCCATTTAACTGCACCAGCCAATATCTGTCTCTTTGTCTGCTACATATAAGTTCTAAAAATTACGTTTGAACAATTGACGTGCGCCAGCCGCGAAACATTGTCTGGTTTTCGATCATAATCACGACACGAATAATGTAACGATACTGAACACATTGGCACTAAAAAGGCAATTTTCGACAACAGTCATTACTCGATAAAATAACACCCGTTGTATCTTTTGACCTATGTTACTACAATAACATACGGAGTGTCCCTTTAACTTAAAGGCTATGTCATTTATATATGCTTTAGAGGGTAAAACATCTTATTAACCAAACCAATTATCCGTAGTGGTGTTGCGTATAAAGCAAAAATTGCATGGCGGCCATTTTATTATAAACAAATTATTTCGAATGACAAAAACGATTCCCGTGGATTTACGGAACCATGAACACTTATTAGGTCTTCAAGACGAAAGCCATGAAGACCTATTGTTGTCATCCTGATTATTATTAATATTTGTACAAGTTTGTGGCTAGCTTCCAGACTTAACGGCTGGGCCGAATTTCATGAGATTTTCGGGGATGAAAGCCTGTTACATGAAGTTGTGCACCCCGAAGCTCGAATGTGGATTGTCGACTTCTTTCTTGACTTATCTCCCAGTGAAATCAAAACTTCAAACCTCAATACCTCGAAAACTTAACATAAACATAAAACTTTCACCAAAATGGGGGCAATAACATTCCTAATCGATTAGTCCTATAGCGGTTTTCGGCCGTGATAATAGATTTTTTTGCTATTTCGAGAAAACTGAAAACTTGTTTTGACGCTTCTACTGAATAACGGCAATGTATACAGCTTTGTGTGATAGTTCATTTGAAAGCTGAAATACTGCTGTTCATATGAGTCTATCAACGTTAGCTCCATGCTGAGCATCCATGGGCCCCAAACAGTTTTCGAGGCCTAGCAATTAACAAAATTAAATTTTTGAAATGGGGATGTTCGGCCTCTGCTTTTAAAAGGACATAACTCTGTTACGAATTAAGTTATGTCAAAGTTACTTATTGTCATCACTTTCTCAAAACTAGTATAACAATTGCATAACACATCATTATCGTATAAAACTTGATAGTTTGGGCACAATTTGGACATATTCCCAAAAAAGTAAAATTTTGTGATTCTGAGCATTTTCGAGGGGTATATCATTTGACGAATGATTGATCAAAACATCTGAAGATAGGAAGACGTTTATTAGCTCATTTTGAAGTGGCTACGTCATGTATTAAGGACAATAATTTTCAAGCACGTACAATGTATCTGTAATAGTTAACGTATGACAAGTCATAGGAGATTGTCATTTTTAGAAAATCGCCATTTTCAGCAAAGTTGAAAGGTTCATAACTGCATAACTTATAATGCTATTCAAATTTTACTCCCACCTGCGTATGAACAATTTCAAGGAGAACAACTTTTCTGTTGTCCTCTTTCATCAACAAGTTGATAGTTAAGCTTCAAACGATGTCGTCTAAGGGTCCGAACATGAGCATATTTGAATATTTTCATGAATATTCAGAAGACCATGTATGCAATCTAAATTATGATTACATCTACTCAAGTGGAAAATAAAGCACAACATTTTCTATTTTACACCTTAGTATGAAAATATTACCCATTGTGTCTTAATCATGATATAGATCGTGCAGGGGTCCATTCATGAGCGATTGTTTCCATTGTCATTCTCTTTCGAGATTTAAAAAAAAAAAGACTACTGATGATTGAGACATGTTTGATAGCTTATTTTAAAGCAGAGAAACTGATGAATAACCGAGAGCCCAACATGGAGTCAAGCAGACGCCCTAGTTTTTTAACTTGGTTTTCCGAAGAGAGAAGGTTTGTTGTACTATTGGTGACATCGTTTTTCAAATACAATTCATCGACTTATTTGAGCTACTGCCCCTTTAACACTCCATGCTTTAACCTTTCCCTGACGCGTCTGTTTAACCTCAGTCTGAACTAATGGGAAATCAGGTTGTTTCACAATCAAATTTAGCCTGACATTCCACACATCTTCGGTTACTGAAAGTAACTTTAGACCTAACATTTCGCCGTGAAAATAAAATTACTACTACTTAACTTAATTGTGGCTAAATTAGTTGTGCAGTTACAGGTTGTTTAAGACATGTTGGGTGGTATGGTCCTTGTCAACGCGAGCACTGGATAAAATAACGCTTTGCTTGGCTTTTACTTTACAGAAGTCGGTGGGAAAAAACAAAGTTTAGTCGATATTTTTGTCTTTAAGCTACGTAATCACTCGTTTACCACAAATGTAAATAAATATATTATATATACCTTAAGAATTTTCTCGACGTTAAACCGACGTATGATAGATGCGATCGTTTGTATAAATTTTATATGTAGAATTGAAATAGAAAAATAACTCAAAGATTGACATTGCTGATGTCTATATTTTGAGGCGGTTTAATATTTAAGATAATACAGACATGTGTTTGAATGGCAGGATGCCAATGGTCACGTATATATTAATCATGGTATACACACTCAACCGCAAAAAAAGGTCATCACATTTTCTTCAATGTAAAAAGACCATTTTGAATGCTTTTTCTAAAGACCTGATTCGGTACCCGCCATTGCATACATCAGAGTGTGATACCTTTATTTATATTTATACTCAAGAGTGTTGAAATCGCTTTTTAAAAATTATTTCCAGCCCGAATGTTTGGCAATTCATAAAATGAAGACATTTAATTCATAAAAGTGTTATCGATATAAATAACCTTCTTGGAATTAAATATGTTGACGCTTCTTTATTGTAGGAAGTCATAAAACAAGCCAAAGAAGCCATTTTTGACTCTCCTATTTCCACAGGCGTTCTTTTTTCACGCCATGTAATGAACAAAAACACAATCGTCGACCCTCCAATAGAACCATCCCTTTTAAAGAATGTTGGGAGGTAATAAACCTTTACCTCCTGTATGAATTGATAAATGATATTTACTTTCAATAATATTTAATAACTATTGACCAAGAGCCAACTATAAAGAGCAAAACTATAGGTCCATAAATGATTGATTTGAAATAAAAGCAGACCGTATGTGACAGAGATTATTCCCTTCAGATTTCCGATGCTAACCTCTGTTCGTTTTCGCTTGAAATCGAAAGGAGGAGCAAACTCCCCTAGCGGAGGAAAGCAGAACCTCATACTGTATCCCTGCTTCTTAACCAATTAAAACTCATCTTTCAGCGGCCATGTCGACCGAATGACTTCAAAGATCTAGGATTTTTACTCTTAAGGGTCTTGTTCATTAGCATATGTCCTTCGAATATGTCTGATTTAAATAACACAAATGAACTATTTTTGGTATTTTCCCCTGATTTGTTCTTCTTTTTTCATAAGCATATTTATGATCAAAAGTTTTCACAAAATCAAATAGCATATTTCATGGAATACACATTAAACGAGAAATCGTCGCTGATTGCACAACTAGATTCAATTGCAACCAATCAGGACACTCCCTTTCTGCCCTCGATTTCAAGTGAAAAAGAACAGAGGTTAGGATCGGAAATATGTAGGCAGTAACCACTGTTGGAAGAGATGGAGGTTTTAGAGGAACAGTAACAGTATGGGCTTAATGATGTGGATATATTCACTGTTGTGAACGTCTGTATACTTATGATTTAATAATGTTGTCTTTGGAATGTTACTTTTTAAATATTGTCAGCTAGAAAGAAACGTCACGATAAGTTGTTAAATTACGTCACAGGCGACTACAAAAGAGAACTGCAATGAATGCGAGTCACAAGTGAAATGTGCACCTATATATATATAATACAAATGATAGCATATGGGCACGATGTACTTCTACAGCACGGTGGCACAGTAGAAGCTATGTATTTAGAAAATACTGGGGTCTATCAATTAGTATTTCGTACATGAAACAAAGAAGGTTAGTTAATCAACACGTCTCAAGCTCCACGATGTTTTCATAGCATACGTGATATTCAATATCGTTCATCTCCACGATGTTTGTAAATCAAACATGTTATTCAATATCGTTCAGCTCCATTACGTTTCTAAATCAAACCGGATATTCAATATCATTCAGCACCACGATGTTTGTAATTTAAATGTGATATTCAATACCGTTCATCTCCACGATGTTTGTAAATCAAAAATGATATTCAATATTGTTTAATTCCACGGTGTTTGTGAATCAAACATGATATTTAATAATGTTAAGTTCCAATATGTTTGTAAATCAAACGTGATATTCAATATTGTTTAGCTCCATGTTGTTTGTAAATCAAACCTTATATTCAATATCATTCAGCTCCATTATGTTTGTAAATCAAACGTGATATTCAATATCGTTCAGCTCTATGAGCTTAACATGCAAATGGTTGTATATGAGGAAAAGAAACAGGAAATAAAAAGAGCTAATTACCATTTTGGTATTGATTTATTTCTCTTGTCCTCATTTTGCTGCAGCAATTACAATTACGTTGAAAAGTTTCCTCTGTATTTCACATAAACGGTTACCATTATACAACGTATGTATGACGGAAATAGGAAGCTTTTTTCCAAGATCTCAAAGTTCAGACTTTATTAGCCGGTGCTAATCATGCGTAACGACAACGCTTCAGGTCACAGTTAGAACTTCAACAAAACGATATATAATTGCATAACTATTTATTACCAATAATACTGTTAGTTATTTTGTTTATATTCCAACCAAATAACAATTTCTGCTGTGAAGTAAATTAGCGTATCGTTAAAAGAACATACTGTTATTTTCTGTTATATTTCTTGCTCCCTCATAATTCAATTTAAAAAAATAAAATCTTGCATGTCAAAGAATAGTAGTGGTTCACGTAAACACGCTCTTGGAAGACGCTCTGTGAAGTAGTCAGTCAATATGGTGAGTTATCTTTAAATGTATATAAGACGCTCTTTCATTCAATGCAGATAAGAACATCAAGATAAAGCAAGCGATCGGCAATGTGGTTTATATTCGTTCTCCCAAATGGAACGTTATTGCAACAACGTCGTATTTATCATGGCATCGTTTCTGTACAGAGACAATGCATTTTATCCCACATTATACCACTCTTTGCGATAACAGTCACTTGCAAAAGAGTTCTTTGAGGGTGACAGATACGAGTTTCATGTCCATATTGATTCGCAGGAATACAGAATGCGGTTTTCGTGTTAGAACCTAATCGCATTTCCTTGATGTTTATTTTCAGCTATGTCACTTTTCAAATCAATCCATAAATGATCCTGAACCTTTGGTGCTGTGTGGAAGTTGACGTATTTGTTTCGTCTGAATGTCTTCTCACTCTGCTGTTTATCAGATACTAATCAAATATATTTTTTTTAAAAGTAACGCATAGTTATTTCACATTTGATTTTGTTCGATGTTTATATTCAACAGTGTGTCTTCATAAGAAAAACAAACGCAACATACTCAAATTTACCTTCTTATTGATAAAACATGTTCTGAATGTTTAGTAACGAACATTACTATATGAATTATGAATTATTAAGCTAAATTATTATTTTTGTAATTCTGTATTACGTTCTCTAGCCATTGCTGAAATTAACAACATTAACTTTACATCACTTCTCGAATAATCCCCCATAAAACATAACACCTAAGTTATCCGACCACAACTTCTTAAATATATACTTTAAAACGAATCAATCTGTTAACGTTCCTCAGCAATCGCCTTATCTTGAGTTAAAGGATCTATTCCAGGAAGCAGGGAATGTTGCTTTATAAACAGACGTTTCGGAGCAAGTGATAAGTGATCTGATATGCAGCCCCGTTTGGAATAAACAGGGCGTTCCGTAAAAGAAATGCAATTAGTACGTAAGCTACTTGCCTATCACCTGTCCTGTTTTTCTTCAAATCCAAGATACCACGACTTTTGTTTAGGAAAATACCTTACGTCTTGTATGTTACATATCCTTCATCACCGGTTGTAGACATACAGACGGATTGTTTACATAAACTTTTTAATATAATAGAAAGGGTTAAATAAATATATAAATGTAAAAAAAGCGAGGGACCCATAACAGAACTATGAGAGACAAAAATTAGAAATTAACTTCTTTATAACAGCACGGCATCGATAAGGTAAAACAAAAGTAGATATGTGACATTGTAATTGATTTATTCTCTGTAAAATAAGTTTGCATGTTTTGGCAGTAGTAAATACAACATTTGGGCATGACGTAATAAAACATATATCGGACATCAATAAAAATATAAAAATTGTAACTGACATTATTACTGTTATTATATGGTTATATTTGGGATAACATTGCCTTCAATAGTACAAATCCTTATACTTTTTCGGGCCGAATTCCATGCGGGATTCGAACCCACGTCCTCAGAGAAAGGCAACTATCGAAAGCATTGACTGTACCAACAGCGTATCACACGACCATGTCGCCTCGACATGGTCGTGTGGTAAGCTGCTGGCGTGGGTTCGAATCCCGCATGAATCCCGTACGATAGTAACAGTAGAGTGACTCACCCTCCACAAAGCAAAACAGTTAAAACACTTCCACTCATCTACTGGAGTATTTGTGAAGCAACAAGCCTCAATACGTAGAGGAGAGTCGCACATCGAGGAGCAATCGAGGATATTTGAATTTCTCGTCCAATACAATGTATATATCATAGATTGAAGAATTATGAAGACTCAACTCACTTTTTCTGTTCATGCCCTCTTGTCAGTGTTATAAGGTTAAACTTGTTCTTTCACAGAGGATTTGACTTGAAATCAGTTTTATTTGGAAATCCACATGGTTCGTCTACCGAAAATAATGAACTTCTAATATCATTAATTTAACAGGCCGATTTTATCAATAAGTTATCGGTTGATTCTTGATTTACAATGATTAGCATTAGTTGCATTTGTTTTCGTTTTAAAGTTGCACTTGATATCAATTGTTTGCGTTTGTATATATTAATTTATAGATATATCATATAATTTTACCATGACATGTATTATATTGTTGTTTCTTGGTGTGGTATTTATATAAGCTTATAGCTTGTTTACCAATCCAATTCTTCATGAATTCAATAAATATGTTTAAACCATATATCAGCGAGTGAAGTAAAAGCTAGTTTCAAGAGTGGCCTTATAGATTACATATACCTGGTACACTGTATGCTGCGAAAAATGTCAAATGCTCTTTCAATTGTCACGGTCAACTTGTGACGTCATCCAATTGGTACGATGACGTCATATGATTGAACATTATAAATTAGAAAAATAACACCTCTGTGCACTCAGTGGAAAGTGGATTATAGTTTAACTGATAAGTGCGGTATTTTATCATTTACATAAAGTATTTAATTATTAAAATAATTTAAACTATCTTCAGTCTCAACCCTAAGATGACTTTTAAAACTTGTCGTTAATACCTTTGGATTTGCTTTACTATCAGGCATGTCTCTAATATTTATAAAATAAAATAATTGTCCTTATCTTTCCCTATAATAAATGAATGAAAAATAAAAGATTAAGAGTCAGTCTTATCAATGTGCTATTAATGCGATCCCGCTCTGCAAAACGAGAGATTACATTTTAATATTTAAGATAGGCCAATATTTGAAAACAACGTTTACAGTTTGATTTTGTGTTATGACTAATTCCATCTAGGCTCAATCGAAATGCTGATTATGAAGAGGATGAACCAATGGCATTGAAGTTTAAGAAGTTTATCAATCTATCAAAAAAGTACACTCATTGTTCCTACTAACATCATGTATATATATATATATATAAATTGTTATAATAAAGTTTCGCGTGCCACATTTAAATGTTACAAGGTAACCATAACATGTTTTTCACAACCTCTTTGGCACATGACATTCAGTAGCAATCAAAACCACCTTGCCAGATAGTTAGGCTTTTGTCACCACAGGAGGCTAAATAAACAGACCATCATAAACTCGTTATTTTCAGATTACGTCCTAAGGTAGCTGTCAAGTGGCTACAAGTTCCTAACACAATGATAGCATCTTCTCTTGGGTATAGGATTATGGGGAATGGCGGCTGTAGCGTGTCTTATCATTATCGCATACTTGACTCGAGCACTATGGTCCTTGTAGACAAACCGTTGACGTGGTATGTGAGACCGCAATGTGGGCAATTTATATGCTGTCTGCGACTCTCCTGCCGAATAGTCGATACAAGAGACTGCTAAGTGAAACCAACTTTGGCAGTTTGTGGACTGATCGATTAACAGCTTCCATAATGATGGACACAGTGGTTAGCATCAGTCTGATTAAAATCGACCTTGTTCCGAGGAATAAAATTTGCAAAATAATATATCTACCGGGATACGAACAGGTTTTGTAGATTCCTCGGTTTGTCGTGGAACCTACGACTGATATGAGTTCGTATCCCGGTAATTGCACTATTTTGCAATTTTTATTCCACGGAAAACCGTCGATTTTAATCAGACTGTGGTTAGCATGCTTGTCTCTTACGCCCGGGTTCGCATCCAAAATGTGTGACTGGGTCTTATACTGTTTTGTGCCCCTGGGCACGGCACTATTTCCACATTGCACTCAGTCAACCCAGCTGTTAACATGGGTACCTGAACATGAGTACGGTCGCGGAGAGTACAGTCCCATTGAGCAGTGCTTGCATTTGCTATTAGGCGTTAACATGTATATCATTATTATCATATATTATATTTTAGCTTAATAGATATCTATAATTCCAACTTCATCGTGGTCTTAAAACTAATAAAACAATAATTCTTAAAGGTGCTTAGCTTAAGTTTTTTCTCATATTATTTCATTTACTATTAAAGTTTATACAATGTATTGTTACGTTAGAGGGTAAATACTCTCATTACACGACCCGATAAACCGTATCAATAGAAAATGGTTATACGTACTGGACGAAATTTAACTCCGATTGTAGGTATCGGTACATCAGTCAGGTCACTTGTACGACCTTCGAGCGGCCATTTTAATGTGAACATATTAAAATGGCCACTCGAAGGAAAATGGACTAGCAAGGCTTAACCGAACCATAGACATTCGTTTTAGAATTATCTTTATAGATTGGTGAGTAGTATCTAGCCTGGCAAAGCTTATTTACCTTTTCCTGGGATCACTTCATTTCAGTAAGAACGGCGTGCTACAGCGCCTTTAAATATATATGTTTATTATATTAACTGAATAAATAGAGTCAGATCTGACAATTAGAACTTGATACTGAAGACAAACATCATAATGGATTAACAGACATGCAACGGCTTCCGCCTGAAATGGCAGTCTGAGCCCGTCAGAATCTAATCTTTGGAATCATTTCGAACGTGAGTGTTTGTCAGGCAAGCCGTTCATTTATTAACATGTTTAGGATATTCGCAAATAGGACCTGGTACAGATAACATGCAAATGGAAACGAGAAAATCTGCTTCATTTTACCATTTGTCGAACTGAGAATTAAACTTCAACCTACTTGTACATATACATTTTGGCATGATAGATAATATTTTCATTGATTTATCTATAACGATGACCCTATTTAAGAAATATGCTCTTTTAAAAAAATACCGGAAACGTATTCCCCGCTCAAGAATACATTAATTTACGTGTACACCTGTTAACTAAAATCCTGTTAATGCGATCAATTTAGTTTTCCGAAGGAAGAAGTTTAACCTACATTCTCTTCTCCCAGATCAACACTGTAAAATCAGATATCTAAAACCATTACTCAACATGAATGTTTAAGATAAATTTAATGATCAGTCAGGGTAGATAAATGTTGCGCTGCGAAGCATTTGATGTAATGTTTTCCCAAATGAAGATGTTCAATTTACCAAATTCCCAAATCAAACTAATACACTATGACAACTTGAAGACACTGCTTAACATGACATGGCAGTACCGGATAATTATAGTGACATATACATGTACAGAAGAGGAACCGACTTCGCTATTGGTTTGATTTAAGAATTTAACCAAGGATTTGCAAAAATAAATTCTTAAAAGTAATGTTTGCTGATGACTGTGTCTATAATCATAAAAATGTTAATACCGCATTTTATTTAAAATATAAACGTGAAAGATATCTTGGACGTCCGGTGTTAACATCAAGGTAGGTGGTCAATAGCATATCTCCACTTCATATCTATGCTTCAGGATCTCGTCTGAGCGTGAACGACAATATGTGTACAAGTACCTCAGCTTGGTGAAACCCTCCAGATTTACGACGACAGAGTCTTTCAAAGGGAATTCAATCAGGGCTAGCTGCTGTCACCAAACGGCTCAAATCTAATTTATATCGGCGTCGTGTCCATGTAATTGCAGTTTGAAGAGTCTCAATATTCTTACACTACTGCGATAATCAGGAAGTGAACGAATCGGGAAATCTATTACCGTTCTAGGTCGGAAAGGGATGTCATTACGAGGATGTAATCAATGCAGGCCATGATACACTGTTTCGGGAGATCCTTTGAATACCGCAAATCAATCTATAATCTCGGACGCCATAACTTTGTCCTTTGTAAATTCTAACCCTTTGTGAATTATCCAAAATTCAGTTTGACGCAAACACCATTTTTTTTTTCCTATTGCAATTTCTTCGCCTGTCTTTCCGTGCGCCCGTCCGACTGCAATTGGTCCTTTTTTATCATTTCCGGGTAAACAATCCATCACCCCGGAACATTGCAAACACAAATATGCGTTGAGTGAGGCTTGAAACTGATAATAATTGAGTTAATATAATTGAGTTCTGTGCCACTGATTTTCAAACACTATATGTTTACCTCTAAGTTTGACTCAGGTTGAGATGTGACATCGATGTCCATACACAGATCCCTCGCTAAGTTACAAGTAGTAGGCCACTGGACGCACTGGTAAATTTTAAAATTAAAAGGAGCATACTCTGTTCTGTAGACGTAACTATGACTGTTTGACTCCTCACAGTGTTTCTGCGTCTCTGTGCATCAAGCCTTTATCAACACGGCATTCGGGCCCATGACATCGAATTGGCACACGTTGATCAAACGTTACCAAATGACATTTAAGTGTTAATGATATTACTGAATGTCATAACGTTACTTATGTTCTGTATGTTATCATTTGGTAAAACATAGTTCCGGATCATTTTGGCTATACTATTGACTAAGATTTTTAACGATAGGAATATGGGAATAGTGTAGATAAAAATATAAGAGTATTTTCTGTCCTTAATTATATGAAATGCCTACTGGGAATAAGTATACATTGATTGCAAGGGTTCCTGACCAAGACTGACCCAAGGATGATAGTCGATCGGCCTTGAGGACGAGCTTGGTTAAGTGATCGATCCTGTAAAGTGTTCGCCATACATGTACTTGTACAACATTGGTTTATATTCCTCGCCTAGTTTATCAAAACAATTTCTACTATTTTTTCAAAACATCCAAACTATAGAAGTTCAGTACCGTTTCTAGGAAACGAGTGTATTCTTGCGCATAAGACGAAGTAAACAGCACTAAATGGCCAAATTATTCCCTCTCTTACCTTTCACAGTAGCCAATCAGATACGAGTTTGACTCAAAGTTATATGGTAGAGTTTTTCCTTTCTGCTGCTCAATTACAAACATACTGTAAATAAAGATTGGAGTTCCGTTTGATGGCAGTTATTTTGAGATGGAAAAGAACCCAATCTAGCCAGATTCTGTAATACTTTTATTTTACGGGTTTAATTTCGTTTTATTCAGAAGGTATTACCCATCTCAAAGGCAAATGGCGAGATGTGTTCCCAGATGCAATATGTTAAGTCGGCAAAAATTGAAACACGACTTTAATATCGTTTCTATTTAATCAGCTTCACAGCGAGCCTCAAAATAACCAAGCTTTTGAATTTATGTGTTTGTCATTCACAGTGCCCTACCACATTAATCCTCTTTAAGTATCAAACAACCTTGCGTGTGGTACTCAACATAATTCTCCTTCATCAGGACCAGACCATTTTGCAGTGTCTTTTTCCAGACGAGGCTGCAGAGTAAATGAAAACAGCGACGCCTATCTTTCATAACCAAATAATTGTCGAATGGACCGTTTTGCTGCCTAAAAAGTCCGTGCGTGTGTGTGTGTGTGTATATATATATATATATATATATATATATATATATATATATATATATATATATATATATATATATATATATATATGTCGTCTGAAGTATTTTATGTTTATATACATTTACTTCACGTGATACCTTCATCAACTTTTCCATATATATATATATATATATATATATATATATATATATATATATACATACAATTATTACCTTTTTGACCATATAGCAAAATTGTTACCTTTTTGGCTCTTTTCTTATTTGTTACAAAGTTAATATTTTTGTTTAGAGAAAATAAAGTTTAACTCTAAACTAATGATAAAAAGTGACTAAAACCATTTTATCTTAATTTTCTAATGTTTTATTCAAGTTATATATATTTGGAGCCAAAAAGGTGGAGCCAAAATTGTTAGGCAAAAATGTTCAAGCAAAATTTACAATTTTGGCTCATAGCAAAATTGTTACCTTTTTGGCTCTTTTCTTATTTCTTACAAAGTTAATATTTTTGTTTAGAGAAAATAAAGTTTAACTCTAAACTAGTGATAAAAAGTGACTAAAACCATTTTATCTTAATTTTTTAATGTTTTATTCAAGTTATATATATCGTGAGCCAAAAAGGTGGAGCCAAAATTGTTAGGCAAAAATGTTCAAGCAAATTTACAATTACAATAAAATGCTTGAGTCCCTATTTATTATTAGTTTAGAGTTAAATATTATTTTCACTTAATGAAAATATTAACTTTGTAACAAATAAGAAATGAGCCAAAAAGGTAAAAAATTTGCTATATGGTCATATAGTTAATAATTGTATGTATATATATTGTTACCTTTTTGGTACATTGATTTTTTGCATATATATTGCATTTTCTGCACCAATTAAATTTTAACGACTTACCTGTTCTAAACATTTTTTTTAATTTTGTGATATATATTTATACATTTATATATGTTTATTTACTTTAATTACATATATAACATTTGCATGAACATCTTGTTAAAACCTAATTATGATAAAGGGAGATTCTTTCGTCGTTTCATCTGGAAAATATATACATTTTTTATATGAAGAGCAGTGAAATACTGGGATTTATCAGTGAAATAAACTGTCTATATTTTCAATGCGAACGGTAAACAATATCATTTGATGTCATAAAACAATGGTCTCACGCGGCGAATTGGCTTATGACGTCACAGTGTTATTGTTGTGATGGGTTGTTCCTAGCGGCCACTTGGCGTGAAAACGACCCTTTTCGGATGTAATTACGTGGATTATATCATATAATAAATAGAATATCCATCAATCTTGACAAATACCATTTTTAATCTCATCTCGTGAGGTTGGAAAGTTATATATAATATATATAAAATATAACGTTTCTGCCTCACTCGATGAGATAAACATGGAATTAGTCAAGAAAAGACAGATATGCTCTATGTACAGAATACAAACTTGGACAAGACTAAAGACAAATTAACAATCACCCATTAATGTGCCTTTTGTTAAAATTCTTTTGAGCAATTTTAATGGAAATGTTTTTTGTTTTTTTAAAAAAAATGAGATTTAGAAAGAAGCACATTTTCCAAACTATACATGTTTGATCACTTCACTAATTTTGATATAGGCTGTTGATGCTATTGCAAATCTTATTGGAAATTTAGTTTTTGTGGTATCCATGGCAAAATTGCTCAGAATGAATGTCATGAAAGTCATTTTGTCCACAGCATATCTCACATAGATAAATGCTAGCTTAACAATTCATTACCAATGTGATAATCACCTACACATGTTTGTTTTATTTGACCTAATTACCTTGGACCAAAATAGTTAGGATATTATGTATATTTTGAAATGATAAATAATATGTTTGTTTGCGGACCGATTTATCTTCACATTTATCTGTACATAAATAACTATTACAATATCCCTAACTAATATTGTTCAGTATATATGTATATATATAAAAATGTTATTCTCATGGTAAGAAAACGTTTCAAGAAATATTTAGTTTTTCCTTGCATATCTTTCAAGCAATAGAAGCTAGCTTCACCAAATGTCTCTTTTGTTGGTCAGTCAAACAACCCAAAAAACAAGACGACAGCTGGGGTTGACCAAGTGGAATAAGTTAAACAATGATTATGAAGCTTCACTCTTCAATAAATCCTGATATGAGCTATTCAAATCATCAGTACACATTTTGAACTTCACAAGAATATTGTTTTACTTCACAAGCTGCATGAACCTCACCCTTACATTTTTAAATGTGTTCTGGAAGCGTTGCATTTAAAAAAAAGCTAAAAAGACATGTTAAAGCTAGAGGGTACATATAAAAAAATCATTTTGCTCGGGAAACACAATTTAAAAAGTTGAAAAGCAGTTCTTAAGCTGTAGTCCGGAATTTTTTAAAAACATTGTTTCCATGAAAACAACAAAAATTATAGTTCTAAAGTATTTTATGATGAATGCTCAACATACAATACTTCATTGTGCTGGGCCTTGCACTTTTTGAGTTTTGGTCTGGAAACACAATTTTAAGTTATTGCTCGTTTAAATGGCTAAAGACAATACACCAAAGAAGTTGAAAATCTCAAAAGGCAAGTTTCATTGAGCTTGGATATATGCTTTTTGATTTCTGGTCCAGAAAGAAACCCAGAGAATGAACAGTCATTTCTTTACAATAACTTATACAACAAATCATTTACAACAATGCTGCATTAAAGTTTACAGTAACATAGCATTCATGTAAGATTGCTGTATTTAGTACTAGGTATGTCACTAATCACAAAAAATAATTTGAAATACTCATGTTTTCAGTAAAACCTCCGAAAGCATTGATGTTAACCTTTTACAGTCATGCACTGTAATTTTGTGTATAAAACACTATTAAAAACAAAAGATATTACTGAGTGAAACATTTTTAATTACCATGAAATGTCAAATTTGATACATTACAATACAGATGTAATAATCATTATCATTTACAAGAGCTCATGCCTTCATCCTTTGTGGTTTATCTTCTTGTATGTTCTTGCCGACATTAGCTCCTAAAACAAACAAAAAACAATTATTATGGGTATTTAAAAATATATCTTTCACTTATGTTTGAATATGAAAATGAGAACTTTCAGTTAAACTTTTACTTAAATTACAGTTAATTACAATACCAGTAATTGAAAAAGGTGAACAATGGACTCTGTAGCTCAATCAGGCTAGATAAAATAGTTCAGATAAAGTATCTTTGTTTCAAGACCAAATATAATGTAAGTGCAAGGTAACTCTCCCAACAATATTTCAGCTCTTAGGTGTGCAGCATTTCAAGATGAAAAGTCCACTGAATACTCCTTGAGAAAATTCACTATTCAAATCATTGTTACAAAAGAATTAGCTTGACCTTATAGCCGCCATAGCATATTTTTTTGCATATTTGTTTTCTCAAATTTGCTATTTATTATTAAAGTTTACACAAAATATTATTATGTTAGAGGGTAAAACAGTTATCGGTATTGAAAGAAAATGGTGCGATGTTTAAAGCGACGATGGTGTGGAACTCTTCAGTGTGGAACTCTTTAGTGAAGTATATATGTCAAATTAGTTGTATACCTATCCTTGCCAAAAGGTAATTTAAATGGATAAGTTCTTCCTTTTGACTTATTACACTTTAACTTAGACTAAATAAACCATTTGGGATCTACAGATTAGTATTATAGGAGCTAAAATGATTGATTACTAGGCATTAATATTTCCAGTATATATATATATTACCTGTTTGGCTCAAATGCCGCTGAGTATATATCAAATCAGTTATGTACCTATCTTTGCCTTTTTCAAATGGATAAGTTCTTCCTTTTGAATAACAAGGCAAAAGTGAGCACAGCTCACATACCCCAGCCTGAAGTTTGTCCGCCTTCATACAGTATCAATAAATTAGAAAACATACTCTAGTCAATCATGTCAATGAATAACAATGATTGTTTTTAATAAAAGAAATAATTTTTAAATTAACAGAATTGTGGTGTTTAAATCAATAAAAGGCACAACAATACCACATAGGTAATGTCCAAATTTGAAGTGTCTAAGTTAAATAGTTTTTTACTTATGCTCTAGAAAAGACACAAAGTTAAAACACAAGACCATTTTTGGTAAACATTTAAAAAATATTTGGTCCTTAGAATTGAGACCCCTTAAGGGCACGACAGGACCATATAGGTTACTTCCACACAAAATTTGAAGGTTCCAAGTCATATAGTTTTTGAGATATGCTCCAGAAACATGACAAAGTCCGAAAATCGGACCGTTTTACTACTTTTAGGTCAAAATTTAAATTTTTTTATTTGGACCTTGAGTTGAGACCCCTACAAGGCACAACAGCTCCAAATTGGTTTCTTCCATACCGGATTTGAAGGTAACAAGTCATAAAGTTTTAGAGATATCCCCCGGAAATGATTTCAGATGGACGGACGAACGGACACGCGGAATGCTATATACCCCGACTACATAGTAGTGGGGGTATAATTACACACAGACTAAATACTCCATTTGGGATCTATTGATAAGTATTATTGGAGTAAAACTCCCCCATTACAAAACACTCACATTTCCAATATATATACCTTTTTGGCTCCCATGCCCCGGCCTACTTCTATGTCAAATGAGCCATGCACCTATTTCAGGTGTATTTCTTCTTCATTTTGCATAATACACGTTTTTCCTAGCCTAAATAAACCAATTGGGATCCAGAGATAAATATTATAGGTTATTCCCCATAATACTAGAAAGTCATATTTCCAGCATATATTACCTTTTTTACTCCAATGCCCCTCATTATATGTCAAATGAGTCAACTACCTATTTTCGCCTATTTTAGATGTAAACCTTCTTTCTTTTGTTGAATACAATGTTTTCCTAACCTAAATAAACCAATTGGGATCTACTGATAAGTACCATTGGAGTAAAACTCCCCCATTACTAGACTCTCACATTTCCAATATACATAATACCTTTTTGGCTCCCATTCACCTCATTATATGTCAAATGAGTCATGTACCTATTTTTGCCTATATTTAATAGATGTGAAACTTCTTTCTTTCGTTGAATACAATGTTTTCCTAGCCTAAATAAACCAATTAGGATCTATTGATAAGTATTTGGAGTAAAACTACCCCATTACTAGACACTCACATTTCCAATATATATACCTTTTTTGCTCCCATGCCCCGGCCTACTTCTATGTCAAATGAGTCATGTACCTATTTCAGGTGTATTTCTTCTTTATTTTGCATAATACACGTTTTTTCTAGCCTAAATAAACCAATTGGGATCCAGAGATAAATATTATAGGTTATTCCCCATTACTAGAAATTCATATTTCCAGCATATATATATTACCTTTTTGGTTCACATAATCCTAAGTATATGTCAGATTAGTTGTGTACCTATCCTTGCCTATTTCAAATGGATAAGTTCTTCCTTTTGAATACTAACACTTTCTCCCAAGCTAAATAAACAATTTGTGATCTCAGATAAGAAGTAAATCCCTCATTACTAGACATTGACAGTTTAAATATATATATATATATAATACCTTTTTGGCTCCAATGCCCCTCATTATATGTCAAATGAGTCATGTACCTATTTTTGCCTATTTTAGATGTAAAACTTCTTCCTTTTGTTGAATACAATGTTTTCCTAGCCTGAATAAACCAATTGGGATCTATTGATAAGTATTATTGGAGTAAAATTACCCCATTACTAGACACTCACATTTCCAATATATATATACCTTTTTGGCTTCCATGCCCCTACTTCTATGTCAAATGAGCCATGTACCTATTTCAGGTGTATTTCTTCTTCATTTTGCTTAATGAATGTTTTTCCTAGCCTAAACAAGCAGACAGAGTTGGCCATATCCCTAGCCATATAGGAAGTTTGAATATATTTATGCATTTTGAATATATAATGCATTT
Organism: Gibbula magus; assembly: GCA_936450465.1. Lineage (NCBI taxonomy): Eukaryota > Metazoa > Mollusca > Gastropoda > Trochida > Trochidae > Gibbula > Gibbula magus. The sequence goes on along the minus strand of OW388289.1, from coordinate 97,946,061 downwards.
ACTTTCTTGAAAATTGTTATAACTCATAACTCATAGGTGATCAAATTTCTATATAGCAAAAGGCACATCTAGACTACTTGGTTGATACCTGTACAAAGTTTCAGCAAAATATATTGAATAGTTTTGAAGTTTGAGGCCGGAATGGAAAAGCTCGGACGCACAGACAGACGGACAGACAGTTCATTTCTATATCCCCCTGCCAACTTCATTGTGGCGGGGGATAATAAACCAATTGGAATCTAGAGATAAATATCATAGGTGCAAAATTCCCCATTACTAGAAATTCATATTTCCAGCATATATATTACCTTTTTGGCTCAAATAATCCTAAGTATATGTTAGATTAGTCGTGTACCTATCCTTGCCTCTTTCAAATGGATAAGTTCTTCCTTTTGAATACTAACACTTTAACTTAGACTAAATAAACCAATTGGGATCTAGAGATTAGTATTATAGGAGCTAAAATGATTCATTACTAGACATTCATATTTCCAGTATATATATATATATTACCTTGTTGGCTCACATGCCCCTGAATATATATCAAATGAGTAAACTACCAATTTGTGCCTATCTAAGATTTTCTGTTCTCCGTTTTGCCAAAATACCCTTTCTCATAACCTAAAGAAACAAGTATGAACAAGCAGACAGAGTCTACTTTATCCCCTGCCAAGTGGAAAAAGTTTAAGATATATTGAACAATGATTTTGAGCTTCATGCTATAATAAATCCGTAATCACTAATTCGTCATAGATTCATGCTACAGAAGGTGAGGTGAGGTGAGTTTGGGTTTAACGCCGCTTTCAAGATTATTTCACTTATATCGCGGCTGCTAGTATTACGGCAGGGAGAAAGCCCGCAACGCCATGTGGCTATGCATTGCGGTGAAACCTGCGAGCAGCGGCTGGAACTAGCGAACCATGGGTGGTACTACGCTGAAATTCAGTGTAGCATTGCACCCAAACCTTACTGCGTGTAGAACAGTTCTCTACTGCAGACAAAGTTGCCGTGCCCCTGGCGGGATTCGAACCCCGGACCTCTTGATCCAAAGCCGAACGCGCTAACCACTGCGCTATCCCGCCCCCTTCATGCTACAGAAGAAAGTGTACTTCCCAAATTGCAGTACTCTATGTTTAACAATATACAACTTCTGTTCTGGAAGCGAATTGTGAAAATCATTTAGAGTTCGACATGTTTTTCCATGGATATGCCTAAAAATAAAATTTCAAAGAATTTGAAAACCCAAAAAAACACATACACATGATGACTGCTCCACACAGCAAGTTTCACTGAGTTAGGCCTTAAAACATTTTAGTTCTGGCTTGAAAACAAAACAAGTTATGTTTCCTTGGAAACGGCTAAAAATAAAATCCCAAAGAAGTTGAAAACCTAAAATGGCACATCAAAACATAATGACTGTTCCACATACCAAGTTTTATTGAGCTAGTATTTACAGTTTTTGAGTTCTAGTCCAGAAATGAAATGTTAAAGTATGTTTTCATGGAAACAGCTAAAATTAAATTTCCAAAGAGGTAAAAACCATAAAACTCCTATCTACACATGTTTCCCATATCAAGTTTCATTGAGCTATGCAGTACGGTTATTCAGTTCTGGTCTGGAAACGAAACCCGGATGCACAGACGGACGGACGTAGGTCATTTCAATATCCCCGACAACTTTGTTGTGACAGGAGATAATGACAAGAATCTGGACTACCCTTGTCTTGCCATAAGCCCATTTGGCCTTATAGGCCTGATGAGCTAAAACAAGTAGATGCCTACTCCCAAACCTGTTATGTTACTTACCTCTAAAATCTAAAACCTGACAGGTTCCTCAGTGTCGTGGAAGGAAGGCCAAGACTTGATAGTGCGCAGGATTGGTGAGGTCGTGCCCTGTTGCCAGAACAATGGTTGGCTCTAGAACATTTTAAAAAAAAAATATCTACAGCTAATAACTTGATTAGCAATAGTAACAAGGATCTGTATTCCAAACTTTTGAAATGTCCTACAATATTGGCATTATTTTTATCTTAGGTATTTATTATAGGTAATCTTCATGCAACTTAACCAGTATTCCAATTCAATGATATCGTTTATTTCTCAATACCATCAACAGCTGTAAAACTTTGCAACATGCTCTACTGTCATTATTTCTATCCATTCCAATAAGACTGTAGCCAGATTCTCGCAATTCTCTATCACTTCCAAATGAAAAATGTTCAATTTCCAGTCAGCTCCTAACTCACATAAGATTATGGTTCAAATGTATCTCAAGCTTGGTAGAGTTAGCATGAATAGTTTCGATTTATAATCTGAATAAAATGACATCCTCATAGAGTCTAAATATTGGAAGTCATACATTAGTCACAGCTAGAGATCATAGTTTATAATGTATCTTTCAAATTGGGTGGCGCTAGCATTTATAGATTGGGAGATATGCTTAGGACACAAGTTGACATGACCTTGTAATGTCCATGGTCACCATAACTTCTACACAATTTCTGCATGGATCTTGAAGAGAAGGTGACTCTTCCAATTCAAATGGTGTAGATATTATTACATATCGTGAACCATGTTATCCATATTTGGGGTCACTTGAAAGAAATTCTGCACATAACATTTCAGCTCTCTAGAGCTTGTGGAACTGAAGAAGATGAAATTAGGTTTTTAAGATTGTGAACGCTGTGACCCTATTTGGGGTGACAGGGTCACAAACTCTTCAATTCAGAATCCCCATTAGCCAAGGAGTCTGTATACAACTTTTCAGTTCTCTAGACCTTTTGGAACTTGAAAAAAATATGATATTAGGTTTTTAAGGTTGTGACCCCTTTGACTCTATTTGGGGTCAGGGGATCACGATATTTACAATTTAGAATCCCCATTAGCCAAGGAGTCTGCATACAACTTTTCATCTCTCTAGACCTTTTGGAACTGGAGAAGATGAAAATAGGTTTTTAAGGTCATGACCACTGCGACCCTATTTGGGGTCACAGGGTAACCAATTTTACAATTTAGAATCCCATTAGCCAAGGAGACAAAATGGTTCTGGACGAAAATGCCAAATGTTTGCAGACAGACGGTTGGACGGACGGATGCCGGACACCATGCCATTTGCCCAAATTTTGCCAAAAATTAAAAAATTCACTAAATTTGTTAAATTTTTGCACTGCACATTTCCTAATGATGAAGGAAACATGTGCTGAATTTGAAAGGATGAGATGAATAGTTTTTCTGTAACCGATCGGACAAAAGTTTCTCAGAATATGACTAAGTTAAAAAAAATAATTAAAATTCGCCAAACAAAATTTAAAATTCACCAATTTGGTATAAGTTTCGCACTTCACCTCTCCTAGTAGTGAAGAAGACGTTATTAAATTTGAAAAAGATGAGATAAATAGTTGTTTTTGGAGGGACGGAAGAACGGAATCGTTGGTATTACTAAACCGGTAGATCAATTTCAAAATGTAATTTTTCCAGGAGAATTTATAACGGGTATACATAACAAAGTCGAGAGAACTTGGGAAGAAGATGAAAATATTTTTGTTAAGGTTTTGACCCATATTTGGGCTCACAGGGTCACCAAATCTACAATTTAGAATCCCCATTAGCCAAGGAGTCTGCACACAACATTTCAGCTCTCTAGACTTTTTGATACTGGAAAAGAAGATAAAAATTGGATTTTAGGTCATATAGGTCATAACCCCTATGACCCTATTTGGGGTCACCGGGCAATCAAATCTACAATTTAGAATCCCCATTGGCCAAGTTGAACCATCACTGAGGTCTTGTTCTTAAAACCTATTTCTGATTGGATCTGATCAATTGCATCAAAGGGTTAACATGGCCTTAAGCAATATCTCATGACCTTGACCTTTGATCTTCAAGGTTACAAAATCAATGATCACTTTTCATTGTGTAAACCAATCATGTAATGATTCAAAGTGTTAATAGTTTAAATAAGGCATTTTTCGTAAAAGCATGCTTAAGTCGTGACCTTGCTGTGACGTTGACCTTTATTGGATTTTTTATTGAAAACCTTGTCAATTCTCGGCCATTCTCCATACTTAATATACACCAAAAAAGAGTCTGATAGCACAAATATTTTTCAAGTTGTCGTGTTTACAAGGATTTATTTAGCGCTTTCAGAACTCGTGACCTTGACCTTTGACATTGAACATGTCAAAAAAATTCCCCAGGGGTATAAGTAGGAAGTTATGTATATCAGTTCTTGAAACCATATTGGAAATAAAGTTATAACCAAAATAAAACGCGGCGGCGGTGGAAACTGCACTGACAGGTTTTCAAGGCTGTGACCCCAGTAAGTATTTGGGGTAATGGGGTCACCAAATCTACAATTTAGAATCCCCATTGGCCAATAAGTCTGTAGACAAATTAAAATTTGAGCTCCCTAAACCCAGTGGTTCTGGAGGTGAGGTGAGTTGGGGTTTAACGCCACTTTCAAGATTATTTCACTTATATCGCGGCTGCTAGTTTTATGGCAGGGAGTAAGCCCGCAACGTCATGTGGCAATGCATGGCGGTGAAACCTGCGAGCATCGGTTGGAACTAGCCAACCATGGGTGGTACTACGCTGACATTCAATATAGCATGGCATCCAAACCTTAGTGCGTGTAGACTTGTTCTCTACTGAAGATAAAGTTGCCGTGCCCCTGGCGGGATTCTAACCACGGACCTCTTGATCCGAAGCCCTTTCGAGATACAATGAACAAAGTCCAAAACTAGAAAGTGTTTTACCCGTAAAAACCAGATGTCTCCCCCTTCCTCAAATGCTCCAAACCTCTAAACAATACTATCATAAAGCACCATTAATGTTCTCTGTTTAATTCAAATTGTTGCATGGAAATAAAAAAAATAAAATTTTAAAATTATCTCTAACCCCCAAAAGGCACATCTACATGATGTGGAGAGACAGAATACCAAGTTTGGTGATGATTGGTCACATAGTTTTAGAGATCTGCTCCGGAAACAAACACTACCATTGAAAATGACTAAGTCCAAATCGTTGCCATGGAAATAAAATAAAAAAATTAATTTAAAAAAATCTCTAACCCCAAAAGGCACATCTACACGATATGGAGAGACAGTATACCAAGTTTGGTGATGATTGGTCACACAGTTTTAGAGATCTGCTCCGGAAACGAAATTGGAACGCTGACGCCAACGCCGACGGGAACTCAGCTAAAACCAATATGTCTCACGACCCTTCGGGGGGAGACATATATACGGATCAAGGGCAAAAATCTCCAGAAAAACATATTGTACGCTTCTGATTTTCGAACTCCATCAAAGTATTCATGCCCTCAAGCAACAAACCACATTTGGTAACCCTATTTTTAACGGTTTCTGAGATAAACTGTCCCTTTCATCTTGGACGGACGGACACACGGAGCCCAAACCTATATCCCCCTTCCACTTCGTGGTGGGGGATAAAAATAAAGGGGGTGTCAGGAGTGCATTTAAAGTTGTGTTTTTCACCTCATAAACCAGTAATGCCAAAAAAGATCAAAGTTTGAGCATTTCAACTGTTTATAATGGACATCAAATGAGCCAAATGTTAAGTCACCAACATTAAAGAGCCATCAAGGATGTTAGTGTTTCAAATACAAAATTATTTGTGGAAAGTATACTTATAACGTCAATTGCTAGAGAAATCTTATGTACAGCATGACATGTGATAAAATTTTCATATCACGACAAAGTAATGAAATTTGGTTTCAAAGAGACGTATCACTTCGAGTGGCGCGCGCTAAGGGTATCTGACGTCACATAAACAGAATCCCCTTTGTTGCATAAAACGTACTACACAGTTTCCTAAGCGTGAAGGCTCGTCTTTAGCGCAAGTCGCCATAGAAACCCACGGGCTGCACATACTTTTCATGGAAGTTAGGCTACCTTTGTCACACATTACTGAATGTGTATAAACAATGATTTTAAATGTCCTGAGAACATACAAATTATTGTCTCTTTAATGTACCTGTTATTGAGCTTTAAGACCAGCAAATTATGACAAATATAATCTCATTGATTATAAAATTCAAGCAAAATTCCTAGTTGGGAAAACATTTATTCCAATATCTGTAGACAATACATAATAATCTAGAAATATGTGCATGTGATGCACTGTGATGTCCCCCGCTCCAATTTTCAATCAAAACTAATCTTTCAACCCTTACTTAACAATGCTAGAGGAAAAGAAAAAAAACTTTACTTTAATCGAAAAAGGTTACTCTATTAGCATAAATCAACTGCACATAAAAAAAAGAAAATAGATGGTAATTAATCAGGCAGGTCCCTACCCCCAATTTGCACTAAGTTGAAATTGAGTCCATTGAAAACGAGAAATAAAAAATTCAGAATAGCCAAAGTAGCAAAAGGCACCGCTCTATCACTAGGTCTAAGCAAATACCAAGTTTGGTGAAAAATATTGAACGGTTTTGGAGATATGCACTAAGTTCAAATTGTTTCCATGGAAACCAGAAAAAATAAAATATTCAGAATACCAAAATAGCAAAAGGCACCACTCCACCACTAGGTCTAACCACATACCAAGTTTCTTGAAAAAATATTGAACGTTTTTTGAGATATGGCCCGGAAAAGAAAGCATTTCGGAATAACAGAATGACGGACGGCGGTGAAAACATTATGTCTCCCGAAAAAAATTTCGGGGGACATAATGAAATGTTAAATAAAAAACCGCCAACAATTATATATTTCGATTTCTTTCATTGCTCACAAACTTTATTTTTCTTTTGTGTCTTTGTATACACTGGCGAGCTAGACCAAAATGCATTGCGCTGGAAAATAATAGACTTGATCTATACTTAGACTGGAAAACACCTTTACTAATTAGTACAATTTCTCGGCTTATTTTGGGTTGAAAAAATCCATGAAAAATTAAGTGTATATATTTCACGGAGTTAGATTTTGGAAATATTCCGATATTTTTATCAACATCCTTTATGGCTCTTTAATAAGCACATAATAGTTGGCCCTGAGTCTCTTAGCACATTGCTTGTTTCTCTATAGGTTTTAATTTGATCAGTGTTTAGACTAGTGCTAGTGCTGAGGGCTGGGTACATAATTAGGTGTAACAGAGGGTGACAGTCCTTTCACAGATGTTGAGGGGGGAGGGGTGTGTGTGCAGGGGTTTGTATTTTTGTGAAGGGGTAGGTTAGACAGACTAGTAGAGGAGGGACAGGTTGATAGTGGGATGGATGACATTGTATCAAAGAAACCAGGACACAATTATATATGTAATAAATGTCTGCACAGATTGTATTGGTTTGTATCATGTTGTATCATGATTTGGAGAATATATTTGAATTGTATAGGTTACTTTGAGCATGTGTTCTAGATCATTGCAGGAGTTTCATTATTTAGACAACCATGTGATCCAGTCATGTTGGTCTCATGCACTGACACTGATCATTTTTAGAGGTTTTTGTTTTAGATTTATGACAATGAATTGTACTTTATCTGAACTTTATTTCAGTCAACAACAATCATTATATAGCAGGATAGCTATAGAGCCTGTGGTTCTATTTTTACTACTATAAATTGAACAAAAAGCACTTGAATGTTGAAATCTTGTTTAGACATATCTCTTGAAGCAGTTATAATTACATAATAACAAATCTCTCATTCTGAATTTAGCAGTTGTTAAACAATTCACTCACTCACTAAGTCTTCAACCTGAGATAATAAATTGTGAAAGTCCTGATGAGCTACAGAGCCCATGGCTCTTTTTTAGGAGATACCCCCAAGGCAAACATTTGGGAAGGGACATATTAAACACTAGATATCCCTGCTTACACTTTAAGACGCTGGTATTACTACATAAAGCATTTATGCTTTGACTTACCTTGAAATAAAGTCATCTTTATGTGATCCAAAACACCAGTAGTCTGTCAATCAGTTCTGCAAATTCAGGTCAATTTGAATCAAACCGCTCCGAGATTTACTGTAACACATTGAGTAATTAATAAGAAAAGGAAAATCAAAATAGATATCAAACATTGTTAATAAAAATAGAACCATGGGCTCTGTAGCTCATCAGGGCTTCTTTGATATATCATCTCAGGTTGAATATCTAAGTTATCTCCAGTAATAAATTTACCAAATCTACAATTTAGAATCTCCCCTTGACCAAGGAGTCTGTACACAACAGAGCTTTTTGTACTTTTTGTACTTTCAGGTCATGACCCCTGTGACCCATATTTGGGGTCACAGGGTCAACAAATATACAATTTAGAATCCCCATTGCCTAATGAGTCTGCACACAACATATACCTTCTAAAGATTTTCACACTTGAGAAGAAGATGAAAATAGCTTTTTAGGTCATGACCCCTGTGACCTACATTTGGGAGCGAGTATCAAGATCAATTCATAAATTGTCCCTAATGTAACAATTATGTTAATCTGAAGTTTGAGCAATCGTTGAAAGGTTTATGGGTTAAGCCTTCCTTCTCTATGTAGTGCGAAGTGAGGTGAAGTGGTTTGGGGATTAATACTGCTTAATGAGCTTTCGCTCAACTTTAGTTTCATTACTTTCGAGCAATGTTTAGTATTATTATTTTCAAGAATTGATTAGAATTAGTGAACCATGGATAATTTTCCCCCACGTAGTTATACCTGGGGCAGGTTCGTTGTCACACCATGGCTCTGGCAACTTTGCCTGCAGTAGAGAACTATTCTATTTGCAGTAAGGTTTGGGTGCAATGTTACACTGAAATTCAGCATAGTGTCACCCATTGTTCCAGCCGATACTCGCAGGCTTCCCTGCAATGCATACCCACAATGATGTGGGCATTCTCGCTGCAATAATACATTAAGCAGCTCTGATACAAGTGACATACTGTTAAAAACAGCATAAAACTACAAATCATCTCACTATATTTTTATAAGTACAAAAAAGTACACAGGATTACAGTTGTCTACATTCTTTTCCCACAGAGGAAACTTCCTGCAGGTTTACTATCCTAACCTCTGTTCTACATCACTTGAAATCGAGGACTTCAGCTAAATTCCCTAGCAGGGGAAATGGGAACCTCATACTCATCCCTGCTTTTAACCAATGAAAACTCATCTTTTAGAGTCAAAGTGACTTCAAATATCTAGGCATTTGACTCTTATGGCCCTTAAAGGGTCTTCCTTATTAGCATATATCCTTCGTTATGTCTGATGTAAATAAAACAAATGAACTACCTTAGGTATTTGTCTCTGATTTGGTCTTCTTTATTTATAAGCATGTTTATTATCAATAATGTCATTGGCAAATGTCACTTTTACAACAGCGTCACTGATTGCACAACTAGATTCAATTGCAACCAATCAGGACACTCAATTTTCGCACAATTTTAAGCAATATAGAACAGAGGTTAGGATCAGATGACTTAAGGGAGTAACGTCTTTGGGAAGAGAATGAGTTGTCTACAGCAAGTGACACTTGAAAAGAGTTTGAAAATATGAAAAAGGTTTAAGCTAATAGATAGACAGATCGATAACAAATGCTCAATATGCCATCATTAAGCATATAAGCTTTTCAACTAAGTCTAATATTTAAATGAAAGTAAAACCACCAAATAACCAAATCTACAATTTAGAATCCCCATGCGTCAAGGAGTCTGTATACAAAATTACAGTTCTCTAGGGTCAGTGACTCAAATAGTTCAAACGGACGGACAGATGCCATGCTAAAAGCCCATTGGGGCCTCTCGGAGCCCCTCGGGCCAGATTAGCTAAAAAATATGATAATGTTCAAGTTAGCTTAAGGGGCAGTAGCACATTTTTTTCGCTCAAATAAACACCATTCTCTCTTGGGAAAATCAAGTTATAAATGAGTGTACATGGTTCCGTAAAGCCATGGCAATCGTTTTTTGTCATTCGAAATAATAAAATGTGTTCACAATAAAATGGCCGCCATGCAATTTTTGCTTTAAACACAACAAGGGTATTACCACTACGGATAATTGGTTTGTGTAATAAGATGTTGTACCCTCTAAAGTAAAAATAAATGACATAAACCATTATTCTAAATGGGAAATTTAAAAAAAATAAAATTTTTAAAAAATGTGCTACTCCCCTTTAAGATAAATAGTGCTGCCTTTACTGAAATAAGAATGTTATCTTAAACCAAGGCCCTGTTGTTACCAATTTCGTTTCATTTCAGTCATTTTAGGGTTGATACATGGGTTGATTCCAGAGCTCTTCACAACTTTGTCATTCTTTTATCTTTAAACTTCAATGGTGACCTGAGAAAGAAATTAAAATGAATCATAATACTAGAATGCTTAACTGAAAAATAAACAAGCATGTAAGCTGGCTCACTAAAATCCCAAACCCTTCTTATGCAATCTCTTTAGTATCATTTCATATAGCTCAATCATATTAATCCATTTTAAAAATGTATTATGTAATTATCAGTGTCCAATCTGAAACATATTTGTCATATCGAAGATTATGTAGTAGAAGATAGTGTAAAAGATTTTTAAAATTGACTGAAATGGTTTTCTGCAATCAGTCAGACAATAATTTAGATGTGAGAATACGACGAAGTACACAATACACAGAAATTCCAAAATAATTCACACAATCAGTTGCAATCAAGCACTGCACCTCTCTTAGTAGTATAGAAGATTTGTGAAGTTTGGAAAGGAATTGGATAAATAGATTTTCTGCAATTGGTATAAAAAAATAAATCTCAGAAAATGACAGTAAAAAATACAGAATTTCTCTAAAAATTCATAAAATTGCTCTGCACTGTAACTCTCTTGGTAGTGTTAAAGATTTGTGAAAAGTTGGGAAAGAATTTGATGAATAGCTTTTCTATAATAATTGGTCGTACAAATTTAAATCTCAGAAAATGACAGAATGAAAAAATAAAGAAATTACGAAATTCTAAAAGTTCATAAAATAGCTTGTAATTTTTGTAATCCGGTACACGTACTGCACCTCTCCTGGTAACTGATACTGTAGAAGTTTGGTGGAAAGTTTGAAAAGAATCAAATGAATAGTTTTTCTGTACTTCGTGAGAAAAAAAATGTCTTTGGATGGATTGAATGATGGTCAGGGGTATAATAAGTTTTATGAGAATAACAGGAATATAAATAACTTGCATCTTTTTAAAAAAAAAAAGATTTTTTAACAATGAATATGAATTATGTCTACTTCTTAAATTTTCTCAAACATGTTATCTTTAACATAAATACAATATGTGATGTGCCAAATTGTATTGATTCAAGATAAATATATGTTAATGCTATTTCTGTGTTGTCAAATTTAAATTCTGTGTTTCCAAAATGATTAGCAAATAATTGCTCAACATGTCAAACTTTAACTGCAAGTTAAATCTTGCATCATTCAAGTTGATGTTTCTATGTTTACAATTCGGTACTGTAGCCGTAGGCCCATCGAAATATCTAGACTCATCTTTGAACTTTTGGTTGCATTGTCACAAGCATTTCTACTGAAAATTTCTATTATTGTAGGCTAAAGATACGCAGGCACAGTTTGAATGTTCCAAATATTCCCAGCTTTAACTTGATTTTCAGACTCTTTTCAGACGTTTAACAGATATGATGACATTAACAATGTTAACGAAATGTCTAAACTTTGCCAAGGAAATGATTTATTGTGTGATTATCCAGTTCATTCATAAACAATTAAGGATGCGCGAATCGGTATCTTGACCTGCCGCGTAACTTTAGCCTACTTACAAAGCAAGTTGCACATTGTAAAGCGACCAAAAATAGTATCGAATCAAGTTAGGCATAGACTTGATGACCTCATGTGAACATGTACATCATGATCGACACAGTCAACTGCTGTATATTTTGGACGGGATTATTGCGACTATTGTGACAGGCATATAACTCCTTCATACAATGAAAGTTAAGTAAAAAAACAGAAGTTTATACTCACCCGTACAACAGCAGTCATTGCGACTTTTCCGACAAATCAAATCTGGCAACTTTTTGAACTGTGCCAGTGTCTGTGTGTCTTGAAAACATGCGGGTCTAACCGCTTCCGGTTCGCACTAGATCTATCTATAAATACTTTCCCGTAACATTCATTTCCTTTGATGAAAATAATCCAAGGAAGAAATATTCAAAATTCTATAATATTGAACTTAATAAACCGTGATAAATACGCAATTTCTGCGACCAATATTAGCCTTGACACGGTTCCCCCATGCTGATGCGCTGCGCTGCGCTTCGACTGCAGTCGAGAAACCTGCGATGGCGACAGAAACAGCCTGGGCGAGTGCGCTGGATGTATAATTTAAAAATTTTTATTTGAGTATATAATGGACTTATTTTTGAATTTATTCAATCACGTTAATGATGGTATTATATAGTAAAAGTTTGGCTACGATTATATATATTCATTTCCGAGATATTGCTTATCAAAAGTCCGGAGCCAAAAAGGTAACTCGAAATTATATACAGATTTATTTTCTTGATTTTAACTAAAAATATCGTTCATTAGTAATTGTTTTCACTTCGACATACCTCTCCTGTTACCAGAAAGGGAATTTAACAAAAGATCAGGCGTGCAGATGTGCATGAGTAATAATGACAGCCTGATGTTATTTTGGCTCCACCAACTGGAGCCAAAAAAGTTCGAGGAGCCAAAATTGTAGTGTATAAAGCCCAAAATGGTAATGATTGTACTAATATATATATATATATATATATATATATATATATATATATATATATATATATATATATATATAATTTATTATATGCTGCGATAGTTGCCTTACTCTGAAGGTGTGTGTTCGAATCCCGTTAGGACTCGGCCCCAAAAAGTACAAGAAGTACTATTGAAGGTAGTGTTATCCAAAATGTAACCTTGTTATATTTGTATATATACTTGTATACGGTACTTGTATGTTATTTTGCAGTTTGTCACAGTACATATTCATTGATTTATATATTATATATTTTTGCAAAATTTTCTCAAATATATATCAACAATGATTGAAACGGAAATCAAAGTTAACGATTACCACACACCCTTATAGCTGATGTTGGCTGCATTGAAAATGTGTTACATGTTATATTTAAGACATTCTTTTACAGAAGCACAATGCTATCAGACATTTTTCAGAAATTAATATTCTTCAGTTAAAGCAATGTATGTTCTTAACTGTAACCCACACATATTTTTATTTTATGCTGAAATACGACTGTTATTCTTAAGATGCAAATGTATAGATTTCATTATCATTATAAATTCAGAACTTGAATTTAAGATTCTTTGACATTTTCAAAACGTTGAAGATAAGACATTATTGTTATCAGACGTAATAAAGTATTAATCAAGGCGTTGTGATACTTTTACGATCACTTTAATGAGTGTATGGAAAGCAAATACCATGACCCATTTCACATTGAACATGATTTGTGAATACAGTACAGCCGTTCAACTTGTCGATCTTATAGTTCTAAGAACAACACCAACTCAACACAATTATCTTAAGGGCAATACATAAAAATAAGAAAAAAGAAAACGTTGTTAATATAAATTATTTAAATAAAGTTTCAAACGTATTTACTGAAGCGTCACAGCGTTTAGTTCAACTGTGAAACCTTTCAATTATAATGTTTACGACACAACAAGTAATTAACATTTACCCTAAATTATTCAAGGAGTCGCTCCACTTATGAATATTATAGTTCTAATTTTAAGATGAACATAAACTCGTTGGCGACGCTGATAGTAACGCTTACAACTCTTTAAAAATTTCTCAAACAATACATAAATATTATGTATAAGTTAACTCTTATTCAAACGCACTTCCTTCCTTTGATATGTGCAATTAAAATTATATAAAAATAATCAAAAAAATCATAAGTGTAATTTAAATATATTCAAACTGGCTTCATCAGATATAATGAGCAATTAAAGTTATTGTTAAAAACGTGGGTCAACTACAAAAACAACTACTCTAGCAGTCTAAAAGTATAAACGGAAGTGCTCTCATTTCATAATTGTTCGGCAGAAGGGGTTCCTAACATCACAGACACATATGTCGATACTAGTAGCAGTATCCTGCAGTTCATAGCTAACCATAATGACGTTTACTTATAGTGGACTACAGTGTATGACCCAGTAACGATACATGGCATGTCATTTGTCACGTAGTAAGCAAGCCTCAAACACTATTATTGTTAACAAATGTGTCCTACTTAGTCTATGTTACGATAAGATAATTACAATTTTACTTATATCTTAGACCTGAGCTGATTTTGTTAAAGTGTATATTGTGTCAAACACATTTTATATTCAGTAATGCAGGTATATATTATACCTCATCCCTTATTAACAACAAGTAAGTAAGTATTTACAATTTTAGTAATATCTTAAAACATTAACCTGATTTTGTTAAATTTGCATATTTTGTCTTACACATCTTATATTCGGGAAGGTAGATATAGCTTATACCCTATAAAAACAATTATAAATCTACGGGTCTATACCCATGAATGATAGATCAGATATATCCACACGAGATGACAACCATGATCTAGGAATCGAACCCCATACCTGAAGGTTTAACAATCAGGTTAGACAAAGAAATTCTTAGATTGTGGGCATTCTCAGATTGTTCGGTCGAACAATCTGCATATTGTGATATATCCTAGATGATTCGTAACATAAGCATCATAGCTTCTGACGTGAGAATTATTTAATCATAGCATGCGGTAAAGGAGAAAAAGATTAGAAACAAGGAGACATACCACATTTTAGCACGTGTCCTATGCTACACCGAGACAGGGGTTTACATCATGGCGGTTGTTATTATCTTGTCTAACACTCTGGCCTTATTGCCTTCCGCTAATCAGCATATAGATTGCAAACGCTCGGGTAGAGACAATTATCACATGTTAGCACATGTTCGCTATCATATTAGACACACCTGACGGTTACGTGAATAGGTTAGGGTTAATTAGCTTCTGTATCTGGGAAGCTTCACTCCCATTTGTTAATAGGAACATAAATCATTGAACAGGCCAACATGGGAGGAATTACATGACAACCTGAAATACACACTCTCGTGAAATTGGTGATAACTGGTTAGATGGGAGGGATGCTGTTTATTTACTGTCTTATTCAACCTCGATACTTTCTGTGGTATCCTCGGTAGGTTTATTTACTTCTGGAAACGGCCTGCTTGATGGAAGAAGTAGATGCTGATTCAGACATATACTATGCATATTTGTCAAAACCGATTTTTCCAAATGTTCTATGTATATGTTCTATTGCAGTTGGTGATATCCAACATATAACCATCTAACATTTGTTCACTATCTAAATGGTATAAAGTGCTAATGCATTCAGCCTTTTAAGCTGTGCAACTTTACATCTATAAGATAAGAGGGCTACTATGAATGAAAAAGCTTAATTACCGGTTGGTTGACCTCGCCCTTGTCGAAGTCTCGATAGCCAAGTAGATATGATGTTGGTTTATTTAGTTTGGCGATTGAAGCCTGACTCTTAGGATATGGGTTCGAATCATGCAAGGGCCTAGTGCCGATAAAGTACAAGAATGTGTACCATTGCAAATAGTGCGATCCCAAATATACCAATGGCATATAGTTTAATGATAAAGGATTGCCAAAAAAGCTGCCTACCCATCCATCTTTTATTTTACTTGCACAGACACATAGTTTATCCTTAGCATTAAAAAAATCTGGTTTACAATGGAATTCAGAATTGACTTTAACCATTTACTTCAGTACTACGTCATTTATTCAAACCCATATAACACACAAATGCAGAATCGCTATGCCTTAGTATATTGGTAATGAGGCATCTAATAGGAGGGAATTTCAGATGTTCTTACATCGTACCGAGTACTTCCCATAAAGTAACCAAGTTGTACTAAGGTACAAGTATGTCCGTGAGCGAATCCAATAAATCAGTCTATCGCTCATTACTGCATCTATAATTGACCATCATTATGCACGCATTTCCGGGATCTAACCTGATGTACTGTGCGGGCTGTTAAGTTCGTACATTGCCTCTTTAATGATGTATGTCGAAACGAGCCACGGAACGTATTCACGCTCCCGAAGTCGTGATCCTGAGTTACTCAACTTGTCAAGGTCCGTTAGTGATGAATCGTGCCTTGTCAATTGCTCAACATAAATGTGTCTACGATCCGTCAGTTTTATGAATATCTCATATTAAATATTGATACTCGTGACCTATCTTTAACCGCATTGTGCTATGCCATAAATTCTGATTATATGACTTGAATGAGAGTCTGACTCAAAGACTTTCTTTCACAATATTTTGCAAAAATATGATAAGACACACGAAACATGCTGAAATCTGAATAAGCTGAAAATATATGAGAGGTTGTTTTGAAAGGCATAAATTCCAATTTATCTGATGTTCTTTACAGATATCTGATAAAAAGTAATGTGTCCTGGAAATAGAACCTTAAAAGAGGTTTTATTTAATTCTTTTTAGCAACTTTCAAAGGGAAGGTGGAGACGAAGTAATTGAAATGAATATGCTTGAAAATAGATATTAAGCCCGAGATCTGTCAACCCCCAGAGACAGTAAATATTGACAGAGAACGACTCAAGTTAATATCTCACAGAAAAATAGGCATTTCAGAAACACGAATCAATTCCATTAGATTTGAACACCACGAAGAACAGTGTAAAATGTCAGACGTTACATTTACTCTATTTTGATACATGATGCATAAGCTGACTAACATTGTCTATTATTAATGGTTATTCTGATTAATGTTCATAACCCATTATCATTATTATATCGTAACCTATGATAACGAATGGTGCTGATTAAGTTACATAAAGGTTGGAATGTTTTACGTGAAGACGTTTCCAACTTCATAACGCCAGAACATTATTATTGCCTCGTATAAGCATGCTGGTAAAATTATGTTATTTGATTTCAACCAGCAACGAAATAATTCTCCTCAAGGTTAAGTTATGCGGACACATTCATGGTATGCCATTCTATTCACTTCGACTTGGAATTCATCAACTAATTATATAATGGCCGAACAGCAACTCCATTCTTTGTCCAATAGAAATTCAAAGGTAGAGTTCATGACCTGTTACAACTCCCTGACACTCCACCATAGGGTGTTGTTTTCCTGTTTCTATAATACACGGAATGTAATGGTTACCGCTTACATTACACAACAAAGTTTCAACAATAGCCAGTCACACCAAAGGAGCTTAATGCCATTCCCGGTCAATGATTTTCATTGAAAACTGAGTTAAAAAAACAATTAGGAACGGGTTATTTGCTAGTGAGGGAAAACGTCGAAAACGGGTTAGATTAGACGACATGCGGAAAAGAGTTCAACTTGTTTGCAATTAACGTGATTTACACGGTGCAATGCTAATGAAAGTCCTCCGCCCTTTAGTCGATCGCCTTATGTTGATAATTCTATACCCGTTGACTATATTTAGCCCTCTTTTTCTATAAGCTACTTGTGAATCGAAGTTTTAATTACAGCTTTAACTGCACGCGGAGCTTCATTAACACTTTCCCATTAGTAGACCTATATATCAGCAAATAAATCATCTGTCTTTGGTGTAATTGCCACCCAGAAGACTCGGATCGATGCAATTGAGCTTTCTAATCATGCAAATCAGCTCCCGTTGATATTAACCTACGTACGATTGTCACTGTGGAAGTATCTGCAATAGGAGTTGAAGCTTTGTGTGAAGTCATGTTAACAGGGGATGGTTTAAATCTGCTTACACCGTATGTTCACACCTCGAAGAGTTGTAGCTAACGTTACGTATCATTAAGTGATTTGTTGTGATGTTAAGTTAGAGAATATTCCAAATATGGTATTATACATCAATAATGGATGGTTTTTATATAGCGCACAAATATCCACGTTGTGGCGGTTCCAACAGTATTACCCTGGTCTAACCTGGGCTGTCGTAGCGCTCAAAAGTCACCTCCTCCACATCTTACACGTGGTACCGATTTACTGCTGGGTGAACAGAGGCACACCTTGAATAAAGTCACTTACCCATGCAGGGTGACATCATAAGTCTTTCAACTCATGGCTCAGTGTGTGTGTGTTAATTCAGCAATGAAGCGGGTAAACCGCCCATGCGGCAAACCGCGCTCATTGTTGCTGATATTCACTGAGAGCGGTCGACTGAGCTCCACGTGTGACCATATGCCACCACCACCACCAGCACATCAATAATATGTTTTTCAGAGATAATCTCAGTGTTTCCACCAACGTTGTAAGGATCTATAATTAACATTATGGAATTATTTGAATAGGATCTTCATGACTCCGTGACTACATATTATGTTATCTATCTTTGAGGAAAGGGACCGTAATGTCACCGTATAGTAGTATATTCAAGAAGTTCAGATCAATATATGTCAGTGTCTAGTCTTTTCAGAATCCCTTTTCCATAAAGGACATAGCTGCACCTGCACATTCTTTGCGTCAGTTATTGAGTGTGTATAGTAGTAGTACAGTGGTCAATACAACTGATCTGGGAAAACTTAACTATATTCTATAAAAAGAACCTATGAAACACTTGTACAACCGATATGTTAAAATATAGGTCGAGTGCACACAGATGAATGTACTGAAGTAATGAAAAATAACACACCCGGTGACCTCCTTTTGAAAGCATTTTCTAGTATCGGATGCTTCAATACAAACGTATAGTTTATAATTATGTTTGTAGATCACTGTGATGATGCTATTGTCCAGGTGTATATGTCGTCATGGTTTAACGATTGTGAAATAAACGTAACCAATGGACACTACAATATCCTTTGTGTTTCACCAAAGTCAAATTTTATTGCCGTTTTGTTGAGCACATATTCATGAACGGTAAAATTACAATCAATACATTAAGTATATTAGTTTATATTTTATGTGCTAGAACATGTCGAAAGCAGATGTGACACGAATTGTCTCTATTGGATAATGATAATGACTGCCTTTAAATATGAATAAATCATACACAATTCATTAATTGAATTTTACTCATGAGCTAATACGTCAGTTATATTATCGATTTTCATAGACAAATTTACAGAGGCGTTATTCGTAGTCGAGTTACAGTATTGTCACTCACATCACCTGCATCACGTGTTATTTCAATAAGAACAAACAAAAGTATTATTTTCAGTAGTCAAGTGCGTGATAGGTACGGAAAGACTGAATTATTCACTGGTCTATAGTACAGGTGGGATGTATAAATTGACTACTAATAAAAGCTTAATGAGACAACGTGTAGATACAATGTAAGATTCACAACAGGGATGGTTTTTCTGCCTAGATACATTTACGTGGATCACTAATGAATTTTTTCAATATTTTAAATTAATAATTTGCACAAATTTCATATCCTCGAGCCTGTCCTTATAACGAGGAAATACGACTAAAATAATGATTGAATGAATGTAATGTATTTCTTCCAACGACAATCTAAGATTACATAAACAAAGAACAATGAGTTACAAACATGTACAAAGAACATTCACTACAGTATATTTAAGACATTTTTTTTTTAAATATTTCGAAATATTTTCTGAAGAATTTTTCATAGAATACAATATCATATAAATTGATGTCAATGTTGTCAACGAAATATGATATTTGATAAACAAGATTATTAAAAGTTAACGATCACAAAAAAATTCAAACTTAATGGTGACGTATACAGTGGAAGTTGGACGAGCTGGTGATACATATTCAGGCCGTCAAATGCAGTAACTGCAACTTAATACCTAGCACAATGACGTAATGAAAATTGAAACAAAATGGTCCCCCATTTTGTTTCACTGAGGGTAGGACTGTCAAGTTGTGCTCTACAAAACAGTGCATGGACATCTGCTAACAGTTCAATATATATATATATATATATATATATATATATATATATATATATATATATATATATATATATATATATATATATCAAGTTGATCAAGTTTAGTCACATATATTTAATATTAGGTACTTTCTTCGCACATTCATGGTCAAAGAATTGATAAGTACAATGTACACTACTGTGCAGAATTAAGTACACCAGATTTCGCGAAATGTGCGCGAACATAGTGTACTTAATTTTGCACAGTAGTGTACTTGAGACACATGCTTCTGCTTTAGAACCAATTTACACAGTTCGCTGTAGGTGGACTGTAAAGTCTGAGTTAGATCAGGTCTATATATAGTTAGGCTTGATGAATAATAGAACATCTGGACATAAATCATGGATAATCTTAGCTTCCGCTGAGTTTAACATGAAGAGGAGGAGTTTACAAGAAGTCTTTTTTATACTGCCTCTGACGGAAATATAACATTTTCTTATCGATATAGTTGAGCAGATGATATTGTTGTGTTGTACTTTAGTGACGTCGCTCTTTTGTCTCACCAGGGTCTTCTTTTACCGACTGCTAGTAGTTTACCTTCACCGAGCATTCCTGGGGAAAGTTCTCTGTAGGAATAGTCGGTACTAATGTGTTTTGAATGACTATTAAATGCTAATGTTTTTAAGACTGATGGATTTATGAACTCTTTCTCCTAATGTACAATATTTCAAAATATCTCAAATTCACAATTGTGAGTGATCATGACTGGTTTCGATCAACAGTCTTTTTAACTGAGCTACGACGGACCACGATATCAGAGCTGATTGTTTGCCATTACGAACCCTGTGTTAGCCATGAGAAGGGTAACGCGTTGCACGTGCAGATCGAGACTGTGCCTCTCCTCACAGGTCAGCTGATCCCAATAGAAAATATCAGTAAGTCAGTAAGATATTAAATTATTTCATCAAAGCCCTTGGCAGAGGGAAATCGAGTATGGGCTCTCTTTCTTAAACAAAATATCTGGGTCGGTTTGGATCCTTAACATAAAAGAGTGTAGCAAATAATAATTATAACACTTTATTGTCCTCATTACAATGTATTAGGAAATTTGATTTGTGCCCGTGGCACCTGGCAGCCACAGTGCAGCGCCAGTTCATGCGTTGTTCGATCCTTATAATGCTGATCGCAAAGCAAGGAAGCAACAACTCCAATCTTTTAACGTCTTTTGGTATGACGCGGCCGGAAATCGAACCCCGACCTGCCGGATGATGAACGGACGCTCTACCAACTGAGCTACATCCCGCTATACTGCAAGCGATATTAAAAATAAACATTGACTGATAAAGAAGGCACGGCACATCAATACCATTTACACATATCACTGTTGACTAATAGCAAGGAATTAGATGGATGTGAGATGTGATATACGTCCTTGCTAATAGTAATTTCGACAGAAAATCAAAACGGTTTCTTTCGTACACCACAAAAGAAGCTCTACCGATTTAGACATGACATAGAGAATCCCTATTTTAAGCGATATGCCTAGATTGTAGAATTATAAGAATAAACCATAATGTCAAATGCGGTCAAAAGCTCTCTCACTATCCAGAAAAGCTGTAACTACCAAAACTGCACTGTGTTATTTCCAAAACCCAAAAGGACGAGGGTCTGTAAAGTAAGACTGTGTATGCCTTATATGACATTCTACAACGTTTCCTTATTCAATGATTAATAGTATTAGCATGTTTTGGGGATTACAAACTTAACAATATAAAATATCGTATACCCAATCTAAATATATTGGGAAAGTACACATCTTTCATAATAGCGTTAATGAAAGATACAAGCTTATCAAATGCAACTTAACCTTTATGGATTGGATGTTCATTGTTTATGTTATCCGGTACATGTGACTTGTTACTATTTAGTTTGACCATAATTGCTTTCAATTTTAATGTCTTGAAATCCACACATAGTTCAGCCTATGCAGCTGTTGAGACATTGAGTTGTGTAGTTACATCTACCACGTTGGTTCCTTCAGACGGTTTAAATTAGTCATTTATAGTTTCAGAGCGACGTGGAATGAGGAGATTAGCATAATATTCACCCCACAGATTACATGACCACATATCCGTTGATGGGTCCGCCTTGGTGTTGATGTATACCAGTAAGTCAACAGCTGGCAACGGGCCGCTTTCCTCACGCTTCGTTTATGTCTGGTTATAAGTTCATTTCAAGTTCACGAGATAGTTCCTGAGTTTGTGCAACGGAAATCGCTCATTAAACGTTTGTAATCGTGGTATCAAGTTCAGTTATCTCCCATTGGTTAGCATACCATTCCGCCGCTAACCTCGCATATAGGAATGAACATCATGTATGCAGTCACGGCTCCAATAGGACAAGTTCCACATGTTCAGTATGAAATATACGTGGAATTAGCAACAGGAAGGACAGCTCTAATCTGTTTATTATAATACATCTAGCACTATATCATCAGAACTTCCTTTATTACATGGGACACACATATCAGAGAGATGTCTCTTTTCAAGTTCACGAGATAGTGTCTATGTTGTATAGCGGAAATCGCTCATTAAACGTTTGTAGTCTCGATATTAAGATGAGTTATCTCCCCTTGTTAGGCATACCATGCATATATGTCGCTGCGAACCTTGCATTTCGGAATGAACATTATGTAAGCCTCGGAGTAAGCATTACGTTCACTTTAGTAACGTGCCATTTTGAAGTTTATGTTTTTAGGTGGGAGTTGCAGGTTTAGAATGTAGTTTGATTGTGCGCGAGGGAAACTGCATTATATGTGACATAACGTTTTCCATATCAACGAAATAACGAAGTTGTATGCAATAAAGGTATTTGACCCTGTGTATTTAGCCGATAACTTTATTACAGACGGGTAAACTCATACTGAAGGGTTATATCATAATATAGTTTGTAGGCTTTATGTTGCTGTCTCCACACAGAATCAATATACTTGAGGGATTACATCGATTATTTTACCAAATTCCTAATATGTTTCACCCAATTCCGCGCTACAAATAACCTTTTGACAACGTCGGGCTTGTAAGCACATGTCTTCAACACATGTTGGCAATGTGTGATGTTCCTTTGTATTCGCCTCTTCTTTGTTTCTTGAATATCGTTATACTCACTATAAAGATATACAACAGTGACGCCAGACATACATTTAGATAGTGAACAAATTTAACATTATGCCAAATGCCTAACATTATTCCAAATGTGACAATGTTATACTGTTATTGGTGGTCTCTGTTACCAAATTGATTGTGAATATTAAGATTGTATTTTTTTCTAATTTGATTTCACGCTTTAGAGATAATTGTTAGGTGACATTTCGGTTTTTTTCTCTGAGACACTGAAGTATATGGAATTTCAATAGGTCTAATGCCATTTAATAAAACAACTAAATTCATTAGAAATGAGGTTTCATGTTCACGTAGAAATATGTTGCAGGGATTTGACTTATTAAACCACATTTTCACAAATTGGAAACGTAACGTACTGATTCAAGATTAATTCAATATCAACTACATGTACATATACTTCTGGCGTGTGTAAAATATATAGTCTTATTAATCTTAGCAAAAGGTAAAGGTTGAGGGTAATATTACAACAAAGAAATCTTACGATTAAAAAAATACAATTGGCCTGGCAAAGTTAGCAACTTACATCTTTAAAAGAATAAAATAAAATTTAACTTAATTTAAGCCTTATTTAGCACAAAAACAATATAGAATACGTGCAAATGTTACAACTTAAACAAATACGATTGTCCATACAAAGTTCCGCAACTTACACTTTATCAAATTAATATAATGTAACTTGATTTAAGCAGTCTGTTGCACCAACTCGCTATCGTTTACGTGCAAGCTGCAATTTGAAAATGCAATACCATGACAATGAGCTTTAAAAATTGTCATAAAGAATCCAAGTAGACAATTGCGAAATTGATACTTTCGATCAATATTTACCCGTCTTGTATTGATTTGTTTGGCTACATATACGGGCAGGATGTAACATGATACCTGTGCTTTGTATCATTTTATTATTTTATAACAAAGTCAGAGGAGAGAAAGGAGAAGGGACAGACAGACACGACGTTTGTGAAATGAACCTTGTTAAAACCTTACATTCATATGCACAATATATATTTCTCCTGCTCTATAACGTTTTCGTTCATCCTTCCTCTATATGCCTCCCTCACAACTATATTTATACAAAATGTTTGATCAATTATTCATTTACTAAACAAAATATGAAATCAAATTTCATTACAATGTATCGGGATCTTCCGTAAAGGGGTCAGATTCATTCAATCCATCTCTTACTGTAAATGTTATTGCTTATTGAATTGACGGTTCTGTGATTCGCGGGGAATTGATTAATTCGTGCCATGAAAACTATGTAAATGGTAATCCATGTCTCGCACATGTTGTCCAAATAACGTTTTTAATATCATTTTGTATCGATTTATCACAGGATGGATATTAATTGTAATGTCGTGGCTAACACATAACTAGAGGTATAGAGACTTGCCATGGTTGTTACAACAAATAATCTCAATTTGCTTGGTATCGCCCTTCACATAAACTTGTACATAAATATGCTAATTCCCTGAAAGGTATTATCCAAATACATATACGCTACTTGATTCCCCTTCTCTTAAACGTATACCTAAATATGTTAGTTCCCCGAAAACATGACATGCAATCGTCTCCAAATATATTCTCACATGAATAAATATGTTAGTCCCTGAAAAGCATAATCCAAATATAATTTCAAATGATGCTACTTGATTCCTCTTCACTTAAAGGCGCTGTAGCACGTTTTTTCGCTGAAATAAGTCGATGAAATGTATTTGAAAAATAATGTAAACAATAGTAAATCACCCTTCTCTCTTCGGAAAATCAAGTTGCAAATGAGTGTACATGGTTCCGTAAAGCCATGGGAATTTTTTTTGTCATTCGAATATAATAAAATGTGTTCACAATAAAATGGCCGCCATGCAATTTTGGCTTTATACGCAACACCGTAATTACCACTACGGATCATTGCTTTGTGTAATAAGATGTTTTACCCTCTAAAGTAAATATAAATGACATAAACAATCATTATAAATGAGAAATTTGAAAAAATAAAATTTGCAAAAAACGTGCTACAGCGCCTTTAAACCTATACCTAAATACGCTAATCCATGAAGAGCATAGTCGAAATACATTCTCATATGACGCTGCTTGATTCCTCTTCACTTAAAGTTATACCTAAATATGCCAATCCATGAAAAGCACAGTCAAAATACATTCTCATAACACACTACTTGAATCCTCATTACTTACTAAAGGCACTGTAGAACGTTATTATAATTATTATTAAACTTTATACAATGTATTGTTACGTAAGAGGATAAATGTATCATTACACAACCAATTAAGCCGTATGCATAGAAAACGGTTTATTGATTTAAAATGGTGCGATATATTATGGGACACATTTGGGGAAGTGTTCAGTGTGAGAGGGACATGTGTAGGTTTCATGCGATGTTGAGAGTTCAGACAGCAAGATGGTTGACCATTCCATCATAGTG
Source organism: Gibbula magus (assembly GCA_936450465.1). Lineage (NCBI taxonomy): Eukaryota > Metazoa > Mollusca > Gastropoda > Trochida > Trochidae > Gibbula > Gibbula magus. Next base: position 97,920,564 of record OW388289.1, on the reverse strand, counting down.
CCATATGCAAAACTCAAAACTGTACTCTGAGTGCTTTATCAGTCCGATCATTTGAACTACTTTTGAGCGGCCATTTTAAAGTGAACACCGTAAAATGGCCACCAGATGGGAAATGGCTTCGCATGGGTTACCCGAACTTAGCCATTGGTAACACTTATTTTCCTTGTCGTAAGAGCACTTTATTTCAGTAAGAACAGCGAACTACAGTACCTTTAAACCTTCACTTAATATACAAGTCCCGAAACACGAAAGAAAACAATTTAAGTATCTCTGGTATAAAATAATAAATAGGTTCCCTTCATCAAAGCAATCCTTGCAACCTACAGATCGAGGTTTCGTAATTGGGAAGACATCGGGCTTTGACCAATCTTACGCCCATTAAGCTACAGGGATAACAACTCTTGGACTGTAACTAATGAGGGATAGGAGATTTATTTACAGTTACTGTCCAAAGGGACTCTGATAACGAAGGGAGTTAGAAGTGAGGAATGTACATGGATATGACAAGGACACGCCGAAGCAAGACACGATTCATTCATTGCTGTATGTCTTAATAACATTAACTTACCACGGTTTCTATCCAGTTTTATAAAATCCTTGAATCATTCAAAGGCTCGTTAAGTATTGTTCTTATCAGTTTATTAATTTCGGTTCTTTAAAAATTTTATGCATTTAAGACCTGAAATTCAATATAGATATTGATCTTCCTATGTTAATTAGCATTCATATCCGTTTACTTCCAAGTTTGTAAGAAATGGTAGCTTTCTGATTTTGTAAAAGAAACAGTGAAACTCGTTTCGGCGTCGATAAGGTATTTCATATTATAGATTATAAGATATGTTGTTGTTTATAGGTTTCATAAACAACAAAATAAGTATACATTTATTTGGAACATCAATTATAATGGCATCCAACAAACGAGCGATAAAATATTCATCGTTACAGGAAATTGCGTTAGTTAAGAGGAAAATGGAGACGACCAGACTTGTGATATTTACTTTTCTCTTATTTTTGTTTTAATCAAAATAGTACTTTTATTACCACGTATCATTTTACACATTCAAATTTGTTTTTTTTTAAATTTTAAAATCAATATTCAAATTCGTTTTGTCCATTATCGAAAACCATTTTAAAATATTTTTTACGAAAAACTTTTTACCTTGAGAGTAAGATATATTCCAATTACGACACATTCAGACAGGTAGGGAAGATCCGTCATATAATCCTTTTCAATAATTCGCTTCTTTCCTTCTATTTTGGATAAATTCCACAAAAGTTTTCAACTATTTTTCCCAACACCACATCGTTCATTCATCCTGCCGGTACTATCCAAGACCGTCTTATACACGTAAGGTTATCTCCGTCAGACTAGAGACCAGCGCAGTCTGCAGCCACCTTATGGCTCATACGTTCTACGCGCTTGCTGTAGAATGACGATAGTCAATCAGCGAGGCAAACCTGCCGCGTTCTCGCTCTCTCATTCATCCGCTGGTTGGATGGTGAGGTGGGCCTCTGCACAACGCCTGTATGCTGTTCTCGTTGATACAGACCGGCGTTCTGAAGGCGATCAGGCAAGATGTGTACTGATCATACACGGCTTCTTATGGGCAATGGGAGATCACCTCTTCCGCTTGTGTACACAACGTTTGGGATCAACACGATAAGGACGTTTTCCATTAGCACGGCTTCCACTGCGATGTTCTCGTCGACTTTTATTAGCAGATATCAGTCATTGTAATATTTTTTCTTATTTCGAATATTCAGTTTTTGTTATGTCAGAATAGTTTTGGTATTTAGAATATTCAGTCTTAATTATGTCAGTATTATTCGATACACCGTCTTTTCATTTTGAGAAAGTTTGAATTAGACGTTGTTTCATTTCGGATATATGATTTAAAAAATCAATTTGCAAAATCCAAACGAGAAAACGTCCCTTCAAATTATATGGAATGCATGATAAACGAGACTTTCTAAAACGGTATTTGTGGTTACAGATACCTCTTTGATCTTCATAAAAAAAAAGTTGTTGTTTTTTTTCAAATGTAAGGGTATTATCAGTAGGGAAATTCAGATACAGGCAGATCAGTTATAAAATATAATAATTTTTTTATATTTATACAATTACTTGCATGAACGCAAGGAGAGAGAGAGAGAGAGAGAGAGAGAGAGAGAGAGAGAGAGAGAGAGAGAGAGAGAGAGAGAGAGAGAGAGAGAGAGAGAGAGAGAGAGAGAGAGAGAGAGAGAGAGAGAGAGAGAGAGAGAGAGAGAGGCGGTCGATTCCACCGACAGCGTGCTTTAATGTGTCATGAAAACATGCTTATGATTAATGACATCATTTCGGTAAAAGGAGCGTCGCTTAGCAAATGACGTCATATTTGATGTCGTACTTCAATTTATTTGCTTGTGTTTCTAGTGGTAAGTTCACTCAATTCAGAATAATGAATAATAACTAGTCCAATACTATTGAATGTGCTCTACGACGGGAGGCATTATTATGTTCATATAACCTATGTCTCAACGTTTTTTTTTTATATAATGCGAGCAACTGTTAAGGGGCATCTCATATAAGAAATAGAAAAATCATTGGCGTGCTTTATCATAGAATAAAAAAAGCAGAGAACACAGATCACTCAAAGTTGCACCCTTAGCGTCTTATGCTCCCTGCTAAGTTTTGTTCTTCGATAAAGCACGCCAACGAGTCTTCTATTTCATTAATCAAGCAATGATTGCCATATAGATTGTAATATTTATATAATACTACTCATACATAGAATCCCTCGCAAACAAGTTATGTATATCAACATAATATCTGGTAATTTGGCTTCTTCATAATGTACAATTATCTATGAAAGATGTGTGAAAATCGATCGGTCATGCTTAATAAATAACCGTTCGTCATGTTGTTACTCTAACCTTCATAGAACGTTAGTTATACATGTAAAGAGATAACCGGACGTACGTCAGTTATTTAGCTGATTATCGTGGATTATTGACACTGATAGAAATAAGCCCGATCTTCGATTCTGTTGCCAGACATGTACTGAACTGTTCTTTGTTTAAGTGCCTGTCACGTCAGTCACACACGGATTTCGATAATCATGGCTGATATTGATTGTGTCTATGTTCGCACATTCTCTTCCAACAGAGGTTACTCCCTTCAGATTTCCGATCCTGACCTTTGTTGTTTTATGCTTGAAATCGAGGGAGTGTCCTGATTGGTTGCAATTAATCTAGTTGTGCAATGAGCGACGCCGTTGTAAAAGTGACATTTGCCAATGACACGTGATAATGATACAATACACTTAAGACAGACGTTTTCTCGTTAAATGTGTTTTCCTCGAAATATGCTATTTGATTTTGTGAAAACTATTGATCATAAACATGCTCATATAAAAGAAGACCGGTCAGAGACAAATACCAAAACATATTTCATTTGCGTTATTTACATCAGACATATTGGAAGGACATATGCTAATGAGCAAGACCCTTAAGAGTAAAATGCCTAGATATTTGAAGTCACTCGGTCGACATGGCCACTGAAAGATGATTTTCATTGATTAAGAAGCAGGGATACAGTATGAGATTTCCCCTTCCTTCACTAGGGGATTTTGTTTCTGTTCTCGTTTTCAAGCGTACATCAACAGAGGTTAGGATCGGAAGTCTGAAGGGAGTAACCTCTGTTGGAAGAGAATGTTAACTAAAATCATCAGGGCTAAATAGAAGGCGGGGTAGCGCAGTGGTTAGTGTGTTCGTCTTCGGATCAGGAGGTCCGCGGTTCGAATCCCCTCGGCTGTATTACCACCTTGGTTCGCTGGATCCTACCGATGCTCACAGGTTTCCACGCAATGTATAGCGTCTGCAATAATATTAGCAGCCGTGATATAAGTGAAATATTCTTGAAAGCAGCGTTAAACTCCAACTCAACATCACCTCAACATATTCAGACCTCTTGGCTCTTTCATCATAGAATATATTCAATATCGAGATAAACGCCAGGCTGGTGTATTTTTATCTGATGAGCGGTTTATTGACACTAATAACACTCGCGCACAACCGTTTGAAGATACAGCGTATCTCCGAGCTAAATAAACATCGATTTGCAAGGCCTACATCCCGCAACTACCTATTAAGCGTTCATGTCTAATGTCGACAACGCCATAACGTCTCAGTCCGGAAGTTTACATCCCGAAACAGTATTCCATCATGCAAGTGATTATTGCCGTGCCTTTCACTGCGAGAAGCAGGCCTCGGGGCCGTGTTGATCATGTTATAGTCAACACGAGCTAATACTCAAACATATGATACATATCACAGTGGAATACAGTGGTGTAGTGGTTAGCATGTTCGAATCCCGATGGAGACACCGGGCATTTGTGTCTCTCGTCTCATACTGTGTTTTGTCCCAGGGCAAGGCACATTGTTCTTACATGTGTTGCATGTAATTGTTTAAATGGGTATATGAACACTGGAAGTACAGTACTATACACCAAAAGTACAATTTACCCAGGTTGATAATACTTGTAGGGCCTTGAGCAGTAGTGCATGGAGGAGTGCGCGATATAAATATTCACTATTATCCAGTTGCTAACCATCCTGTCCCAGAGTAAAACGTACATACTCCGCTCCACTTTCACACCCTGGGTTACAACCCCAAGCAAAACTGTGCGATGTGACTTATGATCTAGCCAATCCAATAATTGTATCGCAATCGGTATCAATAAAATTGCAGCCAACCACAGAGAGCCTCTCAAACTGCAGTTGGCTTTCACTTTTCCTCTCTTCTCAGACATTCTAAGATAAGCGAGCTGAAATAGAAAGTTATTTTCCGGTATTATCGTAGACGAAGCTTAAGACTGAGGTATTTGACCACATGTATGCTGGTGAAGATGTTTTCGTATTTGTACAAAACTTGGATGGCAAGCATATGCCGACTTGCCTTTTAAGCGCTGCCATTGGTCCTTGTTCTTGTAACGTGCAGCTTTGAGTTGGATGTAACCCAGGGTATGAAAGTGCAGCGTAGATATACGTTTTATCATGAGACAGGAGGTTGCTAGATGTAATTGGCACACAGACTATCTTTGTTAATTACAACTGTGTAATGTGATAGTCGTGTTAAAATCATTTAAGAACATTTTTGACATCGACTACGTGCATCATCTTAACGATGAAGAATAATATAATAAAGTTTAGGAGTAGTAAGAAATACTTGTTACGCTATCCGATTTACAACCGACTACTGCTTTCGAATTAAAAGAGGATTACCTAATATTAATTTTAAAAATAAAAGATATCTTTAAAATTGGCATGATAACAGGACATATTTTACAAAACTAGCTGTGTTTATGTGTTAATCACAAAACAAATAGTCGTGTATTGAAAAAAATGAAAAAGTGTGTTGATGAAACTTCAATGTTTGAAACCTTTGCAAATATATCTGTCATTCGATTCAAAGTTATCACGTATGTAGATGTTAATGTATGATATAATAGAATGTCTTTCCTGTGTTTTAAAATTGTGATCAACGCTAGGGAATATTACTTAGAATATGTTCAAGAATAAGTTCTTTCCGATATGTTTAATCTACAATAAATATATTGGATCCCACCTACATGTATACAATACGTATATAAAACATTATATTTGTTCTGCTGTCACACGACCTTTAGAGATAAAGACTTTGATCCCATCTTACACGTCTTTCCAATTTCAGTAATGTACTTGCAACCCTTTCCCTTAGTTAGGGTGACTGATCAACCATCACCATTAACCATTATCGGATATTGAAAACGCATTACAACCTGTGCTGAACGGAAAGAAAATCCTTTGTGAAACAGTCAAGTGGACAAGAATAGTAATTTAATACCGCTGGATATTTGTCGGTGGTATTTATATTAACTCCACCTGCAGCTTCTGTGACGTCATGTATGTCATCGATCGTTAATCATCTAATATGTCTTAAAATTATTTTATTTTAATTTTGTATCCATTTTCACATGCTTAAGCTTATGTGTAATTTGCGACACCAAACTAAATATTCAAACCAATAATATGCAGCAACTGTTCGATATTTAGAATATAAACCGAAGCTTGGACACAATATTTATATAGTCTAAGAGCATTTAATTACCCGCACGCTGACAATACTGCAGTGTTTAGTTATACCACGTAAACTAGTGTAATATCTTTGCAAGTACGACGTCAAACCAAATTTCACATTGCATTCTTTACACATTCAATTAAAGGCGCAGTATTACGTTTTTACATATTATTTGCTTTTAAATTTGCCATTTATTATTAAACTTTATACAATAAATTGGTATGTTAGATGTTTAAATGTTCAAATGCAATCCGATAGCCGCATACACAATAAATGGTTATCAATATTGGTAGAAAATGATGCGACGCAGTGCAGAGGTATATTTTAAAGTCTCGTGCGATTTTGAGATTTCAGACAGCAAGATGTACCATGTTTCAAGCTCTACTCTAAGTGTTGCTACATCAGTCAAATCACTTGAACTACCTTCAAACGGCATTTTAGTGTGAACACCTTAAAATGGCCGTTTGATTCATTTTAGAAATTTGCTATTGATTCAAAATTATTATTTAGCCATTGGTTACACTTATTTACCTTTTTTGTGAGAGCACTTCTGTAAGAACGACGTGCTACATCGCCTTAGAGGGGAAGTACCACGTTTTTTTCGCTCAAATAAGTCGAAAAAATGTATTTGAAAAATAAGTTCACCAATCGTGAATCACCCTTCTGTCTTCGGAAAATCAAGTTAAAAATGGGGATTGTTTTTGTCATTCGAAATAATAAAATGTGTTCACAATAAAATGACCACCATGCAAAATTTGCTTTATACGCAACACCGTTATCACTACTACGTATAATTAGTTTGTGTAATAAGATTGTTTACCCTCTACAGTAAATTTAAATGGCACAAACTATCATTATAAATAGGGAATTGAAAATATAATTTTGCAAAACACGTGCTACTGCCCCTTTAAAGGCTCGAGAGATAGATCATCAGACCATATAACCCTAAAGAGAAATGTACAAGTTATATTGTATCCAGGTGCACTTTAATCACTAACAATTTGTCCAAACCAGGAAAATAATATTTTCATCTACTTCGTTGCCTAATCTTATTACCATTGTAATAAACAGTTATTGCTTTATGAATCACATGGCAAACAATTCAAATAGGGTATGTGCATTTGTGCAAATATGAAATCCCTACGGGTTGACAGCGCTTGGTGCCTGTCCATTCTTCTGTATATCTAAATATTTGCACTGTCGACTTCTTAAATCAATCAATCAGTCAATCTTTATATCTGTTTAACTGGATGCCTTAGACCCAGGCTACATTGCAGCATTACAGGGCAATACATATCTGCATGTATGACTGAAAAAGGGATATACGATAAGATATATAATCGCTAGACAAGTATATGTCATTTACTTCGGGGTGAATATCTAAATACATCAGATTATTTCTTTGTGTATATAAATGGCTAAGTTTTATTTTCATCTCTTAACATCTTCATTTTTAATTCACACGATTAGCATTTACTAGCACCGAGTAGCATTTATTCTATTGATTGTCAATATGTTTTTAAAGGTATAATGTACCATTTACTGCATGCATTAATATAGTTTGTAGTCTGTTTTAGCAACAATAGACGACAGTACAATGTGCTAATTATTTTAGTAAATATTTTATCTTTGTCGGTAGTGTTATAACTTCTACATTAGGACTTTTTTACTTCGATCTGACAGTTTTATTTTTTGTTTTCTTTTTAACTTCATATTACGGTATAAACTTAATGTTTAAGTCATTGAAGTTCTTTTGGATATGACGTGTATCTATTAAAACTCAACAGATGTACTAAAATGTAAGCAATAACCAAGCTTATATCGCTTATCTCACGCACAAGCAGATTGAAACTCAATTTGTTCTTGTACAATAGCATTGTAGCTGTTTGTGTTCAAACTTAAGCGTATACATTAATTTTCAGATTTTCAAATCATAATGATAATTTTGCATGAATTAAGCTGATGTTAGTGCTGCAGTTAATGTTATTAAATACTGACATAATAATTTATATCATATTAAATCAATTTATTTCCTCATCATGTTAAGTCCATAAACACAATGTACATGTCTTCACGTAACTATAGATTAAACATGTTTGAGATTGAAACAAATGATTTCAAATAACATATTTAGATGCACCTAGCTAGTGACATTAAACAAGGGAAGCACACAAGCGACATAACATGATTTAAAGGGGCAGTTGCACCATTTGGCAAATTTCATCGATATATTTCAGCGAAAAAAAACGTGATACTGCCCCTTTTAGTAATATATTATTTTTAAAAATATGACATTTTATATTATAATATTGGTGCATCTTCGCTTTTGCATGTTTCTACTATCGTGAAGGTAATTGTATGAATATCAGTATGAATATTTACTATTATGTCCACTGCTTGATTGCATTAATGCTCAAATGTAGTTCTAGTGTTTTCCTGCTATTTCCGCTTTAATAAACCAAGCGCCCATCAGTGCTGATCTCCTTCATTCTTTTTATCTTATCTTCTACTCTGTACCATTAAACTTATGTTATCTCAGTGACTTAGCGATCTCGTTAGTGCTTTGTGAAATGCACACACACATACAAAATAGATTTTAGAAGCTTAATATTTGTAAGATTATTTAGCAGATATATTTCACATGATTAAAACAGGTTCTCCTGTCCAGAGGATCGTTGCAGAAAACAACCCTGGTGGAATCCTTCATAATTGCACTGGTTGTGTCCCTATACTAAGACAGCAATATCTTAGACCGACAGATCTTAGACAGTAGACAGGTGCGGTGCATTGGGGATTAACGTCGCTTTCAAGAGTATTTCGGTTTTGTTACGACTGCTAGTGTCTCTCTTGCAAGTTACCCTTGTCACACATTACTGAATGTGACGATTGCTTTACAAACGATGTTTCTAAATGTCATGAGAATATACAAATTATTGCCTGTTTAATGTACTTTTTATGACAAATATTTACTCTCATTAATTATAAAATTCAAGAAAAATACCTAGTTGGGTAAAACAATTATTCCAATATCTGTAGCAAATACATAATTAAATGAAATGGTAAATAAATAACCGCCAAAAAAGTATATATTACGATTTCTTTCATTGCTCATAATTTTTTTTATTCGTTCGTGTCTTTGGTTATTGTGTGTGAGCTAGACCATAATGCTTTGCGCTTGAAAATAATAGACTGGATCTATATTTAGACTGGAAAACACCTTTACTAATTAATGCAATTTCTCGGCTTATTTTAGGTTGTAAACAATTTGGAAAAATTAAGTGTATTTATTTCACGGTGATAGATTTTTGGTAAATTTTCGATATGTTCATCAACATCCTTGATGGCTCTTTAAGATTTCCTATCCTAACGTCTGTTCTACATGACTTGAATTTCTAGTCTCCACCAATGAAAACACATTTTCAGCGGCCAGTCGACCGAGTGACTCCTAAGGGTCTTGTTAACTAGCGTATATCCTTCCAACATCTCTAACGTAAATAACACAAATGAATTATGTTTTGTATTTGTCCCTTATGTAAACTTCATTATTTATAAGCATGTTCATGATCAATAGTTTTCACAAAATCAAATAGCATATTTCGAGAAATCGTTTATCTCATGTTTATTTTATCATTATAACGTGTCATTGGCAACTGTCACTTTTACAACGGCGTCGCTGATTGCACAACTGGATTCAATTGCAACCAATCAGGACACTCTTTTTTTTACCTCGATTTCAAGCGTTGTAGAACAGAGGTTAGGATCGGAAATCTGAGGAGAGTAACGTCCTATGGAAGAGAATGCTGTGGCTATGCGTTACGGTGAAACTTGCGAGTATTGACTGGAACTAGTAAACCATGAGTGGTAATATAAGAATAATCAACGAGTTGCGAGGAATTACGGATCATCTGTCCCGAATTAATTATTGTGATAAACTCCGAGCTTTAGCTCTAAGGCTATCGTAACGGGTCAAGATTAATGCAACGAGTCTCTGAACTTGAATATTACTGTTGAACTGGTACACATATCGTCATATAGGTTAAGGCAGTTGGCATAGTGTGAAATGGAACAAATGTGCAAGTTAAATTATATTATTTTGATTCGTTGAGTGAAATCCTCAAATTGAGCACAGTTTATCTGTCATTCATGGCTAATTGTCTATATTAATAACTAAATGTCGATTTACTTTAAACAAATACAAGTTCGTGAGAAAAAAAGATTAGCTTAAATAAGCAATAAGCAGTGCACTCGTTTTTTTTTCGTTTTTTTTTTTTTTTTTTTATCAAAGTCTACACATATACACATCTCCAGCAAGGTCGCAAAGTTTTTTTTTTTTTTTTTTTTTTTTTTTTTTTTTTTTTTTTTCAAAGATTTTTTATTGACTTCATTGGGATACACGTACATTCAAACATTGATATAATCAAGGATAAATGCATAAGAGGCATATATATAAGTGTTACCTGAGTGGGAGCAGGTACTATATTAAAACATGCATAAAACATCACAACGCCCATGAAATGGCTTTCCATTTTCTCGTGAAAGAATTTAAACAGATGTTCTTTGTGGCGATAAATCTTTCGATTTGGTAGACATCCTTTAAAACTGATTTATAATTAGTAAAACTTGGCTTAATACCTTTCAGGTTCATAACAAAAATGTGGCGTTTCGCTAATAATATCATGTGGTTAATTATGTGGTTATTACTGTTACAGAATAGGATACCTAACGTGGAAGATTGAAAGGGAATGTTGAATGAAATATTGATGAAATCATTAAAGTCTTTCCAAAACAGTTTTACAGTTGGACATTCAATGTAAACATGGAAGATGTTCTCACTAACTGAACCACATGATGTACATAGGTCGTTATCAATCAGTTTCATTTTAAGCAACTCTTTTTTAGTGTATATGGTTCTGTGTATAAATTTATATTGAAACTCTAGAAGTTTTGTATCTTTGCAACATTGTCTATATTGTAAAAATGTAGACTCCCAGTCGATGCTGACATTGAGTTCGCTCTCCCATTTGTCACAAACTTTTGGAAAGTTATTTTCTGATTTCAGTTTGTCATAAAATATTCTAGAGCCTTTAGTTGGCTTCAATAAATCGTTACACGGTGAGCATATCAAGACATTTGTTAAACTCGGATGATTTGTAATTTGAATTTCGTTTCTCCATAATTTAGGGATACTAATTAGAACACGGTTGAGATCCAACACTGTACCTTTTATTTGGAAAATTGATTTAAGTTCTGAAAATGTTCGGAAGCCACGGTTGTTACAAATGTCTTTGATATGGACTATTCCTTTTTTAAACCAATCGTAAATGATTAAGCCTGGTTGATTACTTAAGTGATTTAACCAAAGAGGTTGCATTAGGATTTCGTTAATATCATTATTGCAGTTAAAACACCTACTATATCTTGACCACGCATTTAGAGTGTCTTTCCAGAATGGATTTTCAAGTTTGTATTTCCCAGTAATATTTGAGCCTAAACAAAGAATTTCTTTTATTGGGAACCCGGCTAAACTGTAACCGTTTTGGTTATTAACATATCTCTTTAAACATGAAAGTTTTAAAGAATCAATGAAAGTTTTTATATCCATCATTCTTAAGCCCCCCTCCTCATATTTTCGCATGATATTTATTCTTTTTATCTTATCTGGTTTATCGTTCCAGATGAATTTGAAAAATAAGTTATTTAGTTTTGCTATAAAATCATTTGGAGGATTGGGAAGAGACGTTAAGATATGAACAATAGTAGATAATGCTAAGCTTTTAATGACGGTTATTTTGCCAATTAGAGTTAAGTTTCTTTTTTTCCAGTTCGAAAGGATTCTTTTGATATTTTCAAGTCTCTTTTTTGTATTGATGACCCATAGGTTTTCAAGATGGGCGTTTAGTTGAAGTCCCAGCACTTCGAAGTTGCCTTTATGCCAATCAAGTTTAATATCATTAGAAAATGTAATATCACTGCCGGCCATTGAGCCGATCCAAACCGCTTTTGTTTTGTCAATATTGATCTTCAAACCAGACATTTTGTAAAAAGTGTTCATTGTTTTTATAGCTTCGTTGAGAGAGGTTTCCGAGCCGTCTAAGAATAATTCAGTGTCATCTGCATATTGGCCAATAATATGTTCAATTTCGTTAAGGATAATTCCTTTTATTTTATCGTTATTCCTAATCATAATTCCTAAAATTTCGGCTACAAAAAGGAAGAGATATGGAGAGATTGGATCACCTTGTCTGCAGCCCCTTTCGTTGTTAAAGAACGATGATAAATGTCCATTCTGTACAATACAGGAGGATGCATTTGAGATCAATATGTTAACCCATTTTTTAATATTACAACCAAATCCAAATTTATCTAAGGCCATCATAATAAATGTCTTAGAGACAGTATCAAATGCTTTTTCAAAGTCTATCAAGATTAATAAACCTTTTTTGTTTTGTCTTTTTGTTTCAAAAAGAATATCATATAATAGTCGGATGTTCTCCGAGATACATCTGCCAGGGATAAATCCTGTTTGGCCTTCATTTATTAGTAGATTTAGAGTCTTTTTCATTCTGTTAGTTACACATGTGCTAATGATCTTGTATAAGGCATTTAGAAGCGAGATAGGACGCCAGTTTTTTAGAAATCTCCTGTCTTTACCCGTTTTTGGAATACAAGTGATAACTCCTCTATTCATAGTCAAAGTCATAGAATTACGGTTAAATGTGTCCTTTACGTATCTTAAAATCCATATTTTGAGATCCTTCCAGAAAAATTTGAAGAATTCAATAGGAAAGCCGTCTAAGCCAGGACTTTTGTTATTTTTCATTGATTTAACGTTGAATGCAAGTTCATCGAGGGTAATATCATGTTCAAGTTCATCTGACTGTGCTTTAGTTAAAGTCGGTGTATCGATCGCTGTAAATAATGATTTACTTACATCATCAATATCATTTTGAACTCCATAGAGATTTTCGTAAAATATTTTTTGTTCATTTAATATTGCATTGCCATCTGTTAATTCTTTACCATTATCAACAATAACTGAATTGATGAGCTTACTTGTATAATTTCTATTTTCTAAATGACAAAAATAATTTGTTGGTTTCTCACCTTCTTCGTACCATTGTATTCTATTGCGAATTTGTATTCCTTTCATTTCTTCTTCTCTTATTTTTTCAAGTTCCTGTTTACTTTCGGATAATTCTCTTAGAAGTATTTCATCAATATTTTGAAAGTCATTTCTTACTCTATCCTCAGAGGTTCGTATCTTTTCTTCAAGTACTTTAGATTTTTCTTTCTTGTTTTTCTTTAGGAATGAGGAATAGGAGATCGATTTCCCTCTTACTTTCATCAAGAATGTTTCTAAGAAAAGACTGTCATTAACACTTAAGAGTAAATCTTCATCTTTAGTTTCTTTGATTTCGGCTTCAGTATATTTAGAATCCGCGTATTCTAGTCTAGATTCGCTAAGTAAGTCAGTTACTAAGGCTATATATTCTTCGCGTCTTAAGAGTGAGGTATTGAATTTCCAGTAACCACGCCCTTTTTCTTTGTTTTTCTGAGTAGAAAAAGATAAAGTTATTGCTGAATGGTCACTTTTGTAACCTGGGATAATTGAAATATCGGTGCTTATGTTAAAAATGTCATCAGTTACTAGAAAGAAATCTAACCTAGCTTGTTGGCGAGGGTTTTTCTTCCACCAAGTAAATTTTCTAGTGTTAGGGTTTAAATCTCTCCATGCATCTATTAGATTAAGGTTTTGTAATTGATCTAATACAATTGCACGTGCTTGTGGGTTGTTAACATTTTTATAGTTTTCTAGATCTATAGATGGGTCCAGTACAAGGTTCCAATCTCCACATATAGCTATTGAATCATTATCCATGTTTGCAATCTTTTTAAATAAATCAATGTAAAAAGCAGCGTTGTCAATGTTAGGTCCGTATAAATTCGTCAAAGTAAATCTGAGACCGTCAACTGTTATATCTAAGATTATGTAATTTCCATTTTCATCTTTACTAATCTTATGAATTACATATTCAAAAGTATTGTTTAGTAGGATAGCTACGCCTCTCGCGTTTGACTTAAATGGAGCTATAACGCAGTCTAAACCCCATTCGTTTTTCATAGTCTTTTCATGATCAACAGAAATATGAACATCCTGTAGGCACATAATAGAGAATTTTTTTTTTTTATATAATTGCATTACTTCTTTCCGTTTCTTTTTATCGGCAAGGCCTCTACAATTTGCTGATACTATACTTATTTTGGCGTCTTTACCCATAGAGAATAAGACTAATTGGAAACTTGAAAGGAACTAGGCATATATGATTGAGTTTGGGGTGTATCCTTAATGAAGGTTTTTTGTTTAAATATAACAAAAGAAAGTATAGATAAAAACAAAGAAATATCCGTATTACCATGGATTTGGTCAGAATGAAAAGTGAGGGCCCCGCCTCCCCCATGGAAAAAAGATATATGGTGGTGATGATTAAGCGCATACAAACCTAAGAAACTAAATATTTCATTCTACTTACAATTTGAAGGAATCCAATGACACAACACAAATATAATCCAAATGAATCCAAGAAGCGAACAGCAGTCACACGTGTTAACATGCTCGCACGAGATTTACGTGCTAGAGATTGAGCCGTGCACTCATCGGCCTGTCACGCACAAAGCTAAAAATAGCACATAGGGCACAGAGTGCAACAAATGATATGTCTCTGAATATCAGAGTTTTAACAATAGGAGAGTTCTGCAAGTTCAGTCATTGGTTTTTAGACTATTAACTGATTTATAAAACTATATGTATTTTCTGATAAATGAAAACGAAAACAATATAAAAGATAATATGTCAAGCAAACAGTGTAAATCCTAAAGTAGTGATCTCGTAGGAGAGTAGTTTCATCTAGAATGTCAACAATAACAATCAGGACAGTCTACTGGTCATCGTGTCGGACCCAGGGAGATCCTGGTTTCTTGGGATCGCGGGTCTCCAGGACTACCTCGGTGGAGATGACTCTAACTCGGGTCCAGACTCCGCTGGTCTGACGAAGTGTGGCGGCCTGGCGACTTAGTATCGCTCGTCGTTTCTTGAGAAATGGCGGCAGATCAGTCTGGATACTAAACCCAGATTTCCTAAGCAGTTTTCTAGCGTCGTAGACCGCTTCACGGTCTGGCATATAAGAGAAAGCAGCTATTATGCTTCTCACGGCTTTGGGATTGTTTTTCTTTTGGTACTCCGATACTGGGAGTCTGTGGACGATCTTGAAATAGGTGTCATAAGCCTGTTGTTCCGAAAAGTTTAATTTGGAGATGAATAACTCACGGAGGGTCCTTTCAGTGTTTTCTAGCGGGGATTCAGGAATCCCGTAGAACAGAAGGTTCTGTTTCCTATCATGGATATCCTTCAAGATATATTGTCGCTCTAGAACGGTTCTTTTTTCACGCTCGATAGAAAGTTCTGCTCGTAGTTTAGTGAGCTCTGCATTGTTATTAGCGACGTCGACCTCAACCGCCTCTACTTTATTTTCCAAATCATTATAGTTGGTTTTCAAAGAGTCTATCGCAATTTGAAGCTCGGATTTGGAATTGTTGATCAATTCCGCGAGTCTCTTTTCAGAAGCAAGAATTAATTCATCAATATTGACTGGCTGGACCGCCATATTGCGGGTAACTCGTTGTGACTCCGACATCGTCAAGTTTGGTGATTAATATCAGTCAAAATTTGTAATAAAGTAACTTACAAATTTATATCAAATGTCACACAAGTATATTATGTATGTATTCAAATACTTTTGTACAACGTAGAGTTAGTTTTCATTGAGGATTACTTTGATTTTCCATGAGGGGAGCGGGAGCCAGCAAAACGTGTCAGCCCTCGACCATGCGCAACCGGAAGTGAAGGTCGCAAAGTTGATAATGACTTTTCAGTAAACCCACACATTATATTTTGACTATATTCGACATATAGGTCTATAAAGGTCACCTTTTATTCAAGTCGAATAATTATTAATCAATATTATATATATATATATATATATATATAAATCACTATCATATTTCTATGTTCAGAACAACCTTGCCTACAACATCATCTTCATCATCATCCAAAGTTAAATCACACCTTTTTTGGCCCTTTGAAGTCCTCAACATCTATACCTCTACTGTTTCAATACCTGAAAAAACTATTATATAGCATATTCAAAAAGTTCAGTATCTCTGGTAATGCGAAGACGTCCTTACGGGAAGATTAAATCACTCAGATGGATGCAACGGGTTTCTTAACTATATGTTCTCAACTCATATTAATCGCTTGAAAGTTTTATTAACATTAAATGGCATTTTAATGATGATACTCAATCAAAATATAGAAGACCATTACTAATCAATACAAACACATGAAATCACGTATCAGTAATCTCATTCAAGTAGATGAATAGGGATAATTTTGAAACCGTGATAAACATTGGCATCTAAGTAGGATATAAGTATCTCTGCATCGTGTGCGATCCAAAATCGCCAATGCTATTCTTGCTTTTATATCTTGATAACAGAAAGGTATACCTGTATTTGTTATCTGATGATCATGGGTTATTGACTGATAAAACAGACACGGCCACTTGTCAGCTGATACAAGATCTCTGACCTAGATACACATCTGTTCACCATTACTACCCCCTGAAGAGTGCAATAACTGTATCGTTGTCTGAAGTTGTCAAGCACATAACGTATGGGGCAATATGTTTTATGCACAAAAGCATTTACCATAACATTATATGTTGTTCTGTTTGAAAAAAGTTGAATAAAGGTTAATCAGCCAGCTTTTGTTTTAACGGGACTGGTCATTTATTTCTGGGGGGGGGGGGGGGGGGGGGGGGTTCATGATATAATATACAGTCACAAGGTGAGGGTCATGAAAACAATTATAAAGAGAGAGCTGAAATTTTATGAAAAGACTTCTTGACTGTGACCCTATGACCCCGAACATGGTTTACTGGAGATTCTAAATTGTAGATTTGCTGAGCCTGTGACCCCTCATATGGTTCATAGGGTTCAAAGCCTAAAAAAAACTTTGTAACGAACATTGACAGTTACTCTGAGATTTCACGTGCTCTTCAGTCAGTCACTCGTAGGAAAAACTAGGAACATGAAATAGATATCAAGGAAAGATTAATATCTACACTATGGACACTCATGTCTGCTGTGAATCAATGTGAATTGAAATCCTTTGAATACCCCATGAACTGAATATTTTGACAGGCCTCAAAGGAATACATTGACGGGGAATTGAAGACATTATTTATTTTAAATGAGATAAGTGAACTGAATATGACTGAATATAACATGAAACTGTAAGAAGTAGCTACATGAGGTTGTGACACTATAAGAATAATCAATGAGTTGCGAGGCATTACGGAGTATCTGTCCCGAGTTAATTAGTGTGTTAAACTCCGAGCATTAGCGAATAATTCACGAGCGCTAGATCGAGGGACAGATAATTCGTTATTCCGAGCACCGAGTTGGTTATTCTTTTTCTTACCCAATATCATTTCAATGCGTACGCTTCGAAAGACACGATGCCTATTAACGATCTTTGATTAGACTGTCAAATAACAATTGTAGTCATTCATAAACTCATACACACTTTCAAGATGCGTATATCTAAATAGTTTGCAACTTGCGATCTTTTTTCTGAAAGATTCTAAAGTAACTGTTGAATTTCTTTCTCAAGTTGGTTTACTGACATAGTAAACAACTCGTTTATATTGTAAACAATGTCGCAGAATGAGAGAAAATAAGTGAAAACGTATGTAAAATGTATAATGTACTGGCTGTGAGTTCAGGGTCTGAATGTTATGTAATGGCATTGTGTTGGCCTGGGGAGTTACCACTCCCTGGTAGATAGTTGCAAATACACAAGAGGTTTCAGGTTTAAGATGAGTTGCTTCTCACGTGAAGTAAGGTTATATATAGAAAAGGGTAAAACAATAGCATGTTGTAATGCTGAACAAAGACAATAGCATGTTGTAATGCTGAACAAAAACAATAGCTGCTATTGTTTTTGTTCATACATAAATATGCAATCTTCCACATGTTAACCATACTTGAAAATACCGATATACTGGTCGAAATGAGCTCAACGTATTATATTAAAGAACCATCAGATGTCAAAACCATCAGATGTTCGTCTCTCTCTCTCTCTCTCTCTCTCTCTCTCTCTCTCTCTCTCTCTCTCTCTCTCTCTCTCTCTCTCTCTCTCTCTCTCTCTCTCTCTCTCTCTCTCTCTATATATATATATATATATATATATATATATATATATCCTAAAGACCGTAACGGCTGTCCATGGTTATGTGTAAGCTCTCAAACCATTAATTTGGCCTGATTG
Source organism: Gibbula magus (assembly GCA_936450465.1). NCBI lineage: Eukaryota > Metazoa > Mollusca > Gastropoda > Trochida > Trochidae > Gibbula > Gibbula magus. The sequence goes on along the minus strand of OW388289.1, from coordinate 97,902,079 downwards.
AGCACTCTTACATGGTACACTCATTTGCTACGGCCTTGAGCTAGCCCACTGTAGACATACGGTTTGAGCACTTTATGCAAATGAGTGGGACTTTCTTAAACTGCTGTGTTGCGTTAATAACGTTGCATAGCTGAAAGCCCAAACATGTTCCACACACACCATGCTGATGAGGTCTAAAGACCGAAACAGCTGGCTGTCCATGGTTATGTGTAAGCTCTCAAACCATTAATTTCCGTATCTGTTCATGTTGTTGATGCTTGTTTGATTATACACTTCTTTGTTATCTAGGTCTACGAGTGGTACCCTCAGTTTCGTACTGGGGCGTGATCTTAAGTGGTCACCACTCTTTCTTCATCATGGCCCTGCAAGCTGCTGTTTTGGAACCTCCCATCCCTGAGAGGTTTTTCTGCCGGGATAAAGTGCAGAATACTGTAAGGTGCTACGCTTTCACGAAGTCTCTTTTTCGTGAGAAACTTGTGGACATTTTGGACGATGCTGGTCTCTCTTTGGAATCTGTACATGCTATTTGGAAGGGAGAGAGAAATGATACTGCCTACGTGACCTTCAAGACTGAGGCCCCTGCAAGGGTTTTGATTTCTTTGGAGAGTGTGGAGTTCGAGGGTGAAAGAATATATTTCTCTAGTTACGCCAAACAGAGGGTGATTCTTACTGTTCACTGGATACCGGATCTTGTTAGAAATGCATTTCTTGAGGAATATTTCTCTCGTTTCGGGAAAGTGGTGTCCGTGAAAACCCGGACAAGTGTTTTCAGGGGTGTTGAGTACGACAATGGAATTCGTTCTGTAATTCTGGAGATGCTGGAGAAGGACAAGAACAGGATACCCCAGATTGTGAAGTTCGGGACTGCTACACCCATGCTGATTTCTGCTCCTGGTATGTTGCCAGTGTTGGAGACTTGGTCATAGGAGGAATGAATGCCCTACGTGGGCTCCCCGTGTCACGAAGGAAGTGAGTAGTAATGTGTCTGTGGACCCTGCCCCGGTGTCTGTTTCTGTCCCGGAGCCCACTGACCCCTCGAAATCCGTTCGCCCGGACCCGACCCCGCCTACAGAGGATCCTTGTATGGAGGTGTCCCCGGGGATGGAAGAAGGTTCCGGTGATGGACAAGAGGGGGGTGGCTCAGTGGTCAGTTGGGCAGATCATATGGAGAATGTTCCGGACTCTCAAGTTGTAGAGTGTTCAAACACACAGGACTCGGATACTATATTAGCTAATGTGAAAACCCCTTTGATGTCGGTAGATGAGGACAAGTCCAGTTCGCCCCCGAGGAAGAAACGTGCGACAAAGAAAGTTGAGAAACAGTCTGCACCTGTCTCATCTGACAAGGAACAGTCTGGTTCACCTGTCTCATCTGTTTCGTCGGACAAAAGTAAACACAGTTCATCTGCCCCATCTCTTTCATCTGTCTCGTCGGTTAAAAGTAAACACAAGGATCCTAGGAAACCTCCAAAGGAAACGCCTTACCCCCCCGCCTCCACCCCATGGGAAGCTTCACTCTCCGGCTGGATATCGTCGTGTTTTCAACAAGGAGAAACAGGAATGGGAATTTATGCCTAAGAAACGTTCAGAATCGGATAACCTTGTGCGAGTCTACAACAACTTTACTAGGGCCTTTTCATGCATGACCTTGGATCACTATGAGTCTTGTGAATCCCCTGGCCTTTGCTTAGCGGATTGGGAAGATCCGTGAGATGAGTTCTGCTATGTTAGATATGTGGATTTGTGACTGTGAGTTTGCTTTGATTGGAGGTATGCTGAGTTGAACTTCTTGATTGGACTAATTAATGGCGTGTACCCTGATTGGAATGGTCTTGACTGTGGGATTGTTGCTTTAAGTTCATGAACTTTGTTTTGTTGTTTGATTGAATTATGTTTTTGTTGCTTCTTGAATACTGTCTTATTATGCATCTGTCCTATCGTCGTTTTTGATATGTTTTCCGTCTTTAGTTTTCTATTGTTAGGCCACTATCCCGAACCACTGTGCAATATTTCCTGTTATTTCTAGGGGTAGTGGCATGGTCTGTCGTTTTTATTGTAATACACTTTTGTTTCTAAATAAATGTATTCAAATGGAAACAGCTGGCTGTCCATGGTTATGTGTAAGCTCTCAAACCATTAATTTGGCCTGATTGAGCACTCTAACATGGTACATTCATTTGCTACGGCCTTGAGCTAGCCCACTGTAGAAATACGGTTTGAGCACTTTATGCAAATGAGTGGGACTTTCTTAAACTGCTTTGTTGCATTAATAACGTTGCTTAGCTGAAAGCCCAACCATGTTCCACACACACCATGCTGATGAGGTCCGAAAGACCGAAACAGCTGGCTGTCCATGGTTATATATATATATATAATAGCAAATTTATAATGCGCACATATCCATGCTCAATGCATACTCTAGGCGCTACACAATTATTACCTTGAAGGAATTGTACTCTCGGTGCCGCCTATTAAGCGTTTAGGTCGACCGTGTAGGACTATACATTCCCATGTTCAGGTACCCGTTTGTACAGCTGGGTGAACTGATTGCAATGTCGATGAAGTGCCTCGCCCAAGGACACAACACAGTATACGATCGAGGTCACAAATGTTTGGTGTCTCCAGCGGGATTCGTACCCGGGCCATTGTCGTGAGAGGCAGACATGCTACCAACTACACCACTGTGCTCAAAGGGAAGGGGGAAGGGGGGAAAAGGGTCATACCAGGATGACTGGCGAGTAGGGGAGTCAGTGATACATTTACCCATGATTCCTGCATCAAATAATCATAACATTTGGAAGGGACTCATTAAACTTTAATCTGCGAGTCCCAGGGAACAAAACCGTTGTTGCTGTATTTGCTTACTTACTGAGGGATCGAGTCATTTATATATAATTATATCTGCTTGGACTTACAAGAGCTTGTGGTAGCAACTGCTTCGTAGATTTATCACTGGGGAGTATGAGATCTTAGAGATTATTGTGGTACCAGTGTAAAACCTCTAACAGACAAAACGTTTAATACAAATTATTATGAATCTCAATTTCTAGTCCCTTTCCCCCTCATCAGGAAAATGGTGAACTGTAACATATATTTGTTACTTCTTTCTTAGAATGTAAAGGTCTGTATTAATTAAACATTGTTTTGACAAATGTGGATTATATTTTGGTAACTGGGTAATGCCTTATCATTTAACATGTTCATAGTCTTTACCTAAGAGAGATATGATGAAGAATGTAATACCTGTAATAATGTGTACCTGATTAGCTACACTGCCAATGGTTGATGTTTAACAGATACGTTTAACCATTTTCAATGTATGAATCTTCAGAAGGCCAATTTAAGAAATTTTATAGATGTATGTTAGGGAAGGGTCATGAAAAAAATACACTTAAATGGGAAGGGCCATTAACAAATTACGACAAGGAGGGTCATATTGTTATGTACAAACACAAGGAACAAAACATTGTCTTTGTAGGGACATTATCCAAAGCAGGGAAATAGTTGATCGTTTTCTCTCAATTTGTTCAATTTTGTATCATTTCTGTGAACATTGTATTTAATAAATCTTCTTGAGTCTATTTTTTTAGGTTTTCTAATTCAGCTCTTAATTAACCTTGTGATATTTTGGGCTTTCTTCTGTGCTGTTTCTTTGCGCCTTTACAATTAGTTTTAAGGAATCTAAATGGAATGTCTGGCCGCTAATGGCTGCAATATCGCTCATTCATGCACACATTGTTTATAAACACATTATTAATATTTAGTCTGAAAAAAAATGTACACGCTTGACTTGTAACAGGCTTATTATTTCAATAAGTATGACATACAATGTATATGCACTTATAATGCACATAACGAAAAGTAATTATGTTAATTAAAGATATAATTGAATATAAACTGCCGATTACCATACTGCTATATTTAAGTGAAAGAAAACAGTAAAAAAGAAATATGTTTGATAGACATCAAAAGCCATAAAATATTATTTTAAAAAAAATATATTATTGCCATTATTTAAATACAAATATCAAATATATTTCTTTTGAAAACGACTACAAATTCCAATGAAATGTTCATGCTGTCATGATAACATTAAAGCATGAAATGATAGTTACTAAAAGTACCGATGAGAGTTAGACTACGTGTGGCTCTGTGCCCGGGAAGGGGAATAATACATGATGGTATAGTTCAGCTTTCAACAACATTAACTTTGAGAACCTCATTGTCTCCGTCAATGCATTTTGTGAACATGGCCTATTCGAAGATAGTCAAAGATTATTTTTTGTTAACCATACCTGTGAGAAACACATTTTTAAGCGTGACCGATGCACACTCTATTAAGCTCTCTAGACAGTACACCAGCCCCAGTACACAAACGCTTAACTCTCCAATGTTTTTAGAAAAACGTAGAGCAATAGGTTGTCAGACGGATGGATGGACGGTACTGGGCCACGCAAGGGAGTTATATTTGCACAGAACAGGTCCCTTATTAATCATCATCAGGTTTTTGACAATTAAATTTACATGTAAAAGCCAATATATTATGCTGATTTGTCTAGTGATGATTTATATGCGAAAGTATCCCATAATAGAGATGAACCTTTAAATCTATTCTCTACTGATAATATAAAATAAGATCTTTGGCTGTAGTATTTCATAGTATTTGTACGAGATGCTCGCAACATGTCAGAGTGTAAAATCGACGTGGCAAACAACATTAAAATGTATTCCCTTATCTAATTGCTTGTCAGTTGCATATGGTTGTACATTTGATGCACATAATTGTTAATAATAGCGCATTTAATATTGTTTCAGATCTCTCCTGAATTATAATCGAATCGAAATTGTCTGTCAGGAAACCGAATTGAAATTATTGTCGCAAGCGACGATAAAGGGATTCAGCGCATAAATGATTACATTAATTGAAATATAATAAATTATTACAACTTTCCAATGTTATGCGTTTCTTTCAAAACAAACTGCAAGTCACTAGCATGTCTGTAGGAATACCGATACCTAAATAGTAAAGAAAATCAAAATGGCGCCTAAACCAGGTGACCTACGAATTCGCCATGATTTACTTTATTTCTCCCATGGTTATTGCCCTTTTTTTAAAAAGGTTTCAAGTTTCTATCTGCATATTTTTTAAAAATGGAGATTTAGATTCGAACTGGACCTTGAAAGACTGGACCGATATGGGGCCCAAAAGTTACACATCTTGCTTTCACACTGAGGGCTATCAGTACCTTTATTTTCAGGATGTTAACTCTCGTAGTTGTGGCTGAAAGCGAGTGCAAAATAATAATAGAAGAACAAAGGAATTGCGACTTTTACACAGTCCATAGTACAAGTACATGTTAAGGGCGTGACCTATATCTCTTGTTTCTGTTGATCAAAGTGCGTGAAAGGTTTTGTGTAAATAGCGACGAAAACGTAAGATTTTCGAAATCGTCATGATTGACTTTATTGTTTGTACTGTTACTGTCTATCATATAATAAAATCTGCAAGTGCATTTTGAAAATGTTCCCCATGTTAAAATTGTCAGTGCTATTTATCTGTAATTTCAAATAAATAATGCTTCAGCTTCAATGTCATTGTTGATTCATTAAAACCACTGTCCTATCATACTTTTCTGAAAAAATCGTTAAATTCGCCCATTACGTTTTTCAGTCATGTCCCCTTAAAAATTTTAGTATTTAAAAATTATCTAAATTTGAGAGCTCACTGCGCAAAACGTATTAGGAATTGCAGGCTGCAATGAGCAAACTATTATATACAATGCTCCAGCAACATTATGAGCGTTCTTACGCTGGTATCTTCAGAGGAGAAGATTCTCAAAGCTGCATGGGGTCCGATGATTTTTAAAGGTGTCTAAAATCAAAATGGCGGCTAAACGACGTGATCTACGAATTCACTGTCATTTACTTTTCTGGTCGCATTGTCAATGCGCATCTTTTAAAAACAATTGCAAGTCTCTAGCTGCATTTAAAAAAAAAAACATTCCCATGTTTAAAATCGCATGGCTCACATACCCCCGCCATCCGCTATCCGTCCATTGAGAATTATAGATGTGAAGGTTACTATGTTTAAAAAACAGCTTCAAGCATCATAATATTGTAAACAAAATTTTAGGAACTGACTGTTATTACAAAATTTCATTCACCCAGATGTAATATTTTTCAGGTAACTTAATTTTTCCCATTAGAGCATCACACCGGTAATTTGTACCAAGTTCAATTACAGATTCAAGGGCTTCATAACATAAAAAATAATATTTCGTAACTGGACTGTGAACTCGATGAAGAGTATCATCTGGACTACCTACATGTAGAATTTCATTCACCTAGATACAATAGTTGCCGAGAAAACTTGTCCCAATTGGAGCATCACAGCTCTTCTGGTACTAAGTTCAATTTCGGATTCAAGGGCAATAACTCCGTAAAAAGATAATATTTCGGAGCTGGTTTTCGAACTCGATGAAGAGTATCATCTGGACTTACTACATATTAAATTTCATTCGCCTAGATGTAATAGTTTCCGAGAAAACTTGTCCCAATTGGAGCATCACAGTTCTATTGGTACTAAGTTAAATTTCAGATTCAAGGGCCATAACTCTGTGGTTTTCGAACTCGATAAAGAGTATGGTCATGAGTACTCACAACCAAAATTGCATTCACCTAGGTTGAACAGTATCCGAGAAAACTTGTCCCCATTGAACACAATAAAACTAAGTCCAACGGAATGGAAACGACAACAATTTTAAATCTCAGAAAATTGAAAATTGTCTGTGTGTGATCGGAAGAACATGGTTAACAACTGTACAAAGTGTGGTTGATGTACCTTTGACGGTTTTTGAGAAAATTGACCGGACGGACGGACGGAATGACCGCTATATACCCCCGCTTACTTCGTAGCGGGGGTATAATAACGGTGTTATTGATAATATCGGTGAGTCATCTATTAACAATGAAATACAAGTGTAAACCTGTGACCTGTGAAGTCTAGTGAATTTGCCATGTAAATTAATTTGCACAAAGGTAAGCAGTAGTCAGGTGATAATACATTATTATTCCAATATTGTTGGCTACGTTTCACGGATGATTCCTTTTCACCTGAGTCTTGATGTTGATTTTTTTTCATTTCTAATTTATGGTTTGTATTGTTTGAAGGTTTATGTGTTGTTTGATCTGTCAGCATTTTCAAAGGAGCTGTAAATACATTAATGAAATTGGAAAGACATGTGGTGGGATCAAAGCCTTTATTGGTGCACATGCAGGTCAAATTAATCTGCACAACGAGAAACTTGTATATGCTGTATATAGCTTTACCTAATACATTTATATAACATGTTATGTTGAGTTAACTTAACAATGTTACTAATGAAATATTCTTGTTAACACAATTATATTATATTCTAGAGTTGAAAGGATATGCTTTTTACAGCCAAACCCAAACTATATTTGATCAATATGCATGGTTATCCCAAATACAGCCATGTTATATTTCTTCACTATCTCAATGGCAAGTATTTCTTATATATTTGATCAACGTGAAATCATTAAAACTCATTTGGCAAATGATGTCTGTATATATGCATTGCTATTACCATTAAATTGTAAGCTATTCAGTGATTGTTACATTGATGTTGTCGACTGTTACTTACGTGGTACGCATTCTGTCATGTATGCGAGTTATCTCCCTTGTCACTTGCTCTAGTCAGTCAGCCATGGTATAAAGAAGTCACGATGAGACCCGACTTGTTCACTTTGTATGCCTGTGAACTGAGCGACTGTAAGTCGTGGTTTTCAAGTATCTGATTATCAAGTGATATGAACACGCAACATCGACTTAGTTTTAAATTTGTAATTATTAAAAAAGTTTGTTCATCCTGCGCTGTTTCGTATTCATAAGCATGTTGATAGTATTGTGAAGGAAATTGCATGACTAACAAACTTAATGACGATATCCTACGCTTGATTACCACAATTCTAGGACTTCCTCTATTTAAGACTAAACATTCGCTACTTTACAAGAAATACACAATCTAAAAGTTACTAAGCCTTGGTTTAGGATCTCAATAGAAGACATGTTAATCTTTCAAATTACACCATGGTTACTTGAGAGACGTATGGTCTCCTTAATTAATGCGTTGTATACATGAGGCACACTGTGACGAATATATTTTAAAATCTAAATATTTTAAGGGTATAATGCAAATATTAACATTGATACAAAAATAATTCTTTTATTTAGGGGTTCTTTGCAAGAAATGATAAAAAACAAAATTACCTTTATGTTCCAAGGCTACCCTAGTGAGGTAAAAGATTACCATTAAATTTGTGCAACTGGTCCATGAGATTAATTTTCACATTAATAGTATGGTAAAGATCAGTAAAGTTTCATCAACCTTCAAGCAACACGTTTCCGCCGATGTGTTATTACTGATTGTAATTAACTCTATAGCCATAAGATGGAATCAATGGAGAGAAAACAGACGGGTGTCTGAAATGAGTAGAATATTGATTTTTCTTCGGAAATGATTCATAGGTTACCGGAGGTACAGAGGCTGGAGTTAATGATCAAATTACTTAATGTCTCTGTTGGTGTTAACTTCAAATGTTAAAGGAAGGCCGAAATATATTATTTTCTATTGAATTCTTAACTGCAATTGGTTCATTAGACTATTTTGTGAAAAACGAGACCCCCCAAACATCCATATGTTGTTCCTATATCAAACTACAGCGACTTAAACTTGGCCGAAAACATCGTCTGCTTTTCACCCGCGAACAACAAACCAAAAATGGGGCGGGGCTTAGAGAGTTGGAAGATACCGGAAGTGACGTACGTGAAGGGACGGGGTGTAAACATTCGCTTACTATTTACAATGGCAAACACTGGGGAATCGGTCAGTTAATCTGTTATATCTACGCTTTGCAATAATGCCACACGGCTGTTCTGCTGTAAACTGTTCAGTAATATTAGTTATCAAGTTTCACTTTAAAAATGTCCCAAAATATCGTTATATATATCAAATATAATTGATATGAATAGTGAAAGACGGTGGATTCATAGACGTTCGTAGACATAGGATAAATCAATGATAATGAGATATAAGATGACAAAATGAAACCAAGATATGATAATTTTGGAGAATGCTTGTGTTCACCTTTTTCCATATGTATATAATGTGTTATTAACGTAGCACTATACGTTTCATACAAATAACTGCTGTCTTTTAACTGTTCCAAATGCAGCATTTCTATGAGTCTTTTTTTAAGAGCATTTAGCAGTGGTATACATAACAAAAAGGTTTTCTGGAAAACAACTTCTTTAATGTGAGAATACACTGGGATGATGCAGACACCAGTCAATTTTGGTGAACAATTTTCGAACTCTTGTTAACGTATATATCTCATGACCAAATGATGTGTCTTTTAAACTCAATGTTATCGCCGGGAGACAGTGCCATGTTAGTGGCAAACACTTGTTTTAATATGATATGCGTGTTAAAAAAGTTAAAATGAATTTTGCTATCGATTCGATGTACCTTGATTATAACATTCAAAGAGTATTACCTACTTTCAAACTTAAAAACTCTCTCCAAACTAGGTATGGAGACGGTAGTTGTTTTACGAAAGAGTATCTTTTTATGAGGTTCTTATCATTAAACTAATGATCAGAGAGCAGGTTTACTTAATGGAAACTGGTATTGAGCCAAATATGTATGCATTAAGCCTGTGCAAAAATGTCTGTTAGCGGATTCACAGTATTCAAATGTGCAGATGTAAAATGGAAAATAATGAAGTAAATATGATATGCTATCATGTCAGATAAGGAAACGTCACTGTGATCATTTGCAAGAAGTTACGAAGTATTTAATCTTCAAACATACCAAAAGATACATTAAACACAACACATTAAATATTCCATGTGATACAATGCAGTTTGACCTATTAGTTTAAATATGATGACTTTGATCCCTTCTTACATGTCTCTCCAATTTCACGCAATGCATTTGCAGCTATTTACCTTCAGCAGGGTTACTGGTAAACCATCACTATAAACCATCATCGGATATTGAAAACACATTACAATCCGTACTGAGATGAAAGACAATCCTTTGTAAAACAGTCAAGTGGCCAAGTGGATATTTACGAACCGTATCTATCATCTGCATGTGAAGTTTCTCTAACGTCAGTTACGTCATCGATCGCAAATCATCTGGCATGTCTTAACAGTATTTGATATGATATTTGCATGAAGTTTGAGACACTAAGCTAAATATTCAAGGCAATCACATTCAGAAGGTGGTTGATATGTATACTATATACAACACGTGTATACAGTATTACTTTAGATCAATTATTACTCACCAGTTGAAGAGACTGCAGTGTGCTAGTTATACCACATAAACCTTTGTAATATCACTGCAAGCAGGAAGTCACATCAGTCTGCAGCTGTGACGGCACAATGATCCCATAGCTGTCACTGTTGTACATGTACTAGCTCGTGTATTATTTAAGTTAGTTTCGGAACAGTGTCGGTACTGATCATGCTTGCTAAATGTTTACAGCAATAAACAGAAAACTAAATTACTTTCCAAATAATAACATTTTATTCATCTCGTTTTATAAACATGGTATTGAATGGAAGTTCGTTTACTACCATCGACACTGCATGGGCACATGTGTGTGTGAAAATTAATAAATATTGGTATATACATGCCGAAGGTGAAAGCTGTCGGTGCATTCAGTGCGTGTGGTTGGTGCCTTACTCTATGGGTGTGGGTTCGAATCCTGGAAGTGACTGGTAAAAGTAAAATATTCCTCGCCAGCAGTAGGTGCCTTATAAAGGCAAAATGACATTTTATAATAATGCACGCGGTGTACACAGTTTTAAACGGTTCTATCAGCTTTATGTGTACAGGTATATCAATAACGGAGACATTTCCCCCGTAATTGCTACTTTGTCTGTCAGCATATTGCATTGTATTTTCATTCAATTAAACTAAGATTAACTAGTTTTAAACTTTTAAAAGCTTGTAATAACATTTTAAAATTCAGTTGAGACATATGATGTACCATCTATGTAACGGCTCGAGAGACACTGGAACAAAGATGGTACATCATAACTTATTACCCTAGAGAAAATGTATATTGTATCCAGGCGCAGTTTAATCATAACAATGTGTCCAAATCAGGAAAATAATATCGTCATCTACTTCATTGGCTTATCGAATAACCAGTGTCATAAACAGTTATTGCTTTATGAGATGCATGATAAACAATACAGATAAGGTATGTGCATTTGTGCAAATATCAATTCCCTATGGTTTGACGGCGCCCGGTGCACGTTCATTTATCCATAAACATTCGCGCTGTCGACTTCTTCAATCAATCTTTATTTCGTTTTTACTGAATGCCATTGTCCCAGACAATATTGCAGCTTCACAGAGCAACATATATCTGCATATAAGACTAAAATGATAATATACGATAAGACATTTTATATAATACATAGATAAAATCTTATCATTGACTTAGAGGTGTACACATATATGTATAAGTTTCATTGTATTGTGTACATGAAAATTCTACCGATGATGTTGTTTTTTTTATAAAAAAAAAAAAAAAAGTTTCATCATCTTCATTATTAATTGACAAGGTTTAATATTTTATACAAAACCAACATGTATTTTTGGGTTCTTGTATGAAACTCTCTTATGAGGCAAACGTGTGTCATTTTAAACTTAACTGTATGCATTAATATAATCTGTAGTCTTTTTTAAAAACAAAAGACAAACATAGAATGCGTTAAATTGTTTGATGAATAAGTTTCTTTATTGCTGGTCTGATAACTTTCTCTATTTGGACTTTATTACCTCGATCAGACATAGCAGTATAAATTTTAAGTACATTTAAGTCTTATCGGATATGTCCAGAGGATCGTTGCACAAAACAACTCTGGTGGTTTTCTTCATAATTGCACTGGTTGTGTCCTAATACTAAGACAGCAATATCTTAGACCGTGAGACCTCGACAGCAGAGAAGGGAAATGATTGAAACAAGTGATATTAACTGAACGTATTTGACTAAATCCTTCAGGTAAGACAATAGATAAGTTTTAAAAAGGTGATCAAATTGAAAGCTTTTCAAACCAAGTATGGAGGAATAAATGTTTCCAACATTACATGTGTATTTTAACCTTAATTTCTTGTAACATTGTTGTTTTGATTTTACTGTCGTTACTAAGTTATTGATACTTCGTACCTAATTTGCTTTTGATGTTTCTGTGAATCATTCAATATATTACTTTTTTTAAATTAGCAGAATGATTAATTGTTAGAAACATAAGAATTATATTCTATTGTTTGTGCATCTTCGTGTTCAGATGTCTCTTCTATTTAAAAGGAAAATGTATGAATATCAAACTAACTATTGATTAGAGTAAGTAATTTCCCCTGCTTGACTGCATGAGGTCAAGCATGTAGTTCTAGTGTGTTCCTGCTATTTATGGCATAATGAAACCAAGTGTATGTCATTCTTCAATAAGGTTATACTGCATAGTTTGCTAAACCTTGTTTAATGGAACTCAGTGATACACATCAACTGCAAATATATTGGACTACGATTGTGGCACCTTTCATCTCCTTCACTCTGTTCATCTTAACTTCTACTCTTGAACAATACAAAAAGGTTATCTTAGTTACTTAGTGATCGGGTCAGTGCTCTGTGAAATTCACAAACACATATAAAAAAAATAGATTTTGGAAGCTAAATATTTGTGATGAAGTATATCGCTTTCACGTGATTAAAAACAGGTTCTCCTGTCCAGAGGATCGTTGCACAAAACAACCCTGGTGACTTTCTTTATAATTGCTCCGGTTGTGTCCAAATACTAAGACAGCAATATCTTAGACCGTCAGATCTTCGACAGTAGAAAAGGGGAATGATTAAAACAAGTGGTATTACCTGAACATATTTTACTAAATCCTTCAGGTAAGACAATAGATAAGTTTTAAAAAGGTGATAAAATTTAAGCTATTCAAAGCCAGTATGGAGGTGAAAATGTTTCCAACAGAAGATGTGTATCTGAACCATAATTTTTGAAATATTGTTTGTATTTTACTGTCTTAAATTTGGACATTTATCTTGATTCACCTGGACCGTTCCATTATCAAACAGGTATCACCTTTAGGATGAGCTGTGCAATCAACAGGGTACGTTGTTTATAGGTCTCAAAGATATGATGATCCACGAATTTGAAGGTAACCGTTGCACTAAGGGTACCCTAATTGGTCATGGTTAATGCAACGAGTCCCTGCACATGAATTATAATATTTAAAGGATACGCATCGACAACTGTTCATATGCCTCTCAGCAACATGTTGTGAGTTATGTGTTAATAATTATCATCATTAACTCGATTAATTGTGCTAAAGTCAATAGGAGAAAAACAGACAGGTGTCTGGAATGATCAGGAAACCGATTTTCTTCAACGCTACTTCAATTATCAGACAGGTATCGCCTTTAGGATGAGCTGAGCACTCAACAGGGTACATTTTATCCACGAATTTGAAGGTAACCGTTGAACTAAGGGTACCCTAATTGGTCATGGTTAATGCAACGAGTCCCTGCACATGAATTATAATATTGATTGGACACGGACTTCAACTTTTCATATGCCTCTCAGCAACAGGTTCTGAGTTATGTGTTATTATTTATCATCATTTAACTATATTACTATGTGCTGAAATCAATAGGAAGAAAACAGACAGGTATCATGAATGATCAGGAAATTGATTTTCGTCGACGCTACTGCAGAGGAAGATTATTATTATTTTAAGGCCAGTGTGTGAAACAGCTACAAGTTTTTAGGGCTAATTACATGTAATTTAAAAAGTTAAACCGTCGGCATCTGCCATTCAGAATGTTCAGAGCAGTTTTGGCCCTCAGCTTTTTAAAAAAATACCTGGCATGAATGTTTGCCTTTGTACTGAGATAAACATGATAATTTACATGGTGTTTGAAAAAGTGTTATCAAGAAGATGATCTAGAAAACATTTATTCAATAAAATTTATATATACATAAACTTGACTGTCCACATTTGTGACACTTAGGACTTTCCATACGTGAATCCAGTGACTTAATCTGATGGAATAGTAACCCTTATTTTCTAAACAGCAACATATGGGTGAACCTTTTTACACTTCGATGGTAATGTGTGTTACAGTAATCTAGACAGACGTCTTTATCTGTAGGACCTTGTTGCCTCAGGTCGGGTGAACATATCGTCATATCACATGACTACTGCTAGCAAGATTCATTCTTAACGATATCTGGAAAATGACTCATACTTGAAACCTTTCTCAACGTTTTCACATAAAATGTGTTTTTTTTATAAGTTGTTGTCACATTTTGTCTTAAATAATACTGTTGAACATGCTTATCAAAGTTTTTCTCTAATATTCTCCTTTAACATCTAAGTGCGAGATCCAACATTGTCAATACGCTTTTGGTTTTATATCTTGATAACAGAAAGACATATGTGTATTTGTTATCTGATGAGCATTTGTTATTGACTGATAAAAAAGCCACCGCCACTTGCCAGATGATTCAAGATCCCTCCGATCTAGATACACATCTGTTCACCATTACTACCCCCTGTAGTGTACAATAAGTGTATCGTTGTCTGAAGTTGTCAAGCACAAAACATATGCGGCAAGATGTTTTATGCACAAACGAGCATTTACCATAAAATTATTTGTTGTTCTATTTGAATAAAGATACATAAGCCAGTTTCTATTGTAACCATAGATGTTACCGGTTTGTTTGCACATTCCTTGATACTGAAAAAGTCTTATATAACACTGTATATAAAATCAGCATATTGAACAGAACATGTTAGGGGAATGACACGAAAACTGTTTATGTCCTTGCTAAAGAAGATTCATTTCTTAGTGAAAAAAACCAATAAAATTAAGTTTTATTTTGATTTCTTACGATCATTTGTCAAATGAGGGATAATATTGACATCTACTTTTAATAATTAAGAATTTAAAACTAAGTCTGCAACATCGTTCTGACAATAAATGGATAGACTACAGTTTAATGGTCATAGCAATGCATATTTACAGACGTAATTAACCAAATGAGTTTTAATGATTCCAGTGTGATCAAATACAAGAAGAGTTTGCGTGACATGATTTCATGTATTAGTTGTTGTGTAACATCGGTAATTTGACCTGAATATGCATCAATCAAGGCTTTGATCCCATCTTACATGTCTTTTCAATTTCATTAATGCATTTCCATCTCCTTTGAAAATGATGACAGATCAAACAGCACATACATCTACAAACAATATAAACCATGAATCAGAAAATGTAAAATATTAACATCACGGCTCAGGTGATCCGGAAAATAATCATCTGTGAAACGTAGATAACCCGATTGGAATAATACTGTATTATCACCTTTTTTTGTTGTTTGCTTACCTTTGTGCACATTAATTTACATGGCAAATTCACTCGACTTGTGGTCACAGGTTTACACTTGTATTTCATTGTTAATAGATGACAAACATTTTTTATTCGATTATAATTTAGGAGAGATATGAAACACAATTAAATGCGCAATCATAAACAATTATGTGCATCAAATGTACAACCATATGCAACTTGTCATGATAAGCAATTAAATAAGGCAATAAATTTCAATGTTGTTTGCCATGTCGATTTTACACTCTGACATGTTGTGAGCATCTGGTACAGATACTATGAAAGATAATGTATAACCTAATGTAAGTATATATATGCTTCTGCAAGTTCCATAAGGTCTTGTCTTTGATATTTCCCCGATCAGTAGAGAATAGATTGACAGATTTATCTCTATTATGGCATACATTTGCATATAAATCTTCACTAGCAGTTTGGCAAATCAGCAAACATTATTGGCTTTTACATGTTAATTTAATTGTCTATAATATCATAATGATTATTAACAATGAGGAATATGTTCTGTGTGGTTATAAATTCCCTTGCATGGCAACCTATTTCAAGTTGTCTTAAAAACAAAGGGGCTAGAGAAATAGGCTATTGTGTAATGGGAAAATATACTGTAAATTTCTTGACTCATGAGAGCTTATTCGGGTGTACATCGGTCCCTCTTAAAAATGAGTTACTTACAGGTATAGTTGACAAAAGATATACGCTATTGAAGCCTAAGATACCCTTTGACTCCAAATAGGGAGCACACTTAAAATAGATTGTGCTCATATTCTCCAAAAGACATTAGTTCCATCTTGTATACATGTTCCTTGGGAAGATCTCAAACTTAATGTTCTTGAAAGCTGAACATCTTTCTGTAACATTATGTATTCTTCCCCTTACCAGGTACAGAGCCACACGTATTCTAACTTACATTGGCATCTTAGTAACTGTCATTTTCATGCTTTAATGTTTTTGTAATAGTAGGGCTTCCACGGGTCCAAAAACATGAACTCGAGTTGGGCTCGAGTACTCGCAATAAATACCTTTTAACTATGTAGCAGCATGTCAGTCTAACATTTTGTTTGTCTTAGAGGTTTTAGATTATGAATACAGTGCGAACTACTAACCGTTTACAATATGGCCATATGTCCCCCAAAATAACCAGGCCAGTACCCATGCAACGTTCAGCACTGCAGTTGATAAATCTGACACTTTTTAGGTTCAAATGATATTTAGGTTATTTATTTGCTATCTCTGTGATAAAGGCATGCAGATGACAGAGAATGAAAATTGCAATAAAATAATATTTACTTATATTCTACTTCAGTGACAAGGGCATCCAGGTTACAGAAAGGGGTACCCTTGAATAAATGTGTGACCGTGTGTCATTGTTCTAATATTCATATCAAGTGTAAACAAAATCGATATGGAATAGCGAGGAATGGATGTGATGTCTAATGTTTATAATCGAAACCATATATAAACTTATAAAGTAAGCGATAATCTTGAAAATCATTGCAGTATATATAAGACTAACTCACATGGTCACTAAACTTCCCGCCATGTTTATAAACAGAGAATGGTCTTGATCATTTCATGAAGGGTGGCAAGTATCAAGTAGAAATTGGTTGAGATATTTAATATTTATGATTAAGACGTAGTAAATCAAATATGATTTATTATAAACATATTATCCTACTTCTGCATTTATTTTATCCTTGTTATGGAAAGGCGTAACATTCAGTAATTAATATGAAACCTTTCTACTGTTGTTTGTCACTTCGACCAACATAGAATTAATGAACAAAAGGTATATCGACTAGACTAGACTAGACTAGACCATATAAGCTTCATATTCTGTGTTGGTATAAACTTCTTCTGATGTCATCATTCAATATTTTATTGCATTGTATGATTTTCACTGAAATTTGTGGCTGTGGTAATGAAAGTAGCCGATTCGACCAACGCTGGTGTGACTGTTCACTTGTAACTTATGGACGGTAATGTGGTAAAACCATGACATATAGGGGTTCCACTGCAGTTGTTGTTAAATCTTGTTTCAGGCACGACATGTTCAATGTATATAACACAGGATGACTGAAATTAATGTGAAATAGAGTAATCGTTTATCGAATCCTCGAGTCAAAGGAAATGGCCTCGAGTCCCGCTAAACCCGACTCGTACTCAAGTACTCGAGTACCCGTGGAAGCCCTATGTAATAGCATGAACATAATTTGAATTTGTAGTCGTTTTCAAAAGAAATAAATTAAGTATATGGATTTAAATAATAATATTGTTCCAAAAAAATATTGTTGTTTTCTTTCACTTAAATTTGGCAGTATGGTAATCGGCAGTTTATATTTTATTATATCATGAATTCACAAAATTACTATTCGTTATTTGCATTATAAGTGCATATTTGTCACACTTATTGAAATAATAAGCGTTTTACAAGTCAAGCGTGTACACCTTTTTCAGACTAAATATTAATAATGAAATAATGAAGTTGTGCATGAATGAGCGAAATTGCAACGAATAGCGGCAAGAAATTCATTTTTGATTTCGTAAAAATAATTGTAAAAGTGCACAAGAAACAGCACAGAAGAAAACCCAAATTATCACAAGGTTAATTAAGAGATGATTTAGAAAACCTAAACAATTAAATCAAGAAGATTTATTCAATACAGTGTTCACAGAAATAAAACAAGATGACAAATTGAGAGAAAACGATCAACTCTTTACCTGATTTGGAGTGTGTCCATTCAAACACAAAAAGCTTCCTGTAAGGTTAACAGGAGACACACGTATAACCCAAACGAGAGTGGATATAGTGAAGCTTGTTGTGTTGTTTAATGATTGATTTAATTGCAGGTAATTACGTACAGGTCACAGTCCACCGCAAACAGATCCTTCCAGTTTAGTTGCCTCATGTACCGGCTGTTCTAGCCAGGTTGAAGTGAAGTACATTGTTTTGTGTTGCATGAAATGTGAAGAATACTGCCATAACAGTCAATTTAAAACTTATATAATTTGCAATATGATCATAATATATGTGGAGCACATTGGTATAGTAGTTAACTTGCTGGCCTCTCATGCCAATGACCGGGGTTCCAATATATGTGGGGCTGTTCTATACAATCTTGGAAGAAAAAATATCTTAAGATTTGGCCTATACCATCTTGGAATATTTTTATATTCCAAGATGGTATAACAAATCTTAAGATATGTACGGAAATCTTAAGATATGATCTAAACCTGAAACCTCCTGTTCAATCTTGGAATATTTAAATATCTTAAGATTATTTTGTTCAATCTTGAGATATTGTAATAAAATGACTTTGAAAATTGTTTACATAAATTTATTTTAATAAAAAAAATTACTTTGATGGGGAAAATGTCTTTGATAAGAAAAAAGTGACTTTGGTGAAAAAATGACTTTGATGAAAAAAATGTCTTTGATGAAAAAATGACTTTGATGGAAATATTGACTTTGATTTTTAAAAATTGACTTTGGTGGAAAAATGACTTTGACGAAAATGTTGCCTTTGATGAAAAGAAATGACTTTGATGGAAAAAGTTACGTTGAAGAAAACAAATAAATTTGATGAATAATATTTTTTTTGATAATGATATTGACTTTGATTAAAAAAGTGTCATTGCTGAAAAAAGGATTTGGTAACAAAATAACATTAATGAAAGAAAATAACTTTGAAAAATCCTCACTTTGATGAAAAAAAGTGATTTGGTGAAAAAAGGATTTGATGAAAATATAACTCTGATGAAAAAAAATGACTTTGATGAAAATATTTCTCTGATGACAAAATAACTTTGATGAAAGAAAATAACTTTGAAAATATCGACTTTGATGAAAAAAGTGATTTTGTGAAAAAAATGATTTAATGAAAGTTTTGACTTCGATTAAAAAAATATTGACTTTGGTGAAAAATGAAAATATCGACTTTGATGAAAAAAGTGATTTTGGTGAAAAAAATGATTTAATGAAATATTGACTTTGATTAAAATAATGACTTGCTGAAAAAAGTGACTTTTATGAAAATAATTACTTTGATGAAAACAAAATGCCTTTAATGAAAATATCGACTTTGGTGAAAATAATGATTTTGGTGAAAAAATTATTTGATGAAAATAATGACTTTAATTGAAATATTGACTTTCCTGAAAAAAAGTGCCTTTGATGGGAAAAAAAAGACTTTGGTGAATTTAATTTTTAAAAAGTGATTTTGGTGAATAAATTATTTGATGAAAATATTGACTTTGATGAAAAAATTAACTTTGATGGAAAAGAATTACTCTGATGAAAATATTGACTTTGATGAAAAAAGTGATTTGGTGAAAAGAAATGACTTTGATGGAAAAAGTTACTTTGAAGAAAACAAATAAATTTGATGAATAATATTTCTTTAATAAAGATATTGACTTTGATTAAAAAAGTGTCTTTGCTGAAAAATTGATTTGGTGAAAACAATAACTTTGATGAAAATCTTGACTTTGATAAAAAAAATCTTGACTTTGATGAAAAAAGTGATTTGGTGAAAAAATTATTTAATGAAATATTGACTTTGATTAAAATAATGACTTTGATGAGAAAGTGACTTCAATCGAAAAAAAATACTTTGATAAAAAAAAAATTACTTTGGTGAAAAAATGATTTAATGAAAATATTGACTTTGATGAAAATAATGACTTTGATGAAAATAATGACTTTGCTGAAAAAAGTGATTTTGATGAAATAAAGTGACTTTGGAGAAAAAATGACTTTGATGAAAATGTTATTTGTATGAAGAAAATTACCTTCAATACAAACTGTGACCTTAGTTTAAATATATTACCTTGATGAACTGTAAATTTGAATTTAACAGACATAAAGATGAAGATATTGCTATAGATACATAAGTACTTGTTTATGGACGAGTTTGTCATTTGATGAAGAAATTATTGCCATAACGGCAGAGTTACATTGGAAACACAAGTTTGTATGGACAATTTTGGGAATGACAGGTTATTAAACATATACATGTACATAAACAATACATACAAATACGTGAACATAAACACTTGATACATAGAGATTATTAACCTCGTGTGTTTCCGTATCATTAATACCATATATTTGGAATAAAAATTGTATTATGCGAGCCTCTGGCGAGCATAATACATTATTTTTTATTCCAAATATATGATATTAATGATACGGAAACACACGAGGTTAATAATCTCTTTATCATATATGTCATTATTAAAATAACCGTGTTTTTGTGGTAAAGGTGGAAAGAGAATTGACCTAGTTTTAGCGGAGTAATATCACAGACGGTACATCAAAGTGAAGTTACGACATCAGTTGTGAAGTGCCTAAAAATAGTTCTTAATTAAAACAATTTAAAAACACTTGTGCGCGATTCTTTCAAAAATCAACAATTGGTCCCTGGTTTCTTATTCATGGAGATATTTTCAAGCAGTTCATAAGCATCTATCTAAAGCACTCGCGTTGCTAGAACAAGGGAAGTAAGTCTAGTTTCAACGTTTTGGAAGCTGCGTTGCCGGGTTGATTCGGATTGCTGCATAACAGTCGTATCTTTTGCACTTTAATGGTAATTATTTGTGAGGTGGGGTTGATTCCTTTGTTTATGACAATAAATGCCTGTTAATGTACCTATAACACTGTGTACTCAGCCCTCAATAACTACCAAAATGCTAATGCGATTGACTAGGCGCGTCGGTAGGCCACACTGACACATCGAGATT
The DNA here is from genome assembly GCA_936450465.1 of Gibbula magus. NCBI lineage: Eukaryota > Metazoa > Mollusca > Gastropoda > Trochida > Trochidae > Gibbula > Gibbula magus. Next base: position 97,880,824 of record OW388289.1, on the reverse strand, counting down.
CATTTTGTACACAGGACACTGCAGCTACTTGCTGATGCTCTTGGTCAATAGCGCACTGAATTTTTGAATGATTTTTAAAACAAATCTACAATTATCTTGACTTTGTTAACACTATAAGTGCACATAGTGTACCATATCAGATGATTTCGTGTTTTCGAATATCAATTCTTTCAAGCGGAAATACTCGGGTAAACTCCCGGTTACGCTTTTCAATGATTCGTAAACAGTTTTAGGATTCGCATGAAAAGAGTGGAATTCTGCAAAAGTAGTTCGTGTATTTGACTTTTGACCTGTTTTGCATATTTATCAGATTTGGATACCAAGTTTATCAGATTGCTTTATTGCATCGATAACACCCTCCATTATATGATAAATATTGATACACATTGCTAAACAGATATATAAATACATATTAAGTTTTAAAAAGTTAAATTATCAAGTTCCTTTGTTAGGGGATTAATTAACAATTAACGAGACAACAAGAGGAATTAATTAGGATTAATTAAGGGACTGCCAGGGGATTAAAATAGTTTAAGACAGTTCACTGAAAGAGAGTTCGATTCAATATTTTATTCTGTTTCACATCGACACATACCATAACACAAAAATACATTTCTTCATAATATACGACCAGAATCAGTAATTATTGTAAGCACTACTAAACATTTTCCTATAAAATATACAATATTTTCAGTCATTTTATCATAGAATGTACAAGTCATCATCAAAATATTGGTCTATGGTCAGTCTTTACAAGATCCTTCAAATTCGCTAGGGACTTGTCTCTCCTTTCCTGGACCTGATTCTAAAAGTTATGTCATCTACACACTAAATTCTTACATTTTGTATCATGTTGAGACGATACTTGAATAAAAGAAAATGTCTATCTTTCTGTCTGTCAACTAAGCCATGAAACTGGCCCACTCGATCAAGCCAATTAGGGTCGTTAATTATAATCCGATATTCGTTAACTGTCCAGGGATTAGAAACTGGCATATCGGGGCGACTCCCTGCAGCACATGTTGCAATTTTATTTTAACTGCAAGAAGTATGTGTTTTAGTCGATAGTCCCTTACCTAGTTTCTTCTGCTTCTTTTCCCATTTACTTATAACTTTTTATGTTGTTTATATGTCGATATCTCTTAACAGTGTTTCATTAGACAAACAGGTTGTTAGCATATTTAAATTATTCTGTCATATTTACATTAATTTCAATCATAATTTGTGACACATTTGACAGTCCTGACTCTTAATCGTAAATACTTCAGGATTCCGTTATTTCATTCATGTGGCAGATAGAATAAGAGCAGGAAACGAATTTATTTAAAGTTGCTATGAGAAAATTAGACCACTGACGACAGATATATACTTCATATGTCAAGATTTGCCAATCAGTGAAAGGCGACAACTATGTAATGTCACCCTGTCTAACAGGATGCAACTGTGATTACAACAATTAGCGTGATGACAGGACAATACTGTCCCAACGTAATTACTTCATGATTCATTATTGCATTTCACAAAGCTGTTATTTCAGCATATACATATAAATTAATGAGGCATAGCGTTATAATGTGGGAAGAGGTGTTTCAAATGTGGCATTTGATGATTAAACCTTTCACAAACTAGATGCACTTGATATGCCAAGATTGAATGGCCTTTTCAGAGAAAAGCGACAATTATGAAACTGCCATTCTGTCTGACAAGAGGCAACTGTGATAACAATGGGATGTACAACAATATGCATTGGGACGGGATTCTATTTTCCTGGCGTAATCACTTAGTGATTCGCTATGGTATTTTACAAACAAAGCTGTGATTTTAACATTTATTTCCAAAATATTCCTATTTGATTATTACATCATTTGCGACAGATATTCACTGCATATTCCAAAACTGTATGGCCATTTCTTGGAGGGAGGTTTGTCCACATAACAAACAGGTCATATACTCGGTTGTGATCTTAAGATACATATTCAAAATATGTAACATGTTGTGTAAAAATATCTGCAGACTTTATATGAGTTTCTTATTTGACTGTAACACCATATGCGACAGATATTCCAAGATTTGTATAGGTCATTTCTTGGAGGGAAGTTTATTCATGTATCATAGCATAGAGTTCATACATGTATGCGACAGGTATTAAATTGATATTCCAAGATTGTATAGGTCTTTTCTTGGAGGGAAGTTTATTCATATATCTTAGCATAGAGTTCACAGCAACAGGTATTCACTAGATATTCCAGGATTGTATAGGTCATTTCTTGGAGGGAGGTTTATTCATATATCATAGCATATAGTTCATATACTACAGGTATTCACTAGATATCCCAAGATTGTATGGCCATTTCTTGGAGGGAAGTTGATTCACATATAGTAAAGTTAATACGCGACAGGTATTCACTAGATATTCCAAGATTGTATAGGTCATTTCTTGGAGGGAGGTTTATTCATATATCATAGCATATAGTTCATATACTACAGGTATTCACTAGATATCCCAAGATTGTATGGCCATTTCTTGGAGGGAAGTTGATTCACATATAGTAAAGTTCATACGCGACAGGTATTCACTAGATATTCCAAGATTGTATAGGTCATTTCTTGGAGGGAGGTTTATTCATGTATCATAGCATAGAGTTCATATGCGACAGGTATTAAATTGATATTCCAAGATTGTATGGCCATTTCTTGGAGGGAAGTTGATTCACACATAGTAAAGTTCATACGCGACAGGTATTCACTAGATATTCCAAGATTGTATAGGTCATTTCTTGGAGGGAAGTTTATTCATGTATCATAGCATAGAGTTCATATGTGACAGGTATTAAATTGATATTCCAAGATTGTATAGGTCTTTTCTTGGAGGGAAGTTTATTTCATATATCTTAGCATAGAGTTCACAGCAACAGGTATTCACTAGATATTCCAAGATTGTATAGTTCATTTCTTGGAGGGAAGTTGATTCACATATAGTAAAGTTCATACGCGAAAGGTATTCACTAGATATTCCAAGATTGTATAGGTCATTTCTTGGAGGGAAGTTTATTCACACATAGTAAAGTTCATATGCGACAGGTATTCACAATATATTCCAAGATTGTATAGGTCATTTCTTGGAGGGAAGTTTATTCATGTATCATAGCATAGAGTTCATATGCGACAGGTATTAAATTGATATTCCAAGATTGTATAGGTCTTTTCTTGGAGGGAAGTTTATTTCATATATCTTAGCATAGAGTTCACAGCAACAGGTATTCACTAGATATTCCAAGATTGTATAGGTCTTTTCTTGGAGGGAAGTTTATTCACATATAGTAAAGTTCATATGCGACAGGTATTCACTAGATATTCCAATATTGTATAGGTCATTTCTTGGAGGGAGGTTTATTCATATATCATAGCATATAGTTCATATACTACAGGTATTCACTAGATATTCCAAGATTGTATGGCCATTTCTTGGAGAGAAGTTGATTCACACATAGTAAAGTTCATACGCGACAGGTATTCACTAGATATTCCAAGATTGTATAGGTCATTTCTTGGAGGGAAGTTTATTCATGTATCATAGCATAGAGTTCATATGCGACAGGTATTAAATTGATATTCCAAGATTGTATAGGTCTTTTCTTGGAGGGAAGTTTATTTCATATATCTTAGCATAGAGTTCACAGCAACAGGTATTCACTAGATATTCCAAGATTGTATAGTTCATTTCTTGGAGGGAAGTTGATTCACATATAGTAAAGTTCATACGCGAAAGGTATTCACTAGATATTCCAAGATTGTATAGGTCATTTCTTGGAGGGAAGTTTATTCACACATAGTAAAGTTCATATGCGACAGGTATTCACAATATATTCCAAGATTGTATAGGTCATTTCTTGGAGGGAAGTTTATTCATGTATCATAGCATAGAGTTCATATGCGACAGGTATTAAATTGATATTCCAAGATTGTATAGGTCTTTTCTTGGAGGGAAGTTTATTTCATATATCTTAGCATAGAGTTCACAGCAACAGGTATTCACTAGATATTCCAAGATTGTATAGGTCATTTCTTGGAGGGAAGTTTATTCACATATAGTAAAGTTCATATGCGACAGGTATTCACTAGATATTCCAAGATTGTATGGCCATTTCTTGGAGGGAAGTTGATTCACATATAGTAAAGTTCATACGCGAGTGGTATTCATTAAATTTTCCAAGATTGTATAGGTCATGTCTTGGAGGAAGGTTTGTTCACATAACACAGAGTTCACATACTAGGTTGTCATCTTAACATACATATTCAAAATATGTTATATACAGTGTAAGAATATCTTAAGAGTTAATATAAGTATCCTATTTGAGTATTACACCATTTGCGACAGATATTCACTGGATATTCCAAGATTGTATTTTTGGTAATATCCATCTGAACACAATTTTATTAAACTGTTGCATCCTACTGACAATTATACCGTTCTGTATTTTGCCTAATTTAACAAACATTGTATATGCATAGGAAATAATCCATGTCCTGCCTCATTCACTCATGTACACGTTAATTATCTATTAATGTAATGTAGATGAGGGGTTCAAATCTGAAAAAAATCTGATCTGTTCTAATAATTTACTGGTGTTCATTTTTCGCAGGTCAGTTCCACTATAACTACAACCCAAAGTTAATCCATAAAAGACAACACATTATAACAACAAACTAAATCAAGAGTATTTTACCGATTCTAATTCCGGAAAGACACCACCTCCATTGTGCTATGTGTTTTAAGGCATTAATCTCAAATACAAATAAAATGTATAGAACAGACATGTAAACATCATGAACATATCATAGGGGACCATAAAGGAGGGGCAACTATTATCAATTTTGTACAAATTTTATATATGTATTCATTCTATGTACATATGGTGAGACGCTACTAAACAATCAGTCTGGCTGTCTGTCTGTCTGCGATTAGCTGTTCAATTAGCTTGTAATAAAATTATGGTAAGTAGTAAGTATTTCTGTCTGAATGATGTCTTCACTTGATACCAAGCTTGGTTATTCCGTGTGATAAACTGATAAATTCGAAATGTCATTGTGTGTTATAATTACGGTAATATGGCATTAACGAAATATAGTATGCAGTCTCAATGAAATTTAAATTGAAATCAGCAGTATCAGAGGTTGAGAGATTCAATTATTAAATGGTGCCGTAATGTTCATTTATATTTTCCTTCTAACGCTTAAGGAACCTTTAAAGCACGGTGGCTGGCGTCTAACTTTACTTCATTTTAGATAAATTGCGACTTATTTTAACTCTCCCGTACGTTGTGTAATGTGACAAAAAGCTGCGTAAAAGATAAGTATCACACTGTACATGCTAAACATGAACAACGAAAGCTTCATAACCGAAATATCATATACCGTTGACACAGCGCAGTACACAGAGCGCGCCGAGAAATAGTCCAAGGCTGAGACAAGCGCACCGAGATAATGGCGAGACGCATGGCGATTGATTAATTATCCCACTTGATTGAAATTCTAAAACGCTATACACGACAGTCTCTACACACAGATAGTTAATGAAGAGCGCTCCAGCAAAATTCATATTTGCCATCACGGTAATTATCAATAGTAATGCTATGCCTACCCAGTGCAGTGTGAACGCCAACCATGAGGCTAATTAGACACCTTAGAGCCGTACATATCTTAAGATTTGTTATACCATCTTGGAATATAAAAATATTCCAAGATGGTATAGGCCAAATCTTAAGATATTTTTTCTTCCAAGATTGTATAGAACAGGGCCACCTAAAATGTGTGAGCTGAGTCTCTTTCTATGATGTGTCTTTGGGGAATTCACTTCATCCACATTGCTCTCAGTCCACCCAGCTGTACACATGGGTACATATGCGGGTGGTTTTGTGTAGCGCTTATGGCTGCCCCGAAAATACAATTCAATCAGGGTAATAATGTCAGCGTCTTGTGAAACTGCCGAGTAGTTTGATAAGGCACTATACAAGATGGTTATTATTTAATATATAACTTTCTTATTGTATGTTAAGTTTACAAACACGGTGTACCTGTTTACCTTTAACTTATATAGAATCCATTTGATATCTAAATCAATTAACTTTCAATCGTCACATTTACATGCAGTAGGCTAGTCAATATACACATAGGAAGCAACGTTTTGAACCTGTCTATGCAATATATCAGTCTATTAACACCTAGTACTTGACGTTGTTTTAGTGTTTCTGTACAATTATTTAATACATTTTTTAAAAAATTTCCAGAAGACTTAATAGATTGTTACATTAGTTTGTTCATCCTGTGTTTGTGCTGTTTCGTTTTCATATGTTGATACTACTGTAAAGGGAATTGCATGACTAACAAACTTAACAACGATTTCCTATGCTTCATTACAACAACTCTAGTATTTCCTCTATTTAAGAATAAAAGCTTTCATTTTGCAAGAAATACACAATCTAAAAATTACTAAACCTTCGTTTAGGAGCTCAATAAAAGACGTTTAATTTTATTTTGTTTCCAATTACACAGAGGTTACCTAATTGACTTATGCCCTCCTGTATACGTAAGGCACACATGTGACGAATATATTTTAGAGGATAACTATTTTTAAGGGTATAATGCAAATATTAACATGGATAAAAAGAATTTCTTTTATTTCGGTGTTCTTTGCATAAAATAAAAACACAAAAGTTACCTTTAAGATCACCCTTTATCACTTCTTTATGAGGTAAGGTTACCTCTAAATTTGTGTAACTGAGCCATGAGCTCACATTATCACATTAACAGGAGGGTACAGATCATTACTGTTTCATAAACCTTCAGGCAACATGTTTTCACTAATGTGTTATCACTGATTATATTTAATTAATTAATTAATTAATAACTCTATAGCCATAAGATGGAATCATTGGAGAAAAAACGACGGGTGTCTGAAATTAGTAAAATATTGATTCTTCTTCGGAAATGATTCAAAGGTTACCGGAGGTACAGAGATTAAATTACTAAATGTCTCTGTTGGTGTTAACTTCAAATGTTAGACAGTCAAACAACATTATATTTTCAAAGGATTTAGTCAGTGTGTGAAATAACAGCTATTAATTTGTAAAGTGTTTCAAACCGGAAAAAAACACAAGAACCACCCATAATAAGTAAATTACAAATACAATAGCTACTTAATATGTTAGCTAAGTTTACTATGCGAGACAAGGCGCCTGTAAAAAGATACATTTCTTAAATAAATTAGTAAATGATTTATCTATAAATGTTTGATAACAATAAGCATGCATAGAGCCTACAATTGAAAATCTCATCTGCTGAACTCGAGTAAAAAAGTATCAAATAGAAATATCTTGACAGAATATGTTAAATTATGTTGATTATATTTTGTTTGTAAAATCGTCAATTTGAGAACTACTCCACAAATTTACCAACGGTACATAACACAATGAATATATATATATATATATATATATATATATATATATATATATATATATATTGTGAAGGAGGGATATCTGAATAATATTTTCCTTTCCTAAAATCTCAATCTCAAATAAATATACACTAATACGACAGAAATTTACTAGCTATCTAGTGGTTACAGAATACCGGGATTTCAGCAACGAGATTTCATGACACCATTTCAAGTTCAGGTTTTTACATCGTTTTGCTATCATATTTTGGATATGATTACATTCAATGATTATTTCAACAGCAACATTAGTATGAAGGTAAGTTATACATGTACAGGGATGGAGTTATTACGTTAAACTGTATATCATTTTCGGAAAAAAATCAGAAGTTGAAAACATTAACATCAATATTCAAACAATAGAACATTTATACTATGTGAAATGCAGTCAACTCCGTTGGAATAATAAGATAATATCATCAGGTTCTATTGTCTGTTTACCTTTAAGTAATTTGATTTGCTTGTACAACTGGTGTTTACATTTATTTCATTGTTAACAAAAGCTCTTTCAACATAATCCTAGAACGTCATAATGAACAAACATTCTAGACCAATCTTTTCCTGGATATTGCTTTTTTGACTGTTCAAATAATTTATGTAAATATATTTGGCGTCTTAATATGATACAATTATCAATGTAATCATAAGTTGTGTGGAACGAGATTGTTAATGTTAATTTCGTCATGATGTGTTCCGAAGACGAGCAGAAGTAGGTTGAATATTAGATGATCATTATGGATACTGACACTGATATAATGACCATAGCATAAGAACATGTTCGTATGTTATACATATCAATGTGCCTTGTTTCAGTATATATATACATAAGTCATTCATGAATATTGATATCGACAATTATATCTCATAATTATTCGTCAAAATAGATAGAATTACTCAGGATCAACAAAGAAAGAGTGAACTGAAACAATCAGTACTAGTCATATTCATACCTTTGGCTCTTTCACCACAGAAAATGTCCAATGTCGAGATAAATGCGAGGCATAAGTGTATTTGTATCTGATGAGTGCTTCATTGACACTAATAACACTCGCATATACAGCATATCTCCGAGCTAAATAAACATCGATTTGCAAGTCCTACCTCCCGCAACTACCTATTAAATGTCCAATTCTACGGTCGATAAGCCCATAAGGTCTCACCCCGGAAGTTTACATCCCCAAACAGCATTTCCTCATGCAAGAGGTTGTTGCCTTGTCGTTTACAAAGAGAAACAGTGGAGGGGTTGTTTACACGATAGTCAACATTACCTAACTACAAAAATAAGAGACATCTTGCAGCTTACTTATTATTCATTTTACATCTTCACATTTGAATATTTTGAATCCATTGACAGACATTGCACAGACTTAATGCATACATATACTCATGGTAAAAATTGTTGACACCTCTAAACAGAAAATGGATTTTAGCAAATTAAATGCATGGACCATTAATATTGTTCGATATTATGGTATTTTCAAAATTAAATGGCACAAAAACATTGTGTAAACTATATAATACCTGGCATGTATGTACTGTGTGTGAATGATACTCCATGAAAGATTGTGTGTATATTTGGGTTCAGTAGAATGTTTTGTTTCAAATGCAACTTTTCATTAGATCTCAAGACACAGGGAATGAACTCTTTTGGATAAATTTAATTTTTGTTATATTCCTCTTTCTTTGGTATTTCAAGTGGAGAAATAGCAAATGCTCAAGGACACTATTCACAAAAATACATCCAGTAGTAACATGTTTTGCAAAATGAAAAATCGAAATTGGCACCTTACGATGTTTATATAACATTAAATTCTATCAGGGGGGTGTCAACCATTATTACCATGTGTATATTTTGTTCAACACCATTTTTCATTAAGTAAAACCGCTATCTGATCATTTGTTTAATGATTATTACCACATAAAACGATATTTGTTTTGTAAAACATCTATTCTATCAATTGATTTAATATACTTAGTCAAGTTTTCATCAAGTTACATGGAATTGATAGCAAAATACAGTTTTCCATTACTCTTTTAACACTGATATCATATTAAAAGAACAGTTATACTATTAAATCATATATGATATTCAAACATATCAAAAGGTATGTTGTGGTCACACCTACAATAGATTAAATATTGCATTTGATACGATGCCGTTTGACCTTTAGATGTCTGTCAAATTTCACGTAATGCGTTTGCAGCTATTCACCTTTACCAGGGTGACTGGTAAACCGTCACTTTAAACCATCATTGGATATAGAAAACACATTACAATCCGTACTTAGATGAAAGAAAATCCTTTGTAAAACAGTCAAGTGGCCAATAATAATAATGTAACACCAATGGATATTTGTCACCATATTTAAAAACTCCATGTACAGTTTCTGTGACGTCAGTTACGTCATCGATCACAAATCATCTGGCATGTCTTAAGAGTATTTGATTTATTTTTTTATATCCATATTTGCATGAAGTTTGAGAAACTAAGCTAGATACCCAAGGCAATCACATTCAGAAGGTGGTTGATATGTATACTATATACGAACACGTGTATACAGTATTACTTTAGATCAATTATTACTCACCAGTTGAAGAGACTGCAGTGTACTAGTTATACCACGTAAACTAGTGTAATATCACTGCAAGCAGGAAGTCACATCAGTCTGCAGCTGTCCCTGTTGTACATAGCTCGTGTAATATTTAAGTTAGTTCAAGAACATTGTCTGTACTCTCGCTTGATTAATGTTGACAATAACAACAAGAAAAAATATTCTTTCCAAATTATATAATTTAATTAAATTCTGAAATAACCAAGTTCTGTCACTTATCTCACACATTAACAGATTAAATCATTGGTCTGTATATTAGCATTGTATATGTCTGTGTGTTAGAAGTTAAGCATGCACATCTATTTTCAAATTAACGCATCATAATGAATAATTTCGCATGAATTACTCTGATTTTGTGCTGCATTTAACGTCAGTAAAAATTGACATAATAATTCATGTCAAATGAAATCAATTACTTTCCACGTCATGTTAACTTATCAAACAAAATGTTCATGTCTTCACGCAACTATAGATTCAAAGTGTTTGATATTGAAATAAACTATTTTCTAATAACACATTTCGATGCTGAGGCCATTGAAACAATTTTGAAATGGGAGAAAACACACACACGACAACTTCGTACCTTATTTGCTTTTGATGTTTCTGTGAATCATTCATGCAATATATTACTCTTTTTTTTAAATAAGCAGAATGATCAATTGATAGAAACATAAGAATTTTCATCTGTCTCTTCTTATTAAACGAAAATTGTATATCAAACTAAGTATTGATTAGAGTTAGTAATTTCCCCTGCTTGATTGCATGAAGCGAATAATGTAGTTCTAGTATGTTCCTGCTATTTATGGCATAATGAAACCAAGCGCCTGTCATTCTTCAATAAGGCTATATTGCATAGTTTGCTAAACCTTGTTTAATGGAACTCAGTGATAGACATCACCTGCAAAGATATTGGACTACGATGGTGGCACCTTTCATCTCCTTCACTCTGTTCATCTTAACTTCTACTCTTTAACATTACACTAAGATTATCTTAGTGACTTGGCGATGTGGTAAGTGCTCTGTAAAATGCACATACACATATAAAAACAGATTTTATAAGCTTAATATGTGTGATGAAGTAGATTACTTTCACATGATTAAAAACAGGTTCTCCTGTCCAGAGTATCGTTGCAAAAAACAACCCTGGTGACCTTCTTTATAATTGCTCTGGTTGTGTCCCAATACTAAGACAGCAATATCTTAGACCGTCAGACCTCGACAGCAGAAATGGGAAATGATTAAAGCAAGTGATATCAACTGAACGTATTTTACTAAATCCTTCAGGTGAGACAATAGATAAGTTTTAAAAAGGTTATCAAATTGAAAGCTTTTAAAAAAAAATATGGAGGAATAAATGTTTCCAACATTAGATGTGTATCTTAAGCATAATGTCTTGTAATAGTGTTGTCTTGATTTTACTGTCTTGAATTAGGAAATTTATCTTGATTCACCTGGACCTTTCCATTATCAAACAGGTATCACCTTTAGGATGAGCTGTGCAATCAACAGGGTACGTTGTTTTTAGGTGTCAAAGACCTTCTACGAATTTGAACCGGTAACCGTTGCACTAAGGCTACCCTAATTGGTCAAGATTAATGCAACGAATCCCTGCACATGAATTATAATATTGACAGGATATGCATCGTCAACTTTTCATATGCCTCTCAGCAACATGTTGTGAGTTATGTGTTAATAGTTATCATCATTAACTCGATTAATTATGCTGGAGTCAAAAGGAGGAAAACAGACAGGTGATGTGCAATTTGGTTTTCTTCAACGCTACTGCAGAGGAAGATTACTATTTCATAGTTAATGCCAATGTAAAAAACAGTTACTGGTCAATTGAGCTAACTACATGTAATTTTAAAAGTTATACCGTGTTATCAAGAAAATGAATATATATATATATATATATATAAAAATATATATATATATATATATATATATATATATATATATATATATATATATATGGACTGTCCACATTTGTGTTACTTAGGGTTTTGCTTACTTGAATCCAGTGACTAATCTGAGATCAACCTTAATGTTATGAACAGCACAAGATGGGTGAACCTTTCTACACTTCTTTGGTAATCTAGGATACATTAATCTAGACAGGCGTCTATAACTGTATGATCTAGGTTGCCTCTGCGTGGGAAAAATTATATTTGACGTCATATCACGTGACTGCTACCAGCCTGATTAACTCTAAAGGATTTCCGGAAAACTATTCAGACCAAAAATAATTTTCAACGTTTTTACATAAAATGTGACATTTTGATGATTTTGTTGTCGCACTTTGTCTGTATAATACTAAAATACTGTTGCAGATGTCAAAACAAAGTTGTCCTCTAATATTCTCCTTTAATAAGAAACTTATAAGTGTGATAATAGTATATCTGCATCGTGTCAGATCAAACATCGTCAAACCATTTTGTTATCTGATAATCATAGGATATTTACAGAACTTGTCAGATGAATCAAGATCTCTGTGATCTAGATACGCATCTGTTCACCTTGACTACCCCCTGCAGAGAACAATACCTGTATCATTGTCTGAAGTCGACAGGACAATAACGTATGAGGCAAAATGTTTTACTGAACAAAAGTGCATTTATCATAGAATTGTTAATTGTTCTATTTGAATAAACAAAAAACAAGCGAGTTTTTTTTATTGTAACCGTAGATGTTCCCGATTTGTTTGCATGTTCCTTGATACTGATAAAGTTTTACACAGTATATAAAATCAGCCACACTGAAAAGAATTATTAGGCAAATACCACGCTAACTGATTTTGTCCTTGCTGAAGAAGATTGATTTTTTAGTTATAAATTAATGAAATTTTCTTTCGATTTCGTACGATCATTTGTCAGTTTGAGGGAAGAGATAATGTTGCCATCTACTTTTAATAATTAAGAATTTAAAACAAGTTGGCAACATTATTCTGACAATCAATGAATAGACTACAGTTACCGTTAGCTATATCATATAATGGTTGGTGTGAATGGAACTTCTTTTGAAGATGAAAATGAAGTTACACACGTTTACATTTTGAACGCCCGTTACAATGTATACTGTATAGTTTCATCAAAATGCCCATGATATATTTCTTTTAAATTAATTTAAGAAATGACAAAACAAATTGTGCAGTTGTAACGTGTGTGGCAAAATGTATAATGTTCAAGCAGTGCCAAAATTTTAAAATACGTTCATCCCGAGTTGAAATTTACCAAACATACGATTTTACTAACAGATAACAAGGCCGTCTGAGTCACATGTTAATTTACCTAATATCAATCATCGCTGAACCTTAGTGCAACTTGTATAAAGGGGAATGGAGAGGAAACAAAATTTTAGCTTAGCTATTCGTGCTTAACACGAGCAGCCATTATGCATTCTAACGGAGGGGAAGCAACTGTAGTCCCTAATCGGGATAGAATACGCCGTCCTATCGCTGAATATTTTCAATTTGAAAATCATTAGAGTACCACGTTATTCATGTGCATACCAATGCACGCATTTGAAGTTCAACTTTGTCCAGCAAGGTCGCTAAAATAAAATATGTATTTTGATCAAAGAAGGAACAACGTTCTATTAAATGAAACCGAACTATACCGTGTGCCTTCATCTTTGTTTCAAATGGAAAATCATATTATTTGGATGGTAAGTTCTATTGATTTTGTAAGAGACTTTGAACTTTGCTCAATAGCGTTCACTAAAATCCCGAAGTCATAAATTCTTACTCACATAGACACACCTGATTGTCATGTGAACACTAATATCACATAGACACATCCTATTGTCATGTGAACACGAATATGTAATTTCTTTTGGTAAATGAACTTACATATTTACCCTTAGTGGTAACAAACATCGTTTAGTAGAGGTCACGCATGACATACATGCATATATTTGTTGTACGTGTCATGTGTTATTTATCAGACACTTTATATCTAAACAGTTTTTATGCATGTTAATTAATATGTTAAAATAAACTTTTCAGAATAAACAACAACGTTAAAGCTAAAACAGGTTTCATCAATTAATCTTGATATTCACAAACACATAACCATACATTCGGAAACCAAGTAGGCTTGTAACTATTTAAATTCACAGAAGTTCACTTGCTAGTAGATACCAACTCGTGGGTCTGTGCCTGGTTATCACCATGTTACTTCACAACTAGTGATTCAGGTTGATCAAATAAGAAAAGAGATTTAATGACATGATTTTACGTTCAGGTTTGTGCGAAACACCTTTTTGCAATCAAGAACATTGATTCAATGTTTGGATATGATTACATTAACAAGAATATTTCATCAGCGAACTTGTTGACTAAGCACATTAGGTATGTGTTTATTACCTCACATTGTATCGACGTGTGGATGTGGGTAAATTAGGAAGACTATTTCATCAGTCAAATTTGTCAAGTAAGCACGTTATGCTTGTACAGGTATGTATTTGTTAGGTCACACTGTATACAATGCATTAAACATTTTCCGTTATACAGAGTCTTTTGACCTTCAGAAATTACATCAATAAAACCGTTGATCTCGTCTTACATATCTTTCCAATTTATATTGATGAGTTTGAAGCCGCTAACCATTTTGCTGACAGATCAACCAAGAACACAAAACATAAATCGGAAATTGAAAAACATTAAGATCAAGGCTCAGCAGATATAAAATCTATCCTCTGTGAAACGCAGTCAACTCGGTTGGAATAATAATGTTATATCATCAACGTTATTGTCTGTTTACCTTTCAGTAATTTGATTTGCAAAAACAGCCTAGTTTGTTTCACGTCTGAACATGTATTTCAATGCTAAAGGACGCTTTTGAAAATTTACCCATTAACTGTTTACATGTGATTGTTATCATCATTGCTTGTAAACATCATTTTTGTTCATGTCATGAAATTATCATTACAGATTAAGTGTCATTAACAGATGTTGCTTTGTCACCCATGTGATTGGACATACCTCATGTAAAAGTATCCTTTGCATTTGTGCAAATATCACTTGATATGCTAGTTCGTGTAGCGGATCACAGATGACATGTTGCAAACCTAACTTCGTGAAACGACACACGAACGAGTTATAGTAAGTTTGAACGTTTTGCGTTGTTTTTATTCTCACTTACATCAGATCCGATTAGTCAATTCAGATGCACTCTAATCTACACTACTTATGTGTACATATTTGCATGTGTAAGACACAAACTGACCTAAATTTAATACGCTCTACTGAGTGTCTAGAAAATGCAAGTTCGCAAAAGACATACTGCGAAATGGTTGTGTAGTAAGCTTTTGGTTCAGTCAATGCTGGCGAAAGTAAAGCATGGAACTCAGAAAAAGTGCAATAATTTGTACTATTGAAGGTAGTGTTATCCCAAATTTAACCATGTTATAGTACTCTTAGTGCAAACATTAACTTTCTCTAAATATAAGATTTAAGAGCAAGAACAACAACATTTACAAAATAGTGAAGTATCAATTATTATAAATTTGTAAAGAGCCAATGGTTCTTTTTTTTTTAAATAAGTCCAGTGACGCGTTGCCTGTTTAAATTTAGAATATGTACGTTATTGTTCATAGATTATAATGCAAGATAATATATTTCTAAAATCCGTAATTCATAAAAGGCAAGGCACATCCAGATTTGTATGTTTTCAATGTTTTATCAAATCGTACGTTCTATGCCTCCAGTGTGAATGTTTGTATTTAAAAGGACCAGGTGTTTCATCATTAATAACTATGGTTATTCAACAACTTACACTCATATGATGTTCATATGCCATAAGGGACAAACTGGACCATTATTTCCGTATCGGCGAAGTTTAAGTAACTTTAACTGGGCCATTACAGAAATATTTAATTCATAACATTGTACTAAGAACGTGTTAAAATATTACTTATTATTGTATGAAAATGTATATGTATAATTGTAATTTTATTGTTTTTGTTGAATATGTTGATTGTCTTTGGTAAGATGATTAAAAAGTCAAGTAGTAAACTGTACACTTGTCAGTGAATGCCCAGTAATTCCGTTGTACTCAGAGTGATGTGCTCGGGTCAATAACCAGAACACGTCTGTCTTTGTTATAAATCATGATTCTGATATATCACTGCAGCAGGTGCAGGAGATGCGCTAATCACGTTGATTCATAATGTGCCCTTTGGTGATAAAATTGTACATCTTGACAATTGAAACAAGAGCCACGTGGCACTTTAATTTTACAATTAGTACAAATACTTCCAAAATGATCAAAGAAAACGTAATTAAGAATTCTTTGAAATATGTTTCAGGGTAAAAAGAATCAAGGAGCAAACATCTCCCCAGTTCATATTTGGCTTATTTCCTGCTAAGCCATTTTACAGTTGGCTTACAAAGCAAAGTATAATCTATTTGATCTCACTCAAACATATATGGTATCCAAAAGCATCACATATCTAACTTTCTACCTATTTTCTAAGGGTGTGTTTCTTCATGTAGAATGTGATCTTGCTAAATACTCTCAAAGAAGAGCAATATAATAGGAAATTGCAGTTATTCATTGATTATATCTCAACACCCTTCTTTGTAACTCTGACGGATATTTATTTCGTGGCAAATTGTGTAGAAATGCCTTATATGTATGGAAAATAACTAACTTTTAAAATATACCATTCACAAATACATTTTAGAATAACTTTTGATCGATTTGATGCTAGCGTTTATTATCTATCATTCTTTCAACAGTATCCAGTGGACCAACATGTCCAACTTTGTAACGAAGCATTAAATACTGTAAACATGTGGTGTTCTATGTTTTACTTTGCATATGAACATTTCTTTATGAAAGATTGGAGGAAGGTGAGTTGCTCAACACCTTTGTGCTGGTATGTTATTGCTGATCGATATTTCATCACATACTAAATGTAGGTATTTGAAGGGCATTTAGAAGTGGTATACATAAGAACAGGAAGATTTTCTAGATAACAACTTCTTTAATGTGAAAATACACGACGTTTCGGAGTACATACTCACTCCTTCATCAGGTGGAATGTAAGGAAATAACAAAATATAGTACATTTATATAGCAAACAAAACAATGGTGAAGGAAGTCAATCAGGGAGATTAACGTACATGAGAATGGTATACAATGGGGATTTGCAATTTAAACATGATGGAGATGAAGCATGAGAATGATGAGGATTTGCAATACAAACATGAATGGGAGTAAGTAGATAAACAAAGGCCTGTAGGCTTTATTGAAGATGTAAATAAACACTCATGATGAAACGAGGGAGGCCAATTGGCTTTATTGAAATTGTTAAGCAAATACTAATTATAGTTGATTGGAGGAGAGGGTGGCTTTGAAGTTGTTGCATGGTGATTGGAGCTGATAGGCGTTGATTGGTGGGGACTCCTCGGATAATTTGCTCCGACAGGGGTGGATAGAAGGTAGGGATACTTGGATTTGGTTGAGTTCTCCTCGGATATTTCCTCCGACAGGAGATGGAAGTTCTAGATCAGTGAATCCCATGCACATGGTAGGAAGATGCCTTGATCGCGGTTTATTGCAGGTTTTTCCCTTCGAATATCAATCGCGTCTTGGAGTTTTCTTTGGCGCCAGTTCTTGTTGTTGGTCGACAGGACTTTGGTAGCTTCCCAATCGATGATGTGATCCTTGTTTTTCAGGGTATGCTCAGATATGGCGATGTACTCTTGGCCACAATGACATGGAATTTTGTAGATGCATCCTCTTGGGTTGGGGCTTGCGGTGCTGGTTCCTCTGCCGTTTGCTTTGAGTAGTTGCTTGAGGGTCTTGCCGCTTGTGAATGTTACATCTATGCTGGCTTTGTTCTTGATGAGGCGAGCGATCTTGTGGCTGAGGGGGCCGATGTAGGGAATTGTGACCCGGATAGGCGATGGTTCAGGCTTGTGGGTGGTGTCTCTGGATAACAACTTCTTTAATGTGAAAATACACGACGTTTCGGAGTACATACTCACTCCTTCATCAGGTGGAATGTAAGGAAATAACAAAATATAGTACATTTATATAGCAAACAAAACAATGGTGAAGGAAGTCAATCAGGGAGATTAACGTACATGAGAATGGTATACAATGGGGATTTGCAATATAAACATGATGGAGATGAAGCATGAGAATGATGAGGATTTGCAATACAAACATGAATGGGAGTAAGTAGATAAACAAGGCCTGTAGGCTTTATTGAAGATGTAAATAAACACTCATGATGAAACGAGGGAGGCCAATTGGCTTTATTGAAATTGTTAAGCAAATACTAATTATAGTTGATTGGAGGAGAGGGTGGCTTTGAAGTTGTTGCATGGTGATTGGAGCTGATAGGCGTTGATTGGTGGGGACTCCTCGGATAATTTGCTCCGACAGGAGTGGATGGAAGGTAGGGATACTTGGATTTGGTTGAGTTCTCCTCGGATATTTCCTCCGACAGGAGATGGAAGTTCTAGATCAGTGAATCCCATGCACATGGTAGGAAGATGCCTTGATCGCGGTTTATTGCAGGTTTTTCCCTTCGAATATCAATCGCTTCTTGGAGTTTTCTTTGGCGCCAGTTCTTGTTGTTGGTCGACAGGACTTTGGTAGCTTCCCAATCGATGATGTGATCCTTGTTTTTCAGGGTATGCTCAGATATGGCGATGTACTCTTGGCCACAATGACATGGAATTTTGTAGATGCATCCTCTTGGGTTGGGGCTTGCGGTGCTGGTTCCTCTGCCGTTTGCTTTGAGTAGTTGCTTGAGGGTCTTGCCGCTTGTGAATGTTACATCTATGCTGGCTTTGTTCTTGATGAGGCGAGCGATCTTGTGGCTGAGGGGGCCGATGTAGGGAATTGTGACCCGGATAGGCGATGGTTCAGGCTTGTGGGTGGTGTCTCTGGATAACAACTTCTTTAATGTGAAAATACACGACGTTTCGGAGTACATACTCACTCCTTCATCAGGTGGAATGTAAGGAAATAACAAAATATAGTACATTTATATAGCAAACAAAACAATGGTGAAGGAAGTCAATCAGGGAGATTAACGTACATGAGAATGGTATACAATGGGGATTTGCAATATAAACATGATGGAGATGAAGCATGAGAATGATGAGGATTTGCAATACAAACATGAATGGGAGTAAGTAGATAAACAAGGCCTGTAGGCTTTATTGAAGATGTAAATAAACACTCATGATGAAACGAGGGAGGCCAATTGGCTTTATTGAAATTGTTAAGCAAATACTAATTATAGTTGATTGGAGGAGAGGGTGGCTTTGAAGTTGTTGCATGGTGATTGGAGCTGATAGGCGTTGATTGGTGGGGACTCCTCGGATAATTTGCTCCGACAGGAGTGGATGGAAGGTAGGGATACTTGGATTTGGTTGAGTTCTCCTCGGATATTTCCTCCGACAGGAGATGGAAGTTCTAGATCAGTGAATCCCATGCACATGGTAGGAAGATGCCTTGATCGCGGTTTATTGCAGTTTTTTCCCTTCGAATATCAATCGCTTCTTGGAGTTTTCTTTGGCGCCAGTTCTTGTTGTTGGTCGACAGGACTTTGGTAGCTTCCCAATCGATGATGTGATCCTTGTTTTTCAGGATATGCTCAGATAGGGCGAATTTCTGGTCAAGTTTGTTGACGGATGCTTGGTGTTCTTTGATCCTTGTGTTGATAGGTCGTAGCGTTTCTCCGATGTACTCTTGGCCACAATGACATGAAATTTTGTAGATGCATCCTCTTGGGTTGGGGCTTGCGGTGCTGGTTCCTCTGCCGTTTGCTTTGAGTAGTTGCTTGAGGGTCTTGCCGCTTGTGAATGTTACATCTATGCTGGCTTTGTTCTTGATGAGGCGAGCGATCTTGTGGCTGAGGGGGCCGATGTAGGGAATTGTGACCCGGATAGGCGATGGTTCAGGCTTGTGGGTGGTGTCTCTGATGGTGAGTGTTTTGTTGATGGTCTTGGTGACTAGGCCTGTAGGATACCCATTGAGTGATGTGAATGTGTTCTTCAGATGTTGTAGCTCTTGATTGAGGGCGTCGGGATGACAAATGGATTTGGCACGTCTTGTGATTGTGGCTATAATGGCTTGCTTGATTTGAGGGTGATGGCAGGAATTGTAGTGGATATACTGGTCGGTGTGTGTTGGCTTGCGGTAGACAGTTGTTTTAAGTCCATGCTCTGTGGCTTGCAAGGAGACATCTAAGAAGGGGAGATGGTGGTCAATTTCTGTTTCCATGGTGAACTGGATTCTTGGATGCTGGGCGTTGAGATGTTGTAGGAGACTGTTTGGATCATCATGTTGGGCTATGGTGGTGAAGGTGTCATCTACTTTGCGGAACCAGCATAGAGGCTGAAATGGAGCATTGGAGAGCACTGAAGGTATTAGAATATGTTCCAAACACAAAGTTTGTGTGAGTTAATTGCCATTAATTACAGTATGA
Source organism: Gibbula magus (assembly GCA_936450465.1). Classification (NCBI taxonomy): domain Eukaryota; kingdom Metazoa; phylum Mollusca; class Gastropoda; order Trochida; family Trochidae; genus Gibbula; species Gibbula magus. The sequence goes on along the minus strand of OW388289.1, from coordinate 97,860,265 downwards.
TTGAAATGGGAATAAAGAGCAAACACCATTTGGTCAGCTTAAAGAACCATCGAGTATATTTGTATTTTAAATAGAAAATTATTTTTTCGCAAATATACTTAAAACGCATGTGATAAATAATTTTCATATCACGACAATCTAATGCGTTTGGTTTCAATGTCAAGGACTCCTTCGATTAACGCGCATTAAGGGTATCTGACGTCATATAAACAGAAAAACGTAACCCATAGAACACAGCAAATACAATAAAAGCCAAAAATTATCAATTTCAAAATATTTCCTTACTCCTTTCGTGTATTTGCATACAGTGTGTGAGTTTGACAACAATGCTTTGTGCTTGAAAATAATAGATTTGCTCTATATTTATAATGGAAAACTCCTTTACTAATTATACTAACGATTATTTTTGTTCGAAACAAACTGTGACAAATTAAGTATAAACATGTATATTTCATGGAGATCGATTTTTGCCAATTTTCCTATATGTTTATCACCATACTTGATGGCTCTTTAAAGGGGCTGTAGCACGTTTTTTGCAAAATTTATTTTTTCAAATTTCCTTTTTATAATGATAGTTTGTGTCATTTAAAATTACTTTAGAGTGAGCACATTTTATTATTTCGAATCACAAACACAATTCCCATGGCTTTACTGAGCCATGTACACTCATATTAAACTTGATTTTCAAAAGAGAAAAGGGTGTTTTTCTATTGGTGAAATCATTTTTCAAATAATTTTCATCGACTTATTTCAACAACAAAAAACGTGCTACTGCCCCTTTAACATGTAAAACAAGGAATGAAAATGTGTGCTTGTAATATCCAAAATTCAAAACTTGTGTCTGCATTTAAATCAGATCGACATAAAAAAGAAATATTCTGATTAATCATTCATTGTTCATTTCAAAACTAATTATTCGAATTTGAAATTTCCAATTTCGATCTATTAATTTAAAAGCTTCCACTTTTGGATAAACGGTTTCCATTTAAATACACTCTTCTCTACTTTGAATATGCTTCAGCTTTTAACAAACTAACCTGCACTGTAACTTCAGATTCATATAAAGAAACACAACAGATATGTTTCTTGTGTGCTATCCTTCATCAAAGGACGGGTCAGGATTTTCAAGAATGGCCAACAATTCTTTTCCATTAAACCTTGTATTCTCAGTTTTCTTCTCTTAATATAAAAAAAGCATTACTCTGGAATGATATACCTAGATCAATGCGAATAAAACATTACAGAGACGATTGTCTGGTACAACCAGGATAGACGTGTCTCCACTGCATATGATCTAATTTAATTACTTCGAGTAAAGCCTTCTTTTAATGTTATTATCAATTATCCAGTCACCTGTGATGATTGCCATATAGAATTATAAATTCAGTCAGCGACCAATGATACAAAAGGTTGTCTCTCAATGTCGAATGTTGTCTCGTGTATGAGTATTACATGCACTAGAATTGAATTAGAATAAAATAGCAATACGATTTCAATGCTTATTTTGATATGGTTTATTTCAACCTGATGAAAATGAAATGCAACTAACTGATATTTTATGTTTTTGTCAACCACCATTTGTTTACAAAAATGTACAATTTACATTAAGTGTAAGAAACTCAATACACGATTGTTCATGATTTGTAAAGAATATGAAACTACTGTAAAATAAGTTATTTGTTTTATTTTAAAAGATAAATAGTATTTTGTGCAAAAACAATATGATTGTAATTCAACATATGTATTGGAATGATTTTGGTTGTGAAAGGATTCATAGGATAACTATTGTGAGCATTGCCACACTTAATAAACCCAAATATACATTTTAGCCATAATAACATTCTGGCACCCAGCGTTATGAGAACATAATTCTGCATTGACATTCTGCTGCATCGTTGTAACCAGTCTACATCATATAGCAGCACAGTCTCCCAATGAACTTGTTTAAAGGACCAAAACTAGTTAAATTAATTGACAAATTTACAAATAAATCCAAAAGTATACGTATGTAAAGGTTTTCTGTTTAGCAGTGACAAGCAGTAGCAATTACGATTTCGGGAATGCTTATTGACGTAAACGTTTATGACATAATACGTTTGATGACAAAAAACCTTCTTTGCACAGGGTATGAATCTATTCCCAATGATCTACCGTTACTTTCAAGGCCCATTTCCTCATTGACTACGTATTACATCCCACTTCGATCTCATTGTCCGTTGCAATCATTCCTAAAAGTGTCCTGTTCATTATCGATATCATGACGCTTTCGTCCAAAGAGTCCTGATATATGACTTACTGGCAAATTTTAAACTAATCTAAACCAGGCTTTATAAAACAATTCAATGACAAACATGTCAAGAATGAGCTTAATTTTAGAATCAACAAATACTATTTGGCGGATATAATTCTGAAAAAAGTTGAACCAACAAATAATCATAGCTTCTGATAAACCTTGCATCACAACATTGGCAAGGTTAGGATAGGTAGATATATATTTATAAAAAATATATTCAAATATTGATATTTCGAGCAGATATATTCCCAATAATAAGAATCCAATTTTCAAATTTAACTGGTGCAGATAGGATCTCCGAACGCTTTCAAAGTCCATAACGTAATGGACAAATTGTGAACAACTGGTTTAACCGACTGTATGAACCATTCTATCCCTGAACAAGTACATAATGCATTTATTTGATAAGAGAGAATCATATGCTCAATCAGGCTGAACCTGCATACTTCATACTACATCCGTCCTTGGATTTTGCCTCGGATATGTCCCACAGACAAACTATCCTTACATTTCCCCAACTCGTAAACTATAATAGTATAACTACCGGTATTATTTTTCAATCATCGTTGGTCTTGAACCATGTTCAAATCGACATGAAAAATGTATATAATTTCTAAAGAAACATGCTTCTTGTAAGCCGGCTATTGGTGTCCCTCTAAAGCTGGCGAAGATGATAATCTCATTTCGAAGAACCTTAATGTGTACTTTGATGTCAAAACTTCATATTAACCTCATTTGGTGATAGCCCAACATAATAAGAAGTTGTTAGCACTTGATGACATATCACGCGCATTCAGCCTGTCTTGAATGTTTAATGAATAATTCATGTTGAAACATTAAACCTTAGTTCTAGCAGTTTCATTCATTCATCCTTTGAAACACATGATTATCAGTTATATGCGTTATTTGGAATGACATTCAAATATTCAAATACTTCCAGGTAAAATGTTAACACAATTCAAGATTAAATCAAAGACGGAAAATGATGATTTAAAAATCTGAAAAATCATCACAACATACACCTTATCTGTTTTTGCACAAAATTATTTTTTTCTTATGTATTCACTAAATTATCAATAAACATGCTTAAGTGTTGATATTCATTTACCTGTTCAAAATAGGAATAAGATTTGAATGAAAAAATGTTTTCGGTATCAGAGAATATCTGCTTAATTTTGAAGATATTATTGAAGCAGTGTTTCCTTAAGTTCTTTACTGATTGCACGTAATATAAGTAAAAATCATGAGGTGTTTTACAACTTTTTGCTGTTTTAAGCGTTATATTCAAACGATGTTGACATCAAATTATAACACGATTTGATATTTAAAAGTAAGCAGTGTGAATTAAAATGTTGAATCTGAATGGTCCTTAGCGTCCTCTGATTATTACATGCCATGATAAGACATGTGATGATTAAAGAGATTGTATCTGCGGTTGCAAGTTTCCCTTATTGCTCGTTCCAAGTCACTTCGTAGTCTTCTCTTAACACGATGCATGTGCTGTGTGGATCATGGTCTCATTTATAATAATGTTTATGGTGAAATGTGAATTTAAAAGGAGAACGATTTATTTATTTAGAACGAGTTATTTGTGGTGCTGGTCAAGGCTATGTGTTTAACATTAATATGTAATTCCAAACTATAATTAAAAAATTCCAAGATATAATTACTGTGATACTTTCCAAGTTACTTCCTAATTTCAATCCTTTTCAATCTTACTGATAGGTATGATGACTCTTTGTCAAGTAGAATAGAGTATATTCCCAAAATTAAAATATTAGAGAACTCTTAAACTTACAAAAACACTTACACGGTTAGACGATTTCGAAAAAAATGTTTAGGATTAAATATCCTAGATCGAATTTTACAATTTAATAAAATACAGATAATTATGTAGGACAGAACAAAAATTGCATGTGACATTTTTTTTAAATCAGGTTTACGAAAAAGGTCTTTCCTTTATCAATCTCATTCACATCAGTTGTAGATACTGAACTCTGCTTATAGCAGAATTCATGAGAGATGATGTGTCAAAGTTGTCTGATCCCATCTTATACTTGAAAATGTGTTTGCATTTTTTTTTATCTCTTGAGGTTAAAATCTTACGAAAGGCTCAGTTTTCAAATTATTGCACCATTGCTGCAAATATAGTTATTATGAACATACATATTGATTGCTGCACATTTAAACTTGAGTTGAATCATTGTATAAACAATTTGATAGCAAACGTTCTTCAAAATAATTTGATATTACATTTTAATAGACACTCTAAGGCTACCAATTATCCCTATACCATTGACTATATTAAAATGTACAGACACAACAAACGTGTAAATGTTTTCACCTACAATATATAATTCATAACCTGATCATCACATTCCAAAGGGAGTATATGGACTGTAGAAAACACGATATGGTGTTAATGTTTTAATAAACACTCTAAGGCTAACAATTATCTCTATACCATTGACTATATTAAAATGTACAGACACAACATATCACGTGTAAATGTTTGCACCTGCAATATATAATTCATAACCTGATCATCACATTCCAAAGGGAGAAATTGATTGTAGAAAACACGATATGGTGTTAATGTTTTAATGCTTATTGATTTTCTACTGGGTTTTAATACTAAGGTGTTTACTTATAAACACCATTCCTGTGAGTTAATTAGCTTGTGTTAAGGGAATAAACCAATCTATATCATTACATGGGTAAGATATTAGGTCTCTTGGTAAAACGTTTATCTTTTGTAACTGGGTTCAACATGGTGATGACTTTTACCTCACTCGATTTGATAAACATGGTATTTGTACATAAATGAAATATACTCAAAATATGTCATGGGGAGTTACAATACACGTGTGAAAACGATATCCAAATGTTCTCATAGTTATGTAAACTTTCTGCCTACACCAATTCGATTATCCGAGGGAGATTTTCGATTTAAGTTGTTTTTGATATATGATAGAACTGAAAAAGTATGAAATATCCGTTTCATAATGTTTCTATGTGCATTATCAACAATAAGTTCGATACGATAAATTTGTTTTATTCAACATAATAAATATGTCTATTTATCCAAGAAAGCATCAAACTATTATGATTTACAACTGTTTAAAGGCGCTGTAGCCCGTTTTTCTTTCTGAAATAAAGTGGTCTCACAAAAAGGTAAACAATTAGTGTTACCAATGGCTAAATAATGCTCCTCGATCAATACAAAGAGTTCTAAAACGAAAGTACAATGTTCGGTTAACTCATGCGAGTCCCTCTCCCTTTGAGTGATCATTTTAAGGTGTTCACATTAAAATGGTTGTGATACGACTGATGTAGTGGTACCTCATCACTCAAATATGGTACCATGATCGGGATCCATCGCCGTTGTCATGAGAGGCAGGCACGCTAACCGCTTCGCCACTCTACAGTACTTCACTTTACTATTGTAATTTGTCTGTTATGGTTGAGATGCTAGAGCTTAAAAATGTGTTCTATATATGCATGTACATGTTATCATCACTACATGTTTGTAATAATCAATAAACCTTTTATATCTCGCTTCAAACGCTCTCTACAAATGGAGGTTAACCTAAGTGTCATGTACAGATGTTACTTTATCTTCGTGGTGAAACATAACTCATGTAAAAGTATCATGCGTGTATTTGTGCTAATATCACTTTACGGCCTTGTTTGTGTGGCTGATAAGAGAAAATCAATAAACCAAACAATACATGTTACAACTACAACTGTGTATAACGACAGCCTTTAGAACATTATACATAATTTATTTTTTACTTGCATCATTCCTTTTCCTGTCGTTTAGGAAATTCATTCCGCACGTGGATGTATGTAATTTGTGTTTGGACATCATTTTAAAAAATAGATAATGATTAGAATGTGTTTTTTATGCAAGCAACTTGTATGTGTCAATACCATTAATAACTATGATTATTAATTATCTCACAAACGTATGACAAGTATTCAGTATTTACTGCATAGACCATATATGACAATACGACCCTGAGCATGCAGAGATGCAAATGGAGAAAAACGGAAGTTAACACTTAAAAACTTTCAACAGTGTTGTCAGTTCACCAACCTCATATTTCTGATTACAATTAATATGATCTCAATAGATCTAAAATATAAGAAGATTTATTTATAAAAATGCACTTAATTTAGTATTTCCATATCAGCCGAGTACAGTTTCCGTAACTAGGCCAATACAGGAATACTTGATTAATAACATTATAGTAAGAAAATGATGCAATAACAGTTATTAATGTACGTGCAAGTAATGAATATTGTCATTAGTAATATATCACAAAAGTCAACTGTAAGCCCAAAGACTTGAACATTCTTCCTGAAATGAACATGAGGTAATTTGCCTCGAATTCAGAGTGATGGTGCTAAGGTCGATAGGCAGAACACATTTATATGTGCAATATCATGGTACTGGCTTGTGCAGGAGATAATCTTATTACTTTGATCGATAATGTGCCTTGTGGAGCTATAATTGAACATGTCACGCTTGACACAAGAACCATATGTCACTATAATTTCCCAATTAGTACCAAATAACACCAACATGTGTTAAATTTAATTCTAAATGATCAGTTTTAATCTGTTTTATCCCACTCAAGAATTGCATAGTACCCAGAAGTATCACGTGTCTAACAAAACAATTTTCAGAGATGTTCCTCGAATATCTGTTTTTCAGTGTGTCATCAAATCCTTTTCAAGGTGTTAACTTCTATCTCGCTAAATTAGTTATCTGTAAACAATATTACATCGTGAATATCAATATTTGCATATTTCTTTCACCATTTATGTTATTAAACGTATTCCTCATATATCGTCCTTCCAACCCGTAAATGAACACAATGGTTAAGAGTAAATGTGTAGGATTTTCAACTCTGGGAATACAGAAACTAACTGTTAAAGTTCAAGCTTTCTTAAGGTTCCCATGATCTCCCACTACAGCACCGGGGCCTTTTCACGAACATATTATAGCAGTTCAGTATATCAGTCCATTACCTTACTCATCTGTTAAGTCCATCGGTTTAAATTTTTCTGGTACACAATATGTTTTTTCAGCTTATACAGTTTTATTATTCCCTCATACATGACATAATAACTAGTTTTTATCAGTTGGAATCACCTATCAGCAGATATTGAGGAATATTGTCTATCATCTTATTCTTCAAATTCTAAATGTCTTTAAAGAATCTGCACAGTGTTTCTTGTGGGTACAGTTCGTCATATAACAGTTGATCTTGCATATTATGTATCAATATAATAATGTCAGATCCCACTTGACCACAGAATACACACATGTAAATCTATATAGTTTGGATTCACACTTATTCATTGACTTATATTGATTATATCTCAAAATCGTTCATCGTTGCTCTGACTGATATTGATTTCGTACCATGTTTAATTGAGTTATTGCTTTAGCCTGTTGATAATTGTATGGGTAATAAGTCTAAAGTTTAGGTCAAAGTACTGATATGTTGTTCATCAATACATCATGAGATCTTTTGAATTCAATTTTTAAACTGTTTATTGATATTCTTTGTCATCATACATTCTGTAAACACCACCAAATGCACCATTCGAAACGAAATTGATGTGTCACAATAATTTCAAATTAGTACAAATTGACACCATCCTTTTTCAATTCCTAAATGATCAAGGATTGCTTATTTAATGTGTTCATTAAACTATGTAAAAGGTAAAATTTTGCTTCAGTCTTGGTCTTATTTGTAAACTGATCTACCGCGCCATGTATGATTTACTTGATCCCACTCAGGAAATGGATTAGGGGTAAACTTATACCTTGGACATTTAGTTTTCTATTTGCAAAATTACATCACGAATGTCCATATTTCCATATTTATTTAAACATTTATTCAACCTATGCTGACCATACATGTATGCATGGAAGCTTGATTTCCCCGAAACCGTCACTCCAGTTCTGTGATGAATACAAAGGTTATTAGTAAATATTTGCATTCTTAAACTCTGAAAATATAAAAAAAACTACTTGTAAACATAAAAACTGTTATAGAGGTTTCAATGACCCCAACGTCTGATTACATCAAGTTTTTATTTTCTTCCGAAAATCATACATTTAAGAATATTATCCATTTCTTGACTCATCTGTTACGACCATCAGTTGGAATATTTGTGGCCCATAACAAGATTATCACATAGCATATACATGTTTATTATCCTTAGTAATCTGTCTTGGGCATCAAAACATGACATAATAGGGATTTACAGTTATCCATTGACTTATATGGGTTATATTTTTTTTAAAATCATCGTTGTTCACTGATATTGAATTCGTTTCATGTTGTATTGACTTATTCCTTCAGGCTGTTGATAGTTGTATAGATAATTATTCTAACGTTTAGGTCACAGTACTTATTCATATTCATAAAAAAAACATTACGGGACATTTGAAATTCAATTTTGATACTGTTTATTGATATTCTTTGTCATCATACATTCTTGCAACACTATCAAAAGCACCATTCGAATCAAGATCGATGTGTCACAATAATTTCAAATTAGTACAAATATGGGAATATGGGCAATAATTTTAACGTTTAGGTAACAGTACATATATGCAATTCACAATGAGATATTTGATACTGCTTATTGACATAACTTGTTATCGGACATTCTCTAAACGCTATCTAACATATCATTATTTTCAATTTTGCAAATTGACATTAAAACATTTTAACATGAACAGTAACATGTTTCCTCTTCTGTGCTTCACTTTGTTCATTAAACGTATGTTGAGGAGGATTTGGAGGCACGCATGGTTTTTGCATGATTTTAACATTGCGTGTGAAAAGTCTGGATGAAGATTCATTACTGAACAAACACCATGGTACTGATATGTTACTGTTAATCCATATTCTATCACATAAAGGAAGTTTGCGTATTGGAATATGTTCAAAACACTACACTCTCCTGTCGGTTGATTATCATTCAGTAAATATGGATAACGCTGTTTGATTGCAATGGGAATAATACGGCATATATCTTTCCTAAGCTTAACAGGTAAGGTATTCGTTTCATTTCTGAGCTTTGTTTGCAATATTTCATAGAATCTTATAATTAGACAAATAGATTTAGATTTAGATTGGTATAACACAAAATTAATGTTAGTTCACATTGTGTTCACTTCAATGCTAATCATTCACAATTTTCAAAGAATAATTGAAAATGTATTCTCAATGATTTTAATGCATTAACTTTCTTTATTACATAATATTTGTTTAAAGGGAGATATGTAGAGGATATTCATGTTCCATTGTTTTATCTTTCATTCTTGGAAAATGGGAAAGGGAATGAAATATTTCCTCGAGTGGTAGTTCTTCCTTATACCTGGCATCCTCAGTTGGTGGAAAACAATTCCAGATCAATAAAAAGAAACATAACAGAGACGAGTGTCTGGTATAACCAAGATTGATTTATCTCCACTGCATATGATCTAATTACTGTGAGCAATAACCTGTTCTTTGATGTTATAATCAATCATTCAGTCGCCTAGAATGATAGCATATGAACTTATATATTCAGTCTAGTAATACAAACGCTTTTCACCATGTCGGTAATGTACGAATATTACATGTATTAATGTACATTATAGTTAAATTCAAATAAGATCATGGGTATGAACACAGCTCTAGGCTGGCTTTGAAGTGTTTCAAACTCCTCTATAAACACGTATGTGTTAGATTGCTATTTGTTTTTTGATATTGTTTATTTCATATTGAATGATAACTAACTAGAAATGTTTGTTATGGTTGATTGAAAATATTGCAAACATGTACGATTTACTTTGATTGTATTATCATATGAATTCACTAATTGATTTAAATTAAGTCAGAGGGCAGTAGACAAAGCTAAAGTTCTATTGACAGAATACAACATTTAATATACATTTATGGAAGTTATTTATCACTAGTGAATGTTTGTACGTTTCGCATTCAGATTCCGATCAGAATTTACTTCTGAATAAACCATCTGTAAAACTAATAGATTTAGAAGCGTTTTTAGGAATATAAACATACTGTAAAACTATAAGATAATTCTTTAATACTATTCATTACATTCATTTTATTACCTTTAGTTTTAGCATCAGAATTGTCCTGTCCTGTACTGACATTCAATTAAATCACACGCCGTTAGATGTATTTTCCTTGGTGGAAGAACTTCATCTACAGAATTTTAGTTAAGGATTTTAGTGTGATTGTGAAAAGAAGTCATAAAGTTTATTTGAGACGAGTTTCTGATTCATGTTTGAGGGACTTTGGGATTGATATGTAACAGTTTTGATTTCATGTTTTATGACACGATATTAAAAGCGGCTTTAGCACATATTTTGCAATTTTTTTTTTAATTCCCCATTTATAATGATAATTTGTGTATTATAAATTAACTTTAGAGGTTAAAACATCTTATTACACAAACCAATTGTCTGTAGTGTTGATGTTGCGTATAAAGCAAAAAATGGATGGCGGCAATTTAATTGTGAACACAATTTATTATTTCGAATGGCAAAAACGATTCCCATGGCTTTACCGAACCATGTACACTAAATTTTTAATTTGATCTTCCGAAGAGAAAGGCTGTTTTACTATTGGTGACATTATTTTTTAAATACATTTCATCAACTTATTTTAGCGAAAAAAGGGCTACTGCCCCTTTAAGTAGTCAATATCTTAAAAACTCAAAAATAATTTAGTTATTCACGTCTGCAAACGTCAACCAGGCTATACATGATGCAATCATAATATCTATGTAGCTGTAGTTTTATTTCTCAGTTGCTGAGAGAATGTTGCTTTTGTGATAAGCTTATGTTAACAATTGTCGGATGATATTAAGGTGGGCGACATTGATCCTTGAGTCACCATCCAACAAATGATGCAAATAAAGTATAAGAAGACCTTACAGATAACAGGGTAGATGCGGCATAAAGCTTAACATCTACTTAGTTATATCGTATATCATATTTGCCCTGATGTAATCTAAAACCATATTCTTTGATGTGGTTGGTAATATGTATACATCTGATGTCATTGATGCCATTACGTAATACCATTTCTTTTAATAAATGACATTAAGCTGATAACAATATCATAACAGGGTAAAACAAATGGTTTATGTTTTGTTTCTGATGAGGTCATATCCCGCTGGTATTAATACAATTACAGAGGCAAAGGAGGTTAACATGTTTTGAACATTCCCTGACAACACATGCTTGACATATTAAGCAATAGATAAGTTCATGAATGACAAAGAAAACAGTTTGTATATGTGTTTACGCATCTATTAGCACACAGCACCGCTCACTGTTATGTCTGTAAAATCAATTGAGGAAAACTCATGCTCACAAGGGAAAAAGGCTCTTCGAGCCATTTGTTCCTTTACTACATATAGCAACACCACTGTTATTTATTTGCGATTAGTAACCTATTTGCGATAAGTCACAAGTAAGAAAATTATAAACCACTGTAAAACTGTGAATGGTGCAAATTGAATTAAATTCCCCCTGATAGATATTTTGGTTCAATTGATCACAATCTATTTCCAAATGATTCCTCAGCATTAATGATTTGAAATTGCGATGGTTATGCCATGACACATATAGAATATAAATACACATATTAAATAGAAACAACTTGATCAGGAGTTTGTGTGCCTTAAATTAACAAACTAATCTTATTGGTTGGAGCCGCCTCAGGCTTGTCAGTTTTTGAGTGGTAAAATGCAGAACAACGTTAACGTACCTTTTCGAACATTATCTACCATCCTATAACACACCCAGTTAATCATATATATTTAACAATTTACCCTCGATTTCCCCCAAGAAATGCCTATTATCCATGACATTTACAAAACTAAACTGGGTGTCATGGAAAACATTATTAGTATACAGGTTATCAGAATGAGCATTCTGGCAGTGTAACAGTGAGTAAAACCCAAATATGCGTTTTGGCAACAATAACATGCCTGTCGCTAATCACTATGAGGACTGAATTATGCATGGGCGTACTGCTGCATTGTTCTGACCAAACTACCTCATAAGCAGCAAAGTCCCCCACTGAATTTGTTCAAGAGATCTGACAAGATGTTCTGAGCTTTGGGGAATGTTCACTGTATTGCACAGGATACGGATCTGTGTCCATTAATCTGCCTCTACTTTCAAGGCACACTGTTCTCATTGACATTATTCCTCTCAGATCTAATTTTGCCTGGCAACAATTCATGAAACTGTCAATCGTGAAGGTGTCCTGTTCATCGTCGATATTATGACGCTTCCGTCCAAAAATGTCGTTATATCTCACAAACGGGCACTTTAAAAACGAAATTAAACAATAAATAATAACTGTTTAATAAAAACATATTACAAAATATGTGAATGAATACGTTTCACGACAGAATAAAACGAAATTGAATGCATCATTTACCAATAAAATTGAAACAAGATTATTAGGATCACAAATTCTATTTGGCAGATATAAACCTTGGGAAAACATTACCAGCAAATAAACATGGCTTCTGATAGTACCACAACATATTTAATGTTAAAAATGTTTGTTTAGAAATGAATTAATATACTAGTGTGAAACATGATTCATTTTAAAACATAATATTGTAATATAGTCGCATGCGACGATAAAAGGATTCAGCGCATAAATGATTCAATTATTTGATATATATGGAATTACGACATCTTTCCAATGTTATTGAGCATATTTAAAAACAAGTTTCAGGTTTCGTGTCCTTACGATTATAGAAATCAAAATTGTATATGTCAAAATCAAACAATTGTAAAGAAAAGCAAAATAGCGGCTAAACCACGAGAGCTACAACTTTGCCATGAATTACTGTTTTGCTTGTACTGTTCTTAAGCATCTTTCGGAATAGAAATCAAGTCTCTATGTGGATTTTGAAAATGTTCCCAATATTAAAGCGTTTCTTTATTATGAGCGGAAATGACTCTTCGCGAGTGATTTTATTATTGGTTCATAAAGAACACATACTCATCTTACTGTCCTGTAAAAATATTTAAATTAGGTGGGTAGGTTTTTGAGTTATCTCCCCTGGAAGTTTTTAGTTTTCGGAAATTGCCTGATATTGAAAGGCCACTGTGAAGAGAGCATAAGAAATCCGTACAAAATCGAAATTCATGTTATTCACCAATTCACTTCAGCTGCACAATTATGCAAGTTTTAGGAATTAGGTGCAAGTAACTTCAGAGGAGAAAATTGTCAAAGGTACCTGGGGTCGGAAATTTGAAAATGTGTCAAAAAACAATATGGCGGCTAAACCACGTGATCTACAAATTCGTCATGATTTACTTTTTTGCTTGCATTGTCATTGCGCATCTTTTAAAAAAAAGTTTCAAGTCTTTAGGTGCATTATAAACTTGAAATTTAGATTCGAACTTACATCTTGGTCGAATTGGCCCAAAAGCTTGTGGTCGCATCTTCGTGGTAAGGGCTACCGGATTGCAAAGTTTGGTTTGGAATAATAAAATAAAAACGCAAATAACAATAAGGATTCAGCAAAATTTGCTGAATCCTTAATGATATGAACGAACATTATGAGACGTTTCAGTTACCTAAATATTGAATGTCACTGGTGCTTTTAAAAAACGACAAATTGTGAACATTTCCTGCAAACTATCTAGAAGGCAATCAACTGCTTGAAGCAGACTATTATCTCGTGCATTTAATCTAAGAAGCAAGAATCACGTCCTACAATCGCTCACGGTGAATCTATATAGTACTACACAATTCATGCTCATACCAGTGTTGGGACGCCAAAAGGGTTAGAGAAATTCACTCGGAAAAAGTCAGGTGTAAGTCATTAGCTACCATACAATGTTCCATGTAGTTTCCTTGTTGTATCAGGAAATATAATGACATTTTGTACCTCAGGGTCCGTCCTTGGCTTTCACCTTTCATAGACCTCAAGGACATAGTGTCCTCATGTTTTCCAATACAACTGGGTGTCAAATGACTCATGAAAACGAGTGTGAATTTTGTATTGCCCGAGCGAGAGCGAGGATTATACATACATGTATTTTATAAAGTTTCATGAAAGTCATATTACACACTTTCGATTGTAATAATTTATTTATTACCCATTCTATTCCATTTGAATAGCATAAAAATAGCCAGGAGACAGCCCACTTTTCTTGCGACGGCAAGGTACAGTGACGTCACGAACATCTGTTTTATGACATCACAGACGAAATGCTGTAAGTCGCTCTGAAACAATGGTTACCAGGCAATCGTTATAATGTGCACATGTGTTCATATTCAAAACATTAACTCGGTTATGTTCAACCGTATGGGTAATAACACCTATTATTTACCAATCATAATTAGCCTTGAACAATGTTCAAATAGCCACGACGACGGTAGTATTTAAAGAAGTATGCTTACTGTAATCTGGCTATTGATGTATCTCCAAACCTGGTGAAGGTGATACTCGCCTCTCTAATAGAAATAATGTGTACTTTTGATGTTATATTTGATATAAACCTCCTATGGTGATCTCCCTAGGAATTTCTTGTTAGAACTTGATGACCCCATACAGCTCGGGGTATTACTTCATCCGTCTCTTATTGAATGATTAATGAACAGCTCACGTTGTCACATTGAACCGTATTTATAGTTGTATTCTGGCCCAATTAGGATTACAAGACCATTGAAGTAAAAGCACAGCTAACTTTTTCAGTCAAAAGTTGATGATCATTGATATTGTTTTTATAAATAAACAGCTGTAGTACGTTGTGTTATGTTGTAACGTAAATTTTAATGACATGATCTAGCATCTATCGTCAATTATCAAGTGATTCTGATTCATGAATCGAGTCACGTTCACATTTTATCTTGGCATCAAAATAAGCTCTTCATTTGTGATGTGTGTAATTTATATTATTAATTGAAAAATGATCCAAGAAAGTTTCAAAATTAAAACAATTCTATTCAGCATTTTCTCGTGTTCTACTTGCATATTTCATATGTAATACCATTTAAGCTGAAAACAAAACACACGTTGTTATATTTGAATTATTTGAGAGAAACACATCATTCGTTATTCAAATTATTGGGATTTAAATTTAAATGTAGAAACGGATTTTTTGCAATACCTCTGGGTTAACTGTTAACACATTTATTGATTAAATCTACAAAAATAGGAAAAAAGGTGATTACAAAATCTGAAAATACGTCATAACCTCGACCTTTATCTTTAGTTGCCCAAAATAAAGTTTCTTAGGTTGTATTTTTGCTTATTTTTTGTATTCATAAATGTATCAATATTCACGCGTTAGTGTTTACGTTCACTTACATGTTCAAACAAAGAAAAGGAAAAGAAAATGCGTTCAGTATCAGAAAATATCAGTGGCTTTTTCAATAGTGTTTATATATTTTTGCTTATTTCATGTAACATAAGTAAAATTATGCTTACCAAATAAACTTTTTTCTGTTAAAACGTAATATTCAAACGATTTCGACTTACATCACGGCTGTTAGTATTATTGCAGGGAGAAAGCCCGAAACGCGATGTGGATATGCATTGCGGTGAAAATGCGAGCAACGGCTGGAACTAGCGAACCATGGGTGGTACAACACTAAAATTCAGTGTAGCATTGCACCCAAACCTTACTGCGTGGAGAACAGTTCTCTAATGCAGACAAAGTTGCCGTACCCCTGTTGGGATTCGAACCACGGACCTCTTGATCCGAAGCTGAACTCACTAACCACTGTGCTTTCCTGCCCCCTCTCCTCTCATGATACATGACATAATAATGTTGGAATGTGAAATCATAAGAGCGCGAGGTGTTTCTTATATGATTACCATTACTATATCATTCTTAATAACATGTTTTGTAAATATAATTAGTGTGATAATGTCCAAGATGGATGCTGAATCTATTTTTCTTTTAAGTCATATTGTTTGGTATTATAAATGTTCACGTCCTACATGGACATTTCGAACAGAATGTTTAAGAGTAAATTATTTATATACCTATATAAACTTTATAATTGGTAATATCCTTTATCCATCTCATTCACATCAGCTATACATGTGAGATAATGATTGGTCCTATACGAATTTATAGATAGTATTTGTGTAAGCGTTTCCACATACAGCGTGCAATGCATGAGGCAGTACATACCAAAGGGAGTATAGCGACTGCTTATTGATATTCTAGTGGGTGTGAGTATGAAGGTGTTTGATTATGAACACTATTCCTGAGAGTTAATTATCTTTTGTTCAGGGAATATAACATTATCATTACATGGGTAATATATTTAGAAAACCGTTTACTATTATTATGGAACTTTCACACTCTTTCAAATAACAGGTTAGCTAAGATACTTGCGGTTAGCGTATTGAGCTTCGCGTCAAGAAATTTCACTTTCGAAAGCCGCCAGGGACTCGACAACTTTGTCTGATGTAGATCTTTATTCAGTAAATGTTTAGGTACAATGCTACACTGCAAAATGCCACCGAGGGTGCTATAGTCCCAGGCAATGCTCCAACGTTCGCCGCAATGCCTAGTCACAAGAATATTGTGGGCTGTGTGTTAGCAGTCGTGATATAAATCAACTCCTGAAAGCTGTGTTAAGCCTCCAATCACCTCACCTTAGACCTTCAATTTCCTTATTGCTTTGTAAAAATGAGGCACATTCGTTTAAAAGTAAAATATTGGAAAAGGTATAATGCAGATGGAGCAAAATTTAGTAATTTGTTCATGGGTTCATTGCACAACACAACCTGAACTCAAAAGAAAATTATAGACCACTCTTCATCATTTAACTACAGTTACCTCAGTGAGTTAAATTTACATTAGCTTTGTGTAACTGACCATTCTATTTGAGTAAGTGAGTGAGAAATATACGTGAGGTGAGGTGAGGTGAGTTGGGGTTCAACGCCGCTTTCAAGAGTATTTCACTTATATCGCGGCTGCTAGTATTATGGCAGGGAGAAAGCCCGCAACGCCATGTGGCTATGCACTGCGGTGAAACTGCGAGCAGCGGCTGGAACTAGCGAACCGTGGGTGGTATTACGCAGAAATTCAGTGTAGCATTGCACACAAACCTTACTGCGTGTAGAACAGTTCTCTACTGCAGACAAAGTTGCCGTGCCCCTGGCGGGATTCGAACCCCGGACCTCTTGATCCGAAGCCGAACACGCTAACCACTGCGCTATCCCGCCCCTTTCTATTTGAACTCTCGCATTACAGTAACGGTGCGCCAATGATTAATTTACCTTTGGTGGATGTTTTATTACTAAGTTTCATCAACTCTATAGCCATATGCTGGAATCAATAGGAAGAAAATAGACGGGTGTCTGTAATGAGAAGGATATTGATTTTTCGAGATACAGACGCAGATGATAATGATCCAATTACTTAAAAAAAGAGTGTCTGTTTAGTGCTTTAATAACTTCTATATCACTTCAAATAAAAAGACAACCACACGGCATTAGTGCATTGGATGTAATCTGTATGTTAAATAACTGCTCGGAATTTGGACTATGTAATCTTAAAAATGAAAACATTGAACGTTTGATAAACCACAAGAACGATCCAAAGTAAGTTGATTGAAAATAAATTATCATTTAACGTACATGTATTAGCCAAATTAACATATTTCTGACAAGGGAACCAGTTACCAAGAGATATTTGATCAAGTTTGATAAATCATTTTAATGACTCGATTTATATTATAATAAGAATATACATGTGTTAAACCCATTATGTACGGTCACTGATACGAGTACCTAATAGTGATATTAAAGTCAAGTTTACATGATATCTATTTTTTTCTCAACCGAATATCAAATTTAATTGATTATGCGTGTTGTGTCACCTTTTAAATGTGAAATAATCATCTCTTAAAGTACATATTTAAACTGCCTCATGTGCATGAATCGTACTCTGGAAAATTTCAATATTCTCAAAATCATTCACGTAGATTCAGAAAACATGCAGGCTTGTAAGTTTTGAAATTCACTGATGCGACGGAATTCACTCGATAGAACAGGAACTCGATATCGTAAGTAAAATGTAGGTAAAACATGGGTAAAACAAACCTACCCCCTATATAACATAACGTAAAGGAGCAAGGGCAGCCATTTTGCCGATCTAGGGTCAATTCAGCATTAGGTCAAGAGTAACGCTAAGAATTGGTGACACAAATGTACGCACGTACTTATCAATTATACATTTCTCCGCAAAACACGGCTAATCTCCAACATATGTCCCCCTTACGATAACTTTAATAGCTCTTCTAACTCGAAAATTGGCCGCCACAAACACCTCTCCCGTGAACGTTAGTCCGCAGTCTATACCCATTCGAACGATGTGATTGGTCTATTACCTACATTTTACTTACGATATCGAGTTCCTGTGCTCAATAGTGGCTACTGATCAGTAAATCAATGAATGTTTACCAACAATTAACATGTTATTTCAGGTTGATCAAATACAAAAGGAGATTGCATGACATGATTTCATATTCAATTTTGTTCTGTAACTTATTTTGGCTAGCAAGAATAACATCAACAGGAATATGTCTTTAACCAAAATTAAGCACGTCGTGGATAAACATATTTGTTAGGTCAATCTATATATGGTACATTAAACATTTTCCTTTATACAGAGTCATTTGACCTTCAGAAATTGCACCATAAAGCGAATTCTTCATGACAGTTACTGCAAATGATTGTAGCCTTGTAACCTATTGTAAGTAATTTGTTGATCGATTCCAAACATATTCTCTCCGATTGAAGGCGCGTCATATTTTGACTTCTCATCATTTTACTCTCAGATGAAATATAAATCTATATCATGCGTGTACTTGCGATCAATTAATTATGAAAGATGATGCATCACGTTTAATTGCAGGTTGTATGTGATATGGATGTATAAATGGATAAACGCATGTGTGTTGAATTTTGAAATGTATCTCATTTACCATCCTAAATGGTGAATGAATAACATAAACCTATATCTTCTACTTACATATGATATCAGGATGAGTTTAGCAAGAGTGAGGTGACGCAACGTGTCTGCAGTTTTACATGTAGCTGGTTGTTAGTAACTTATATGACACAAAAGATCAAACGAAAATTGTGTTCTTTTATTACATAACTTTCAATAAACATATTTACAGTGGTATTTTAGTCAAATGTCTTAAAGTCAATTGTACATGGTCATCCTTCCTGAATTGGATGCCCAGTAGTTTTCATTGAACTCAGAGGGATGGTGTTCATTTCGATAGCCAGAACAGACCTTGGCTTGATATTTATAGTATGCTAAAGCTGGTGCAGGAGATAATCAAATTATTTATGTCCATAATGTTCCTCTTGATGTTACAATTGCACATTTTGACACTCGACGCAAGAGACACGTGTCTATATAAGTTTACAATTATAACGTGAAAACACCAACCTAATCGAATTCCGAAATGATCAAGGAAAACTTATTTAAAGTGAACTTAAAAGGTTCGAGGAGGTAAACCATTCAAGTATTTTTGGTCTAATTCCTGCTTAACCTCTTAACAACTTGCCTACAATGCCAAGTATAATCTCACACATTGCGTGGTACTCAAAAGCATCACATATCTAACTACAAATGTATATGCTTTTGACATTTATTTCTTAAATATTATATATCTGTATGGCGCTGTATCATCAATTCCTATTTAGGATGTAAACTTATATTTTGCTAATTTAGTTTTCTATATAGAGATTAATACCCGAGAAAGTGTGTCATATGACTTATTATATTTGGATGTAAACTAACATCTTGCATATTTATGTTTTCTATTGGCAAATATAAGATACCCACGGCAATAAAACACAGGCGGTCAATCGGACCGACAGCGTGCTTTATGAGACACTAAAACATGCTCGTGATTTTAGACGTCAGTTTGAGCGTCGCCTAGCAAATGACGTCACATGTTACGTCACTTTGATTGCTCAATGCTAGTGAACGTGTTCAACGACGGGAGGCATTAATATTTTCCAAAAAATAATACATACAAACAACATAATATCTGCACGGCTTTTATATAAAAGCGAGTAACTGTTTAAGGGCATCTCATATAAGAAATAGAAGACTCGTTGTTGTGCTTTATCGTAGAATAAAACATAGCAGAGAGCATAAAACACTCAGGGCTGCGCCCTTCGTGTTTTATGCTCCCTGCTATGTTTTATTTAACGATAAAGCACGCCAACTCGTCTTCTATTTCTTAAATACAGCATCGCGAATAACCATATATGCATGTTTCTTTCACCATTAACGGAAGCTTGATATCCTTTGAAACCATCCCTCCAGCTATCAAATGAACACAAATATGTTATTTGCTATCGCCAATGTGTACATTCTTCAACTCTGGGAGTGCAGAAACTACTTAGAAACATGACAACTGTCTCTGAGGTTACTGTGACCTTCCCTTCTGATTACAACATCAAGTCTCCTTGCCAAGATCTAACTTCTTCGTTATATATGTGGTCCATTGTTTGTACCACAGGAACCCGCTATCGTGAGTAAAATGTAGGTAAAACGTAGTTTTAAAAACTTACACTCTATATCAAATAGAGTAAAGAGCTAGGGAAGCCATTGGCCGACCATCTATTCGATAATAGTCAAAATGTACGCTAACAATTGGTGTCATTCACAAATAAAGGCTCGTACCAATCAACTGTATATTTCTCCGCAAAACCCGGCGGATTGCAATCATATTTCACCACTTGGATAACTTAAATAGATCTTCAAACTCGAAATTCGACCGCAAATATCTCTCCGTGAATGTAACGTTTGAACTGTTTTAATTTAATTTTGTTCTGTTTCCGTGGAAACAATATGGATTTGCGTTGTAGAAGTATAATTAATGAAATTTTGACTTAATATTGAATGGACCAATTGGATCGGTAAATGGTTGCCCTTGCTCCTTTACTCTATTTGATATAGGGTGTAGGTTTTTTCACCTACCTACGTTTTACCTACATTTGAATTACGATATCGAATTCGTTTGTTTTACCCATCTGTTAAGATTATCTGTTGGAATATTTCTGTTTTATAGCAAGATGTTGTTACAGAATATGCATTTGAATATCCTCGCTAAAATACAAAAAATACACGAAATGCATTTAACTCGTCAATGAAATACATGTATCTTGTCAACACATTTTCGGTATGTTTCTTGAGCAATGTTTCGTGTGAGTTTGTTTCTTCAAAGAAAATACGATTAGAGAATGGTACAGTATCAACAACATAATGTCAAATTCGAAGTAACCACAATAAGCACACAAATAAGCGATATAATAGAGATTCACAGTGATTCATGGACCTGCATTGATTATATCACAACACCCTTGCTCTGATATTGATGTTGTGTCATATTGTATGGATTTATTGTTTCAACCTCTTGATGGTTGTTTGGATAATAATATTGACTTTTGGTTCACTGTTTTAACGTACTGTTCCGTATGTATGCCTCAGGAGATATTATAACCTTCAATGTTGATACTGTTTGTTGATATTGATTACCATCAAATATTCTTTCAGTATGAAACAAACATTTCCCATGTGTATCTTAACATTACAAATGTATAAACATGTGTGGTATTTCCTCTTCTTGTTTATTCGGAAGTAGTTGGTACCATGTAGAGTTTTCACTTTGTATGTAAATAGTCTGTCGGGAAAGAATAAAGGAACGCTACTTACGAAACAAACACCTGCTATAGGATAATGGTGCTGATCACTATTCTGTCACATAAAGGTGGTATGTGTATTGGATTAAGTTCAAAACACTTGCATTTCCTGTCAATTAATTACCATTTACCAAACATGGATAATGTTTGATTGCAAACGGAATACTCTGGCATATATCATCTGTCTTAACATGTGACGTAGTTCTGTTGTTCTATTGTTTGCAATATATCAAAGGTTCTTAAATATTTAAATATTTTAATATATTTATTTTAAATATTAATGTGCATTTAGATCTTAACATCGGCATTACATATTTTAATATTTGATCATTCGTGCACGCAGATTGTGTCAATTTCAATGTTAATTATTCAAAATTAAACAAGTCTTAATTGAAAAGACAATAATAAATGTCATGGACAGTGAACACTGCTTTTAGAACACTTACTTGCTTTATTAAATTACATTCGTTGAAAAAAAACCCATATAGATGACATTTCGTGTTTCCAGTGGTTATCCCCAAGGGGAAGAGAAGACCGATATTTTCAAGAGTCTTCACTTAACCTCAGACCTGGTGTTCTGAGTTTGGAACCATATGCCCAGATCAATAAAAAGAAACATAACAGAGACGAGTGTCTGGTATAACCAAGATTGATTTATCTCCACTGCCTATGATCTAATTACTGTGAGCAATAACCTGTTCTTTGATGTTATAATCACTCATCCAGTCGCCTATAACGATAGCATGTGAAATTATAAATTCATACTTAGTGCACATAAGACAATGAGAACTGAAGCCATTCATCGGCGCTGCGAGTGGCGAAAAACTCTCTACAGCATAACAGTTAATTGTTTGATATTTATATGACATGTTATGTGTTACTATGTGAATACTCTATCAATGTATACTTAACAGCAAAAGAAACGCGAGTTTTAATGATAATTTTTTTCTGTTTGCATATCAGTCCCTGGTGTTTCATGTCATTGGTCAATGTGAGAGAACATCTATTGGTACTGAAGAGTGCAAACGATAACCATTGCAAATTCAAATGGTATCAGTTCGCGATGCACGTCACATGTTGCCAAAGTAACATGATCTGCATGAGCCTGGTAAAATTCCAATTCATCGTGTCGTAATCAGAGACCTGCTCTGTGAAAAGGACCCCCAATTGTGAATGTTTTGCCAAAAAACTTTGAAATTTTCGTGAATCTTGGATATTGGCCGATTGCATGCTGAACAGTTTGCAAGGACTGTTAATGTGCTCGTGCAACACCTTGGTACCGAAATAAAATGCAATACCTTGAAGTTTTACCAAAATGAGACACATAGAATGATTCTGAATGAAATTCAAAATGACCTCATAACATCAAATCGACATCAGCAAAGAAAGGGTTTTTGCATCAAACAACTTCATGAGAATGTTTGCAAAAGTACCATTTGAATTTAAAAGCACATTTGTCCTCAATGACATGCCATTACCTATCATCGTTAGCCTGGAACCATGTTCACATCGATATAGTGATGGTGGGTTTGTAACAGCATACTTCCTGTAATCAGGCTATTGATGTGTCACAAAAGCTAGTGGAGTGGATAATCGCCCTTTAAAAGCAATAATGTGTCCTTAGATGTAATAATTTCATAAAAACCTCACGTGGTGATAGCAATACTTCACACAATGTTTACAGTTAGCACTCGATGGCACATCAAACCTTTAGGGTATTACTCCGTTTCTTTTTGAATAATTAATGAAAAACCTTTCGTGAAACATTAAACCTTAGTTTAGCAGCAACATTCAATTTAGGTTTAGAATAAGATTGAACGTGCTGAGTTTAATGAAGATGATCTTTGATTTTTGTTTGTATATAAATAACATCACAGATGTGAAATACGTAAAACCGTATTGTCCATATAAACCGTAGCGCCAATGAACTGTGTTCCACCAGAGCACAAGTACACACACCTGGGAAACTTCACCAATAACAATATATCCAGCATTTTCAGGGTGTTTTTTTGTTTTACCATATTCTACATCTAGTACCATAGAAACGGAAAAAAGAAAAGAACATGTTATATGTGAGTTTCCCCTGAAATGCTCATTTTCCGGTACCGTCCTTCGTAATTGATTAGTAATTCTTTTAATACGTATAAATTGAAATATTAACAATAGCTACGGATTAAATATTGACACATTTAAATATTAAAACTATAAATAGTGAAATCACCTGGTGTTGAAATGTGGAAAGGCATCCACCTAATCCTCTTTTTGTGCAAAATGAAAGTGTGTTTTTTGTTTCTTACTTATTGACTTACTCACCAATATATCAGTGTTCACGCTAAAGTGTTTGGGACCATGTTCCTGTCCAAGGCATATTATGCATAGATGAAAGATACATGTATTTAGTTCTTTAGTTATCCAGTTTTTGGTTGAAAATATCCCTTTTGGAGATGTTATCAACAGAACCAACTTAGGCTGATAATCCCAGTTTCTATTGGTACTCCACCCATGTAATGGTATCTCAAATCACGCATGTGGTTATCCAATCTTAAATGTTTTCTAAGAATAAGTCCCCTTATCTCGGACGAACGAACAGACTGATGAATGGACGATGCTCAAACATAATCCCTTTCTGGCGGGGTATAATAATGTTTTGTAATGACCTTTTTGCTTATGTGCACGTAATATCCCACGCAGCGACGTCCACATATACGATATTTTGATACTTTAAGTAAGTAGTGAGAATCATATTATTTACTCTGAATGTTCCTTTAGCGTCCTGGGATTATTGCATGTAATAATGAGACATGTGATGATTAAAGAGATTGGGTCTACGCTTGCAAGTTTCCCTTGTTGCTCGTTAAAGTCACATCTAAGCTTTATCCTGACATGATACATGTGTTGAGTGGATCTTCTTCTCATCCATAATCTTTGTTGGAATGTGAATTCACGAGAACAATAGAGTAAGTCGTTCTCTTTCTTGCGCGTCAAGGGTAAGTTTTTACCATTAATATATCATCTCATGCTGAATGTATTAATAAAATATAATTTAAAGATGATTGGTTTGATACTTTGCTTTATCACTACTTTATTTCCCTGTTTATGTCACATAGACATGAACTGTTGATGTTACATTACAAATACAATGGATTATGCCAATGTATAGTCATCAATTAATAAAATCAGGAAAGTCAACCCACAAGGCATGCCTCGCGCCAATCTCTGTCAACGCCTAACTGAAGTCTGGCTGTATTTCCTCAGCTTTTCTGTGTCAGAGATTTTATTGCACTACCAACTCCACGCGCTGCACGCTCCTGCACTGAAACAGAAAGTTGTAATGAAATGCAACACAGCATAATTAGCCAGTGAGAGACTAGCGCTAACGGGAGTTAAAGGCGCTGTAGCACGTTTTTCTGTTTGTTTTCCTAAGTTTGCCATTTAATATTAAAGTTTATACAATATAGTTGTACGTAAATAGGTAAAACATCTAATTACACATCCCGATAAGCGGTTATCAGTATTCAAAGAAAATGGTGCAACTAATAAGGCGACAGTGGGGTGGAACTCTTCAGTGTGAGAGGTACATTTGTAGAGTTCAGACAGCATGATGATTACCCTTTCCATCATTGTACCATATTAAAAACTCTACTCTGAGTATTTAGGTATCGCTTCATCAATCAGACCACTTAAACTACCATTTAAATGTGAACATTAAGATGACCGCTTGAGCTATTTTTATTGTTTCACGAGAATTTTTAAGCCATTGGTAAGAGTTATTTATTGTTTATAACAGCCATTTTTTTGGTCAGTAAGGGGGTTGGGGGGGGGGGGGGGGGGGGGGGGGGGAGATTCAATGAGAGATGCATGATGTCATGTTGTCGTTGACTAATCAAACCCTATATTTTTGAGACACATTGCTGCATTTTGTTTGGGTCTAGTAAGCATTAAATCCGACTGCAGGAAAACTTGACATATTCTTTTACTACTGTATGGTGAGTTATCAAATCTCCAGTGTATTAAAGGGAAGTGCTAAACAATATAGTTTGATTGAATAAAAGTACCATTTTGAACTTTTGAATCAATTTCATAAATTGATACCGAAAGTTCCCTATTGACAGGAGGTTTTCGGTATTAGTATTTAGGACCTTAATATGGCTAGTTGGATAAGATATAATTATCATAACAATCTGTGTCATTTAACAGTGAACTTATTCGCAGTTGTCACTTATATAATGTGTCTGAAAAGTTACTTTGACATTTTCACTGCAATCTGATCTTGGGTGTTAACGAAAATACTGTGTTAAACATATTAGTCTCCATCAAAGAGAAGAAAGGAAGGTTTTCTGAAATAAAATAGTATAATTTTTTTCTTCTCAAAATCACTTGTTATTCTGTACACGTCCTAATATATATTATAATTATAGTAGAAGATGTGTGCATAGTTTGAATGAAAATCGGATGAAAGTGTGTCTGCAATCGGTCTTACAAACTCAGAAAATAACTAAGTTTAATATAAATTAAAGAAATTCATAAAAAAAAATCCAAACAATCACAAACTCGTTCGCAGCCTGATACTGTTCCTCTGCTAGCAGTGTAGAAGATTTGTATGAAAAGAATCGGATGAATAGTTTTTCTGTAATATGACGGACTAACAGAATTCTTGGTATTACTAGTATCTTCCGAATACATACTTTCCCATTGTGACACGTGATTGATAACGGTGTTAGTATCTGCAGCGAAACGTTGCATTTTGCAATAAAGAAGTTGACTTTCTATTTATCTCAGAGTTACTTCATCTCTACAACGTCTTAAATGCCTATAACATAATTATAGCACAGGCTGTGTTTGTTTTGCAATTTGAAAACGCCTAAGTGAACCAGGGATCTTGTGATCAGTCGTTGTTTTTACTTTGATTACACTGTGGACAATTTTGTGATCATTTATATTTGTTTACAACATCGATTACATTTGTTTATGTTTTAGTACAGGCTGTTTTGTAATTTTGACAATTAGAGCTTTAGCGACTCATGGTGCTTATGATCCTTAGTCGTTTTCACATTTATTACACTTTTTTGATAATGTAGTACAGGCTGTGTTTGTTTTGTGATGTTGGCCAATAAAACCTAAGTGAACCAGGGAGCTTGTGATCATTTAGTCAAAGGATAATCCATCAGTCGACTCCAATGCCCCAGATGTACAACGAAGAGTTCAAGCAACTGCCTGTCGATGATGCTGCTATTGTTGCAACCTCTGTCCAGTGTAAAGTCCAGGAGGAAGACCTGCATTGCCTGAACATCCTAAATATGTAATCTTTGAAGGGCAATGGACGTCGTTGTGTAGCTGTTGAGGATGGAGTCATTGACAAGCTACTGGTGTTTTCTATGGATGAATCACTCTCATCGTTACAGCAGGATGATGTCCTCTTCTATGGTGAAACTTACTTTTCGTGCCCATGACTTTGGAATCAGTGGATACGTGATCCATGCTCTTACTGGCAACACTGTTGGTTCCCTAGCTTTCTGTCTCATGTCTGATCAACAGCGTGCAACCTTCTGTATACTGTTTCGTATGCTGGAGGATGCAGTGCAACAAACAATAGGCAAACCTCTCCAACCACAAACTTTGCAGGTAGACTTTGAGCACCTAGTTTACAAGGCTATCGCAGATGAATGCCCTAACACGTCTGTGAGAGGCTGCTATTTTCATTATATTTGTGGAGAAAAAGTCAGGACACAGCATACAAGGAAAATGGGAACTTTTCGAATTTATTTAGATCTGCTGTAGCCCTTCCGGCTTTTTCCTCCAACTGCTGTACCAAGATATACTTTCAAGGACTACATTGTTAGTGTATGGGTGGATGACGATGTACAGTACCCACTTCCTGTGTGGATCTTGAGCCATTCAGAGACGGACCGTCGGTGCACAAATATTCATCCTGGAAGGATTCCACAAACGTCTATCATACACATAGAGAGGTATACTCAAGTGAGTGTGTATTGCCCATTCAACGCCAAAGCTCTGAACCAAAGCATCAGACACAGCCACCCTAACATTTTTAAGTTTATCGACGCAATCAAAAGCATCGAGGCAGCTTATAGGATAAGGAGTGTCCGACTGGACTAAGGAGCTCCTGCACCTTCAAGAAAAAGGAAGCTGGATAGTCGCCTCAGCCGCTTGCAGGTGGAGATCCAGAGAGAACAGAAGACACCCAACCATTGAGTTTGTTCTTGCTGCAGGCTGGGTGGCGTCATTTATTATATCTGACTGATAACAGTGTTCTGCTACATGACACGCTCATGACGTCTTAGTGTTACTGAGCTGCTCTACCTGTAATATACTTGACATAAATACCATCCTATTACAGATTTATTGTTTTACAATTGACATGTTTCATCATATCATGAGGTAACACAAGTAAATCACTTGTAACTAAGCTATTCTGGATGATATATCTTATGGAACAAAATCCCCGTAAACTGAAATCATGTGTACACACTCCTCAGCCAATTGAGATGATAAATTATATATTTCATGTCACAATGATGGCGCCCTTAAACAACTAATTTCATCTTCGTCAAAACTAAAAGCCTAAAAACGGATAAGTTGTGGACAGACATTTTGGTCAATGTGGATTATAAATTGTAGATTTATAACCCTCTGACAACTAAAGCCTGATGAGCTACAGAGCTACTGGCTCTATTTGAATCATCGAATTCACTGTATCGATCTTAATCATTCACAATCCTTCCTCTGCTTGAAAGTATCTTAACCTGAATATGAACATTTACTCTGCCGATGAGCATGTGTTAACTATAAAACTTTATATATCAACTTTGCTGGAAAATATGTAATTAAGTAATCATAAATTTTTCAACCATGTTTTATATGGTTGGTAAAAGAATGAATATTAACAACTTGCAAGAGTACATGTGAAATTCTATGTCCAGTCTCGGATAGAGATTTTCAGGAAATAAATTACCATTCCGAAATGTTTTCTCCGTTATTAAGCTGGAACTTATACATTGGCATATTTCCGAAAGCAGGCCACATTTTGTAGCAAAAGTGAAACATTTTTAACCAAATTATTTTGCATCAAAGATTGGAATCAGGTGAACTTAATACATATTTAACTTTGAAGATGGTTGGATTGAAACACATTCAAATGAAGTGAAAAAGCGAAAACACTTTTATTTATACATTTACAGAAATAGCTTTCATTTCAACATCAACAAGATCCTATTTATTTCTATGAGGTATGAAGGAGATCTTATGGATACGATTCTGTAATTGTACATACAAACCTTTTAAAATTGGCAACTAATACATCTAATACGTACTACCTTTATGGGTATGTAATGACTTGTCAACTTAAAAGTATATATATATAAATAGTACAATGACAATCATGTACAGAGTGCTGGTATATATACACAGTAAAGTTAAGCACCCCCAAATTAAAAGTTGAATACCATTTTGGATTTTATGATCATGTTATGCAATTCGATAGACAGGAGAAATATGTTATTCTGGATGGGAACTGGTGTGGTTTCTGTTATGGAACGGTTCTCACGAACGGAGCTATTGGCATGCATATCATGCAACCCATGATTTCAGCAAAATGCAGTTTCACCCTTCGACTTACCATGGCTAAATAAACGCCTTTTACGGCTTCAATGTCAGTTCAATACACAAAATGAACACATGAACAATGCCACGAAGGAGATTGTCCGAGGCTACGAGATGGCAAATTATTGGACAGTATTTAGCAGGTTTCTCGTACAAGGAAATTGGGAAAAGAACTGGTTACCACTATTCGGTCATCAGTCGTTTAGTGAGGAAACATGCCAAAACTAATCATGTTCTCGATCGACCACGTTCCGGAAGGCCCCGAGCTACCACATTGCAAGAGGACAGGAACCTATTGCGTTATCAACAACGTCAACCGTTTGCGTCAAGTACCGTCTTGAAACAAGCCTGGCTACCCTATAGACGTATCAGCAATCAGACAGTGAGGAACCGCCTCAAAGCAGCAGGTTTAAGGTCTCGACGTGTCATCAGACGTCCGAACCTTACTAATCGTCATTGGTTCGTGTTGGAACCTGAGGTCATGGAGACGTATCCACTGGTCAGACGAAAGTCGCTTCCTCCTCCATACCGTTGACGGGCGAATCAGAGTTTGGAGAGTCAAGAACAGTCGATACACACCAAGGAACATTCTTCCAAGGGTTCAATATGGTGGAGGATCCGTTATGGTGTGGGGTTGCTTTTCTTTTGATTGCAAGTTGGATTTGGTGACACTACAAGGCACACTTACCAGCGCCCGCTACATTGCAGAAGTGTTGGATCCAGTTGTGATTGACCATTTTGATGATCACAGACTTGCAACTCGACCCCTGTTCATGGATGATACTGCTCGGCCTCACCGTTCACGAGCTGTGACTCAACATCTGGAGAACAATGCTGTTTCTCGTATCCCCTGGCCAGCATTGTCTCCAGATTTGAATCCCATCGAGCATGTCTGGGACATGATTGGTCGACGTCTACAGAGAAGGAACCCTGCTCCACACAATCTAAGACAACTGGAGGCCGCACTTCACGATGAGTGGCAGCCAATCCCCATGGAAGAATTAAAGAACCTTGTCAGTGGTATGCCCAGAAGACTGGCAGCAGTACTTCAGGCACGCGGTGGCAGCACACGATGTTGACACTAAATCGTTCCTAAGACAGTGGCACGGGTTATTCAGTATGATTTCTTCATCATGTTCAGCCTTCAAACTTGAAATGACAATACATTTACGAGTCTGTGTTTTTCACCATTTTCCAGTCAATTTTTGTTTCCTGTTTTTGGTCATTTGAAATCTCTGACGATTACACAAAAATGTTAACGAATAAAACAATTAATTACGTTTAATTATGTTTAGTTTTGCTATACTGGGTCTCTGAAACATACCCCTATCAAAAAAAAGAAGGGGGTGCTTAACTTGTTTTACTGTGTTTATATAAAATAAATTCAGTATAAACATTTGTACAATTTGGTGTAGTTTGTGTAAAAATATGGCCAGATGTAAGATGATTTTTGCATTTTGGTTTTAAAGTAGATGTACAAACTTCGGCATGCTTGGGTTTGAATAATAGTGTTGTGGAATATATCTGCTACGGATATCAGAGTACAACGGGTATTGAAGCAAAACGTGATACTCATCGTGAGCAACGTTTACTCAATGGGAGGATATCAGCATCTCTAGATCTTCTATACGCTTGTACATTGAGTTTACTAATCTAAATTTTGTGAGAGTTGTATGGATGTTAATACATTTAAATAGGTTTCATGGACAATGTCATTTTCAATTAATGAATAAGTATTCAGATATTTCGAGTTTGCCATCTCGGATGACCATTCTTGGTAATATATATCCCTACAAAGTTGTTTGAATAGATTAAGGAACATTGCAGGATCTCCAACTGTTTGGTGAATCCATACATGTGCAAAACCTTATTGGAATAACAATATTCTAGCTGATGAGGTCTAGTTAGTATCTCCATTATCCTCAAGGAGTTTCAGCATTTTATAACAACGATTAGAATGCCTTGTAATTGGTTGTCTCAGTAACCGCAAACAGTAAGATATAACTTTTGTTTTATGATGTACATGTGCATGCAGTGGGTATCTTCTACAATCCGCTGTTATTGTAAGTTATTTTCTAAACGTTATAAGTACAAATATCAATTAACACTTCCTTTCTTTACTTACTTATATGCATTATTGAGACATTTAAATATTGATAAGCTGGTATTATGAAAGAGAAGAATTCTTATTCATAGTAATTTTTTTATGACTACAACTGTGTTCAGATGTTATCTATTCATTCCGTTCTTGAGCTTAATCATATCTTGAGAAGTATTCAAATATTCTAAAAGTTGATATGGTGATATGTTGATATGAAATATTCGACAAGTGTGTATAAAACTAGGCTGTTGCCTGATTTTCAAGTAACAACATTTTGGAGAGTGACGTTATGGATGTTCGTGCATGAACAGAAGCTAACTTAGAACTGCACATGCATAAATCTTGAGGCATGTTTCAACGTTGTCTGGACTATAAAGGGTTTCAATGTTGTGCACAGTTTTACAGCAGGGAGGAGGAAAAATCAGGTTTCTTGTTGCTATTATTGCTTCTATTACACAGACGGTAGACAGGCCAAATAAGCAGATACGCTCTTACATTACGAGGTGTAGGTGCTGAAACAACAGGCATCAAATTCCTTCATGTCAGCTATGCCAAGGCTTCTCTCTCGGTAAATATCTTAACACTCAACATTATAAATTGTTGTTTGGAAAGTGAAATGGTTACATGTATGTCATGACCGGTCTATTAAGTGGATGCGACTTTATTAAGAATTCGCTTGCCTGGATAAACAGACCCATAACAAAGATTTACCTGTAAAAACACATATTTGAGGAAACTTCAATCTTTTATTTTATTGGGTACACGTGCATATAATGTATGATAAAGAGGTGATTATACTCGCCGGATTTTTAATGATAAAATGCTGAAGAACGTCATTCTTTCAGGTTAAGCAATGGACATATATATGTAGTACCTTCATGGAAGACTTGACAATTTACTGGCGCCTATGTCAAGATTTACCTTTTATCCATGACAATCACAACGCAAAGTGTGTAGAAAATTATATGTATTCAGATAATCAAGATGTCTATTCTCGCAGTGTCACACTGAATCAGGTCAAACATGAATATATGGCCACAATCACACGCGTGGCATCCAGCGTTATGAGGACGGAATTTTGCATAAACATTACCCTGCTTCTAATTTATTATGCTGCAAAATCCCCAAAATGAATTAGTTACAAATACAATAGTCTACATATTCAGACGTTTTCTGTTAAGCTGTGATAAGCATTATATTTAAGTTCGAGGACTAATTTCCTTGAGACATAGGTTCGTCTGTTAATGAAAGAAAATGAAAATTTGAATTTGCACAGGGTACGCATCTTTGTCGATAAATATACCATTACCTTCAAGGCACGAGTCCTCATTGATATGTAATTAGCAATCAGTATTAGTCTAACTCTTTATTCAAGGCATATGTTCTCATTGACATGTAATTACCAATCCACAATCGCATGGAACCATGTTCAAATCGACACAACGACAGTAGCATGTAAGAAGTAGCATGCTCCCTGTAATCAGGCTATTGCTATATTTGAAGTGAATCAGAATGACATATTAATATGTTTGTGAGTTTAAGCATGGGTCGAATAATAGGTGATGGAAGAAAGGTCATAAACAAATCTAAAATTGTGAATATTTGGTTAGATTTTAGAATTTTATAAATGTTTTTTATTCACTGACGTATTGATATTCATGTTAAGTGTTGGTATATTTTACATGCTCTGGAAAATATTTAGTTATGAACCAAATAAATGTTTTTAGTTAGTATTAATTGCTTTGTCATCAATGATCAAGTGAAACAATGTATATAATTATTTTTTTTTATAATTTTCACCAATATTTCAAAGACGTTTAGATTTTATCATATTTAAATAGGAAGAGTGAATTATATTTCTTAATCTGAATATGTCAAAGCGTTTTAAAATAATATAAATGCATGTCATAACGTGTGATCTTTCATTGCAAGTTTCTCTTGTTGCTTGTCAAAGCCATATCCTGACATGGTACGTGTGCGGTGTGCTTAATGGTCCTTTTGATAATTCTTGTTGGAATGTGAATTCATAAGAGCACAACATTCTTAGTTATTCTCTTCTGTGTTTGGCAAGGCTATGTTGATAAGCCATCAATATAGCTTTTCAAACTTTATGTTAAAAAGATATTTCAAGGTAATTAATGTGATACTTTCCAAGCTGTATCACTCGTACTGATAAACTGTCGGCTAAAAGAAACGGTTACCAGATATCGTAAAAGCTATAATGAACAGTTTAGCAATATTATAGCACTATGAAGTAGCACCATTTCTGCATAATGTATTTAAATTTCCGAAGATGTCATGTCACAAAAGAATGGCGATTGTTGAAAGGAGACAACCTAAATTGTTCAGTTTTCGATCAGTACTTCATCAAAAAACATTTTAAACAGTTTTTCATACAACCATGAGCAACAATACAGGCATGCATATGCATTAAAGTGGAAGTCTGAAGTTGGTTACTTATTCGTTATTGAACATTGGACATTCGATTTTTCCAGTTACTTATTCAAAACAATGATGTGAAAAGTTGTATCAAATGTCTCTGTGTGTTCAGTTAATGATGTCTATGGTTTAGTACCTTATTTATGGTCACATTTAACTAACTGAGTAATTAAATGTTTCAGTTTCAACTATATATCACAAATATGTAAGTGTGCAAAGGTTGACGAACCATTACAGTTGTATTGAAATAAGTGTTGTGACACTGAATACGTTTATGAGTATGAACTTGTTACCCTTTTGAGTAAATTATATTTTACTGCTAGTGTATAATGACACAGCTGTTGCTACAAATGGAATAAAGCTACGTGCATCCATCAAACCACATCTTTAAAAACACGATAACATTGTTTTCAGGTTTGTGTATTCCGTTTGTGTAAGTGTCATGTTTTGTTAAATAACTCAAACTGGTCGCAGTGTCAGTGTGTTTTAAGTGCTATCGTGTCTCTGCTTCACATATGAAACATATTCCAACAAGTAAACGCTGTAAGGCTGAAGGAAATGCGCAATTGACACGGTTATACAGTCCTTTCAAAACAATATGTGACGAATTTATTACCCTTTATCTGGAGGATTGGAATATATAAGTTTTGATGATCAAGCATGAACCGAAGTTAATGTAGATCAAGAACTGAATAAAGAAACAATATAAGGTCGGTTTTCGTTTTCCTGTACAACTAAAGGTCAATGATAAACCTCAATGATTTTATAAATACAAATATTTGGAAGTAGTGAAACGTTATTTCATCGACATTTCCTTTGTTAAAGTGCTAGATGATAACTCTGTCAATTAAAAAAACCAACTTCTCACAAATCTTATCAGACAAGATTAACTGGTGAAAAACCTCTTGGGTGCCGATTCGTTGTTACTGTCTATATCTATATGGAGAGTTGTGATTATGCCTTTTGGTGAACATTGTGAGCGTTGGCGTTTTTGTAAAATTTTGTAAATTCACTATATAGACTCCCGGGGGAAATGATACGCCCACCAGATTTTGTAAAAAAACAAACTGTAAACGACATATTAGGATTATTATAGCAATTATGAACCTGCACCATTGCTGCACAACAATGACGTTTCAAGACAAGTTACAGAAATGGTGATTGCTTAAATTAGACAAGGGTATCTATTATACAGTATTTCATCAGTGCCTAATCAGAGAAATGACATTTAAAAATGATTAACAAACAACAATACTGGCACTCATTGAAGAAGTTTTTTAGTTCTTGGTGATCGGCCATTCATAAAATGAAAGTCATTTAGAGGTGCACTGAACTGAACATACAAGAAACACGAGGCCAGTTGAAACGTTGTGCTGACTATAAAGTGATTCTCATGTACTGAACAGTTTTACAGCTGTGGTGAGGAATTTGCAGTTTACTTATTGAATCTCTAAGCGAGACTGTAGACATGCCAACTATGCAGACGCTCTATTACATTCACAAACCATGTGCTCTAGGTGTTGAAAACATCGACATTACATTTCTACAATCACGTCAATTCTTTTCTCCTGGTAAATATGTCAACACTCAACATTAAATTAACCACTCTCACTTCAACAATCAAACGGAATTATGTAATAAAAAGATTAACAAGAGAAATGTATGATAAACATAGGTTTTCATTGCACCCATGTTTATCGTCCGTAATTACACTTTTACACATAAAATGGTACATAACTAAATAAGGTACAACGTTTTTAAACTAAAAACAATGTTTTTAAAAAATGAATACTCAAGATTCAACATTTCCCAAATGTTCTCAATATATTGGTACAAAGTCGATGAAATATATGGAATGTTGTATCGATGTTAATCAATGCACATTAACAGTTACATGTACTATGGTACATGCATTTAAAATTTTCTGAATTACAATTTTAAATTTTCAAGATTCACCATTTCTCGAATGTTCTCGATATTATGGAACAGATTTGATGAAATATATGGAATGAAGCATTGTTGTATCAAATATTCCTTGAAAGTTCTCGAGAAATTCGTACAATTTAAGACAATAAATGTGACAATATGTTCTGAACAACCATGCCTATTTACGCAACTTACCATATGTGCATCATGTTGATACAATTTATTTTGGACACTTTAAATGTATATATTTTCAAATATCTTGGGTTATAGAGGTTCATTCCATTTGTAGTATTATTTGAAAAAAAATTCATATCCAAGCTAACCAATTTTAGGAGTTGTCGAAGTTTTGAATGAAATTTGCTCGTAGGTGATAATGCACATCAGATAAATAAATTACAGAATATTCAGTTTGATATGGAGAGCATGATTATGCTTGACAGTGTCCTGTTTATAGCTGACTACATTGATGAGCATACCAGTTGCATAAATTAAAAACAGAGGTGAGGTGTTTGCGGGTTTAACAACGCTTCCAAGGGTATTTTACTCACATCAGCTGCTAGTATCATTGCATGGTGAGCGTCTGATTGCTTATTCATTGTCCGGTTCGCACATCAGCTGGAATTAATGAACCATGGATGATACTGCACTGAAATTCATAGCATAGCATCTAAACGTTTCTACATGTAGACCAGTTCTCTACAGAAAACACATTCACTGAGCCCCTGGTGGAAGAGAAAAGAAGACTATCCAGGGAACAGTTAAAACGCTTGAACTCTGGAAGAACTCGAAATAACATGAATTCAATCTCCCCTTGAGAACAGACTCGGATCAACTTTTACATTCTGCATTCTCGAAGTATAATAGTGTAGGGGATTGACAGCTGTTTTGAAGACTTTGAAGGCTCTGTTTGATTGAGATTAATAGGTAAGAAAATGAATTAAATCTCTTGGTCTATACTATATAAAGAGAATACATTGTAGGTAAGATATGCCGATATGCTTTACAAGTGCTTATGATATCTGATGGCTGCCTTAACAACATTTGGGGTAAATACCTCAAAGATGATTGACATGTCAAAGAGCCAGTTAATTACAATTAGTATGTGTCCATATAAAATAAGACCGTTTATGAACCTATTAATGATAAATATTCAGACCATATTGGCTCTGGCTAGGATCACCAATGTAATTAGTTTTGTTTTTGGACCAGATTGTTAAGTTCTACACATATAGGTACCATATCTGATGAATTTGATCAATTTTAATTGATTTTTTTAATTAATGGTTTATATGGCAATTTCAAAATAACAAACATAGCTGTATAATCATCCCCAGAGCTGAAAACTATGGGTACCTTTGTTTATATAAAATAAAGTGCAACAAATGTTTAGACAAGTGGCGACTGCAATATGGTAAAAACAGACAATCTGGCGATCGCTATTATAATAGAGGTTAAGTGTTAGATAACTGACATCAGGATAAACACATACTATGTTATAGTGGCCTTATGGATGATGAATAAGTATTAAAAATATATTCATGGTAATAATGGTTGAATAGTTATACGAATGAAATGTTATATAAACAACGTAACGTGTTAGTTTCGATTATTGTTTTGATAAAATATGTTAGTACTGGATGCCTTTTTGTTAATACTGTCCTTGAGCATTTGCTATTTCTCCATTTGTACTTTAAAATACCAAAGAAAGAGGAAAATAAGACAAATTAATTTATTCGAAAGAATTCATTCCTTGTGTCTTGAGATCTTGGCATTGGTATATTGTTACATTGTTTGAGTGTTCTCATTTTGGGTCTTGTAAATAATGAAAATTTTAATTGAAAAAAAAATATCTAGTGAATTAAAATATATGCAAAATCTTTCATGGAGTCCAATTCGCAATGCATACATGGAAAGTATTATTTACTTTAATCATATGTTTGTGCCATTTTATTTTTAAAATACCATAATATCGAACAATATTAATTATTAAATGCATTTAATCTGCTACAATAAATTTTCTGTTTAGGGGTGTCAACCATGAGTATATGTAGACAATATAAGGCATGCATAATTTTGTCTTTAAAATTACATCTACATTTTCCCTTCGCTTTGTGTTTACTTACATATCTAACGTTAATCATACGAATCTCTCTTCGGATATTGGACAAGTCTACCATATGTTTATACATGAGAAGTGTCATCACATATGCATGGATCATTTCCTCAGTTCTGTTTCTTCATATTTGCATTCACCGGCTTTGAGCAAACAGAGTATACATATGCTTCCTGGTTATGAAATTGGATATCAAATGATAACACATATAGACGACCTTATAGGTAGACGTATATACACATACTAGATGAAGGCGAATAAGTCGTGTTCGTTACTTGAAGAATATTCTTGTAGACGTTGACACTGATAACGCTTATAGCGATCCTACTTCAATGCATAAATACCCAGTGGGTCTTGTGATGTCATGAAATGGATATGCCCATGAGAAAAGAGGATATCTTTATGTCAGATAAAAATTCCAAGATGAGATCCCGTTGGGAATCTGGGATGCTTAGAATGGGATTAAATCAGTAAACCTTGATTCTCCCAATACTAAAGCACAAGACCTATGTTACATGATTCTTTTGTTACAACTACTTTAGACCTCAGTCGTATCGAGAGTTATTGTTTTCATCATATTTCAAGTATTTAAAATTTACAGCACAAACATAACC
Source organism: Gibbula magus (assembly GCA_936450465.1). Lineage (NCBI taxonomy): Eukaryota > Metazoa > Mollusca > Gastropoda > Trochida > Trochidae > Gibbula > Gibbula magus. Next base: position 97,821,386 of record OW388289.1, on the reverse strand, counting down.
TCATTGATCGAAACGTGAATTTGTCATATTATATTAGATAAATTGATAATTCATATATAAAGTGTTTGTTAGTATTGCATAATGAAGTTAACATTGTTTCTGTTCATTCTTAAAGAAGACAATGAGAGAGTATACTGTTTAATCATATTTTGTTGATGAATTTTGTCCTTCTTTCAAACAGGAATAGCACATGTTGCATATTCCTGCTTCTAAAACATTCATCTACACTCATGTATAGAGATTATTACTCAGTCAAGCATGTTTCGTAAAGGTTGGTTGCACATTTGGGATCATAATAATTTCTCTATTGTCAATACCATTCATGAGAACACCACTGTGCATGTTGAAAATATGACATGACATTTGTTTCACCATAAGTAAAATATACACGAATATGACGGTTTGCTATTATCTCATTGTTATAGTTAATATGCACGTGCCATATTGCAGTATTAAATGATTATGATGTAGACGTGAACGAACACATTTATTGTGTTACGATTAAAGAATATTCCCTATGTTTCAATATATACAATACGATAACTAGTTATCGACATGAATACACCACATCACGTATTTTCACATTCACATTCCTGTGGCCATTTACTTGAAGATATTTCGAGAATGCACTGTCTAGGAGACCAGGGCAAACTTACGATACCACTTGATCTGGAAATGCTCAAATGCTATCTTTACAATAAACAGTACAAGATAAGTGCTTGTATATGACATCGCAAGAGACCACAGTTGAGTTGTATATAAACTCCATCCCATAATATTTTCCCAATCTGCCCAATACGTTGTTTGGCATATCACATGTGATCTATATATGTATTTATTGTATGCCAACCATTTCATAATTAGTCAATCCAGTTCATGATATCACTAAGGTATCAAATTACTTAATCGATGGCATCGACCATTATTGAAAATCAATACAAACAGCACCTACGTATATAAGTTCAATATCAATCCTGAATCAATTAATGAAGTAATCAGTGCCGGGTTTAAGGATCCTATTAGCAGTGGAACACACTTACCTAAAGTAAGTAGCCGCGACCTTAATGATGTTTCTCTCGTACCATTTACATGTTTATTGGACATTTGATTGCATTCCAAGATAAGTGTGTATTCCACATGATTAAATTTGGAACATTTGGGTTCTATTTTTATAGGCTACTGCAGCTAAGTGCCTTCACATAATTTCTTCAGTTATTGTACATTGTATTATTAAGTACAAACAAATGTAAGCCATATGGATACAGGTACACACTCGGTTTCACAGTACATCTGACTGTTTGATCAAATCCATACACACCTCAGGTCATTGAAGGGCATTTAGAACTGGATAACAACTTCTTTAATGCGAAAAGTTGTTATCCAGATAATCTTCCTGTTCTCATACACACCTGTTCGATCATTCGTTATATATACATTATAGCACTCTGAACACCTTTATTACGTTTTAATATAATGGAGGTATGTTATTTTCAGATCTTTCAACATCCTTTAAACCAAATAAAACAATTATTTTCTTGATTAGATCATACATAACACATAATTTAAGAAGAAAACAAATGTTGTGGAAATGTATAGTATTGATGTATCACATTCACTTTTGGTCTACAAAATATAAAGTAGGCGAATTCAGGAGACCTTCTGGTACCTATCAAAGACACAACTTATCCATAGGGCAGACGTCCTGCCGTAGTAGAGCAGACTCCCTCATGGAAAAGACATACAATAGCACTACTTAGTTAGCAAGAAAAACAATACAAATAAATTAATCAATGTAAAACAAAACATAAAGAATTACCTCTAAATAACAAGACAATCCCTTACGTTAGGGAAATATCAATTACAAGCAAGGCTAACTTATGTTCCCCATGGCTAATTTGAGTGGAACAAAATGTCTCTTTAGTGGATACCAACATGTGATAACGCTCCATTGCAAGGGGAAATAATCTCTCTCCAGAGAAATCAGTGCGACTAGATGGTGCGACAACCTTGAACAGAGATCTGTCATAGTCTTCATTCTGCTTTCTTGGCGCTCAGTAAAACCATTGTCTACACAATGCTAAGAAACGATAATTGATCGTCGTCTATGCAACTACCCGAGCGCAGACAAACAACGCGACAGTTACAGAGTTTAAGTACATGCATATGTCTAAGCGATTGCAATAGACAACATGCTCTCCTTCTCAGCCAATACTGACAGAGTCTGCAGGAGGTGTCAAAGACGTCTCCCCAGTCTCTGGAAACTGTGATCTTTTTTAAACATCTAACAAAGACAAACTGCTACTTTAGCTGAATTTCTTTTAAATTATCCAGCTCGACTCTTACAAAATTTCTATAAACTTTTACCTTCGGCCTTTGCCTCGTTTTAAATCAAACTGCTAAATTTTTCCTTTGTTCGAACAAGAATGTCACTTTTAAACAGTGGTGTTCACCTTTAGATTTTGAGTTGTTTTTCACATGTTTTAACAACTTGTTCTCATGTGTGTTTTACTTTACTTACCCCTAATATATATTATTACGCTGAAGGAATAGATAAACATATATTTAAGAAAATATCTACGGTTGTGTACAAATTGTGCCCATTTAGCATGCTCATGCATGCAACACAATGTTGTTCTGATGTACAAGAATCCCTTATGGGTAGGATGCGAATAGGGCATAAATGGTTTTCCTAATATGTGGGGGCACCATGTTGTTCTTATGTGCAAGAATCCTAAAAAGGCAATGATGATATTATACCAGCTTGAAAGGAGATACACAGTTTGTTTATTGTTAATGCAGAGTGTGTTACATTAACTAATCACAAAAAACGGAAAATTTGGCATGAATAGACAATTTGGCAAATTATTTCGTTATTAAGGATTCAGCACTAAAGTGTCGCTTCTTTTGGGCCAAATCGGCCCAGCCATTAAAGGTCCAGTTTGAATCTAAACTTCGATTTGTTTTACATGGGAAATTTTTTCAAAATGCAGCTAGAGACTTGCAACTTTCTTTAAAAGATCCGCATAGACAATGCGAATAGAAAAGTAAATCACGACAAAGTCGTACATCACGTGGTTACGACACCATTTTGATTTTAGCCTTTCTTAAAAAAAATCCGACCCAATGCATCTTTAAAGCTCAATGTCGCTGCAGATACCTGAAATTAACGCCTGCAATTGCAAAATAACGTAGCTAAGGCATTGTGGAATAGAATATTTATATTTTAACATGGACATTTTTAAGGAAGGCGTTTTTCATCTAAATGTTCAAAGGGGCATAACTCTGTAACTACTGGACTTTTGTCAAAGTTACCGACTTCAATCTCTTTCTAATAACAAGCTTTACAATTCCTTAACATATAAAAGTGGATTTTTTGGGCACAATTTGTACAAAGAAATAAATAATTGAAATTTTGTGATTTTGAGAATTTTCAAGGGGTGCTTTTTTTGAGAATTTTCGATCATAAACTACTAAAGATATTATTATCTTTAATAGCTCATTTTGAGGTAAAGATGTCATTTATTAAATTTCAAAATTTCAAGCATGTATCTGTTATAGTTTACATGAACATTGTCATTTTTCAAAAAGCGCCATTTTCAAGGATGATAACTGCTAACCTGATAACGCTATTGAAACATCATTTGCACCTACGTATGCCCTATTTCAAGAACAACAACATTTCTGTTGACTTCATCTAAAAGTTGATAGTTAAGCTTCAAACATCGTACACGTGGTCTAGGGGTCTGAAAATAAGAATTTGTTTTAGTTTTTCCTTAATATTCAAAAGAACATTGCGCATTAACTGTGTATGCAATCTAAATGATGATTACATCTACTTAAGTGGAAACTACGAATGTACTTAACATTACAGTGGTTCAAGAAACAAACACGTTAAGCACATGGTACTGTTGGAAAATGGCTAGTTTAGTCTTCTTTCCCTGACATGATTTACTTAAAAGGCTACTGCAGCTAAGTGCCTTCACATATTTTCATGAAACTTTCAGAAATCATTGCTGTGATAATGTATTAAACAGCGAACAACTTATAATGACGCTGAATCCTTTTATCGTCACTTGTGACTATATTTTTTCTGTTGGCTTTTCAGTTTACTTCCGAAATATTGAAAATTGAGAACAAACAATCTGACTGAATAACAAAGCAAACTGAGTTTGTGTTCTTTTCAACCCCCTCTAACTGTAAGTGTTTTGTATATATCATAGTTTTTGAGTCCCTGCGTGTAATCTAACGAAAATAGATAATTTGTATGTAAGCCTCTAAAAGTGGCACAATCCAGCCTTCTTTATCCTGTCAAACACTAAAATAATGCAAGCAAGTTTATGGATGTGATTAAGGCGTGTTTTATCTATATCTACCGCTGACAGTGAACACAATAGAACACGTTATATAAGCATCTTCGATAATCCTATTTTTCACTGACATGTGTTCATTTACAAGTGTTATGTAGACTAGCAATTATTGAGGAGCCTGTCACAGAGACGGAAACGTGATTTGCCATGGTCGCCAGCATGGAAGGGATCTAATGAAAAGAAGCACTAATGAAACAGATAAACGATGTTTGTATACTTGAATATATTTGAAATATCTAAAACTCTTTGTCATCGCTCAACACACATCGTATTTGAAGTAAATGCGAAAGACATCATTGATATTAGATGCTCAAACATGAATGCATAAAATACCACAGGGGCGTGATTTTACGAAGAAGGTTGTCAAACAATATGCTTGTTTTACATCGGTCACGCACCTTTCACCTGTCTTTCAACTGGGGTGGGTCTACATCTTGATCCCTAAACTGTTATGTCAAATATGTTATTTCTATACTCTAATTGAATGTGTATTCGCAATCAATCCCGTAATTGATACCGCATCTTGCATTTAGTGCCAATGAATCAAAAGAAATCACTAATTACACTGGATGTATGGTTATATGAGATACCTACATTGTAAGCTGACACACCCAATACATATATAGAACATCATACTTGTGCATTTGGATCGTTTGTATTGAACGAGAAGATGTCATGGAAGCGGAGGAACAACGAGTTCGAAGAACGAGTTGTTCCTCCGCTTCCATGGCAGCTTCGAGCTTCCACAGTTATTTCTACCAATACAAAGAACTGACATGTACATGTAGCTGTTTGTTAGTAACTTTGACATTGCTTATATGACACAAAAGATCAAACGTATATTGTAATATTTTAGAAACACAACTTTCAATAAACATGTTTTAGTAAAATGCCTTTAAGTCAATTGTAAGCCCGAAGCCATGGTAATCCTTCCTGAATTGAATGCCCAGTAGTTTTCATTGAACTCAGATGGATGTTGTTCATTTCGATAGCCAGAACAGATCCGTCTATGTTATGTCTTGATACTTATAGTATGTTAAAGCTGGTGCAGGAGATAATCTAATTGTTTATGTTCCTTTTGATGTGAACATTGCACAGTTTGACACTCGACACAAGAGACACGTGTCTATATAAGTTTACAATTATAACTTGATAACACCAACCTAATTGAATTCCGAAATGATCAAGGAAAACTTATTTAAAGTGAACTTAAAAGGTTCGAGGAGGAAAAACCTTCAGGTATTTTGGGTCTTATTTCCTGCTTAACCTCTTTACAACTGGCCTACGACGACAAGTATAATCTGTTTGATCCAACTCACACATTGGGTGATACTCCAAACCAGCACTTACTTAATAATATACTTTTCACAGATAGATCTTAAATATTATGTCTCTTTATGACATTGTATCACCAAGTCCTATTTGGATGTAAACGAAAAACTTGCATATTTATGTTTTCTATTGGCAAATACTGCATCGCGAATATCCATATATGCATATTTCTTTCACCATTTTTACTTATGCTTGCCACCTTAACGGAAGCTTGATATCCTTGGAAACCATCCCTCCAGCTATCAAATGAACACTAACAGGTTATTTGCTATCGTTAATGTGTACATTCTTCAACTCTGGGAGTGCAGAAACTACTTAGAAACATGACAACTGTCTCTGAGGTTACTGTGACCTTCCCTTCTGATTACAACATCAAGTCTCCTTGCGAAGATCTAAATTCTTCGTTATATATACGGTTCATTTTTTGTAACACAGGAACCCGACATCGTGAGTAAAATGTAGGTACAATGTAAAGTGTAGGTTAAAATAACTAACACCCTATATCAAATAGAGTACATGCGCTAGGGAAGCCATTAGCCGATCATACTGGTGATCCTCTTTAAGTATCATATTGAACAAAAATTATCATTTGTAACTTAACACAAATGTACAAATGTAAAACATGTATCATGTTCCACTTCTTGTTTACTTCGCATATGGAAAGTCCATTCTGAAGAAGTTGGTGTCAAGTACAGTTGTTAGGTTGCATATGAAAACTTGTTTGGAAAGATTGGAGGAACACTACTTACTGAACAAACACCTCCTATGGGATATAGGAGCTGATATGTTACTGCTGATCAATATTCTGTCACATAAAAGTGCATATCAAAGTGCTTATAGAAGATACACACTGGAGAAGAACTCTCTCGATGACAGGGGGCGGGATAGCTCAGTTGTTAGCGCGTTCGGCTTTGGATCAAGAGGTATGTGGTTCGAATCCTGCAGAGGCAGTAGAGAACTGTTCCACACGCAGTAAGGTTTTGGTGCAATGCTACACTAAATTTCAGTGCAGTACCAGCCATGGTTCGCTAGTTCCAGCCGTTGCTCGCAGGTTTCACCGCAATGCATAGCTACATGGCGTTGCGGGCTTTCTCCCTGCCATAATACTAGCAGCCGTGATATAAGTGAAATACTATTGAAAGCGGCGTTAAACCCAAACTCACCTCACCTTCAATGACAAATCAGGCTTGATATAACATGTGTAGAAATACATACTTTCATCGAAATAAACCTATTCATTGAGTGGTATTTTGTAATGACAAATGAAACACTTTGTAGATGTGTCTGAGAACCTAAAATAATAGATTACAAAATATGTTGTTTACGCATACAACCATTTCATTCAACATTCCACTTAACAAGTCTTTATCATGAATTAATGTGCCTAAATAAACTGAGTTATCACATTATTATATCTTTGGGGGGAAAACGTGGCGTAACAAGCTTATTGCGGTAGTGTGATTTTGAGCTTTGTGGTGCCGCACAAAGTAATCCTTTCTTATGCAGACCATTTACCATCCCAAAGCAACCCAGTTAAGCAATGTATCTAAATATGTTTCTTACCCTCAGGGAAAATTTGACCATTTACTGTCTTGTATCCATTGCATTCTCTTTGAGTTTTACAAAGTGTTGTAGAAAAACGTAATCTTTTAGATAATCGGGATTAGTATTCAGACAGAACATCACTGAATACAATCCATGTACATGTATATAGTTGTATCAAATAATTACAATTACATGCTAATAATTATGATGACAGCATTATACATTTACGTATTTTGACCAGTCTGCATATGTACGTCTTCATGAAGCAAAACCACATATGAACTTCAAGGGAGGTGAATCAATTAGCTCTTCCGGGACTTATTTCAAAACAGATCTGTCTTACAGCAGAGACAAACAGTTAATGTTTCAGGAACACGCATATCGAAAACGAGAGATTGTGTTGAACTTGATTTCCACAGGATATATGCGTCAGTATACATTAACATGTTATTATCAATCAGTATTAGTCTACCTCTATCTTCAAGGCATATGTCCTCAATGACATACCATTACCAATCAATCATTAGCCTGGAACCATGTTCAAATCTATAGAATAACGGTGGGTTTTAACAGGCATGCTTCCTGTAATCAGGCTATTGATGTGTCTCCAAAGCTAGTGAAGAGAATAGTCGTCTTTTTAAAAGCAATAATGTGAACTTTAGGTGTAATAATTTCATATAAACCTCATGTGGTGATAGCAATACTTCACAAATTGTTTACAGTTAGCACTCGATGGCACATCATACCTTGTGGGTACTACTTCATCCGTTTCTTATTGAATGATTAATTTAAAAAAAACTTCCGTGAAACATTAAACCTTAGTTCAGCAGCAACATTTAATTCAGGTTTAGAAGAACTTTGAACGTGCTAAGTTTAATGATGATGATCTTTAAGGTTTGTTTGTATATAAAAAAAACATCACAGGTATGAATTATGTAAAACCGTATTGTCAAACACACAAACGTCTAACGCCAATGAACTGTGTTGCACCAGAGCACAAGTACACATACCTTTTATCTTGGCTTCAAAGTAAGCTTATTAGTTTTTATCCATTTACTTTAAATCATTAATTAGAAAAAACAACATATTCAGCATTTTCCCAGTGGTTGTAAACATATTTTATAGCTAGTACCATCCATGTTTGTAGAAACGGAAATGAATATTTTACACATGTATATTTGAGTTACCTCTAAAATGCCCTTAAGGTGAAGTACATCAAATTTTGTTATTTAGTTATTCTGTTTCTGTCAGAACAAAAACCTTTTGGAGATGTTATCAACAGAGAGAAAAGCTAAATGAGGTCAATAATCAAAGAAAAAATTATCGAAAGTTTCTAATAATGGCACCATCAAATAATTGGTACCTAAAACCACACATGTGATTATCTTATCTTAAATATTTTCTGAGAAAATCTGTCCCCTTTATCTCTGACGAACGAACGGACGAACTGATGAATGGACCGTGCTCAAACATAATCCCTTTTGGCGGAGTATAATACTATTTTGAAATTACCTTTTGCTTATGTGCGGGTATTATCAACGCAGCGACGTCCAAATATAAGTTAGTAGAATCATATTGCATGTTATAGTGAGACATATGATGATTAAAGAGATTGGGTCTATGCTTGCAAGTTTCCCTTGTTGCTCTAAGCTTTATCCTGACATGATACATGTGTTGAGTGGATCTTGTTCTCATTTATAATCTTTGTTGGAATGTGAATTCACGAGAACAATAGAGCAAGTCATTCTCTTTCTTGCGCATGAAGGGTAAGTTTTTACCATTAATATATCATCTCATGCTTAATGTGTTACTAAAAAACATATTAAAAATAATTGGTGTGATACTTTCCTTCATCGCCAGTCGCGACTTGGTCGGAGCTGCTATCAGTTTTTGCGCAGTTTATGCCGCCGCCGCCGCGTTTTGTATTCCTATAAGGTTTTGAGAACTCATAAACATAACTTCTTAGTTACACCCCTGGGGAATTTTTTTGACATGATCACATTCAAGGTCAAAGGTCAAGGTCACGAATTCTGAAATTCCTAAAATAATCCTTGTAAACACGATAACTTGGAACATATGTGTGCTATCAGGCTCTTATTGGGTTTATATCAACTATGGAGAAACGCCAAGATTTGAAAAGGTTTTCGCTAACATCCATCAAAGGTCAAGGTCACAGCGAGATAACTTAAGCATGCATTTGCGAACATGCCTTATTTCAACTATTAATACTTTGAATCATTATGATTGTTACAGACAGTTGAACAGTTGAACAGTTGTCATTGACCTTGTGACCTTGAAGATCAAAGGTCATGGTCACGAGATATGGTCATGCTAACCAGTTCTGAAATCACTAAGTAACTTTTTTCCATGAAGATATTAACACCTCTTATAGATAGCTTCTTTCTTATAAACCGGGTGAATGATTTTCACATTCAAGGTCAAAGGTCAAGGTCATGAGTTCTGAAATCACTACAACAATCCTTGTAAACATGACAACTTCAAACATTTTTTGTGCTATCAGGCTCTTATTTGGTATAGATGAACTATGGAGAAAGGCCAAGATTTGAAAAGGTTTTCGCTAAAATCTGTCAAAGGTCAAAGTCACGGCTAGGTCACAACTTAAACATGCTTTTGTGAATATGCTGTATTTTAACTATGAACACTTTGAGTCATTGCATGATTTTTGTAACCAATGAAAAGTTATCATTGATGGTGTGACCTTGAAGGTCAAGGTCATGAGATATTGGTTAAGGCCACGTGAATCCTTTGATAAAATTTTGAAATGAGAATAGTTTTTAAGAACAAACTTGTGAAAAGTGACCCCAGTGGTGATTGGTAATAACTCGAATAATAAACAAGTTTTTGTTAAAAATAATTCCCATTTTATTGATGCTGACGAGAAGGCGGAATAGGGAAAGGGGTGACCCTAAGTTTCGGAGCTGCTCTGCTTTTGCGGTGTCCCGCAAACGCTCATCTAGTTTATTTCCCTGTTTATGTCGTATAGACATGAATTGTTGTTACATTACAAATACAATGGATTATGTCCATGTATAGTAATCAATTAATAAGAGCAGCCAACTTCCCCCATAAGGCATGCATCGCGCCAATCTCTGTCAATGCCTAACTTAAGCCTGGTTGGATTTCCACGGCTTTTCTGTGCCAGCAAAGGGGGGATTCAGTGAGAGATGCATGATGTCACGACCTGTCAAATCCTATATTTGAGACACATTGCTGCTTTTTGTTTGGGTCTAGTGGGCATAGACTACATTGAAGGAAATTTTGACATATTTCTTTACTACTGTCTGATGAATTATCATGTTTCCAGTATATAAAGGAAAAGTGCTAAACTATATCATTTGATTGAATAAAAGCACTTTTGAAACTTTAGAATCAATTTCATAAATTACTACCGAAAGTTTTTTTTAAACTGTTATATTAAAGTGAAAATGAAACCTTGAGCTAATTCGTCATATTCATACCATTTGCTATATTGCAGTTCACAGAAATAGCATATGTGTTTCCACATACCACGTTCCATGCATCTGTCTGGCAAAACATTCCACTGGGACTATACTTGTTGTCGAATTCACGGTATGGTGCAGTCATGTTACTGCGTATCGATATTCGACTGGGTGTGAATATGTAGGTGAGTGGATGTGTTAGTGAAAACCTTTCCGTGTGAGTTAATTATGTTTGGCAGATGCAACAAAACAATACATGAACTGGAGAAGAAAATGTTACATGATTGACATGAATAAGTATTATCATTTATTACACTCTCGTTGAAGATACTACTGTTGTGAAACATCGAAATGTTATTCAACACTGTTGTGAAACATTGCACGTGAAAGCGATCGCAGTCGGAACTACTTTCCAGTAGTTACATGGCCTTTGGGATCGCACTGGATTTCTTGGGACATGTTTTTTCACGCAACGTCGTTATGATTAATATTGTATATTCTATCACAATTTACCGTCAATCAGTATCCCTTGGTTGATTCAGAGTTATATATGTTATATCGTTACGGCTTTCGGGATTTGACCGCCATTTTGCTTCTTCATGCAACTTGACGTAGCCTCAGTTTATGTAAATTCACAAGGAATAAACGTCACGTTGAACCCACGTATCCTGTGACAGTCATCAGTTGAGTATTATTGCAACTACATTGTAATCCTTAAAGGTACATTTTGATATTTTCTTCTCCTTTTGAGGAATGGTTTTGGTTGTTTAGAATGTAAAAAATTTGTTCGTGTCGACATAAGTTTTCAAGGTTGTGGAGGCATTGTTCATGTCTGTCTGTTGTTACAGAAGATAACATACCAAGATAAATGAATAAACATGCTTCAAGGTAAGTATCAATGCTGATTTTAAATGTTAACGTTTGCTATAAATGTCAGAACTCCATTTTCGGCGGTGCTGTCAGCAATTTGTGCTGTCAATGTTAACTTCATCGGCAACAAGAACAATGATCCCCACAATTTCGCTAGATAAAACTAGCTGCAGAACTGTATGTAACTTTACTTCCCAGTATCATTGTCACCAGGGTGTTACAGAGCCTATTTTGGCAAAGCAACTACAGCTACATACAACTGTAACTAGCCTAACTGAATAGCGCTTGAAAACAGTCGCATTCCGATGACGTCACAATCACCTGACATCATTCATAAGATCTAGTGAGATTAATATGATGTTTTTGTTTACTCGACAATTTGCGCTTCTTATAGTTCAACATAAAGACAATGTGATGAGTGTTTTGAAATTGTATTGTTCAAAATTGAAACTGTTATTAACGGATATTTGCTTGGTCTATTTTTGGTGTTTAGTAAGATGGCGTTATGCATCCCTACGCACATCTACATGAATGAATAGTAAACTTTAATTACATATTTCATTAATTTAGAGCGTGTAATAAATAAAATACTAAACGACGTCCCGTTTAATAACATGTTTATGAAACTCGTGGATGGTATTGGTATCCAACTCGCTTTCGCTCGTTAAATACAAAAACGATCCACTCGTTTCATAAATGTTATTAAACGGGACGTCGTTTAGTATTCTCTATATTTAATATATATCAGTCTTGTGGAAAAGGTGCATTATCAATTTAATACGTTTTGGATAATCTGTGTATTTCTGAAATATTTTCTTAAACCTTTATCAAAGGATCTGATATTCAATGTAAATAAATCGTGAGTGTTTACTCAATTATACTGACGGGAGGTGTTCAGTAATAGTACTTCGGACTTTCAATTCGTTGGCATGTGCTTCCTTGAACAACCAACAGGTGTCAATTTAAAATGGCTAGTTGGATTAGCTATAATTATCATAACAATATGAGTCAATTAATAGTGACTTAAAGCGTCAGTTGTCTCTTATATAATCCTGGAAATTTTATTATATATGAGTTTACTTTGTCACTTTGACATTTTCACCGCAATCTGATCTTGTGCTAATGAGAATACAATGTTACCAGATTTGTTAATGAAGACAATAGAAAACACATGTCTCACAAATACCCCGACACTTCATGTGTAGTCTCTATAACTCTACGTGTGAGCAGATGCCGAAAATTGATATGGATTATTACACAATAAGTCTGAAATGACTTCATATAACTACATCCGATTAATACATGTTTGGATGCATTATTTAATTATCAGTGACCAATCTAAAACATATTAGTCTCTCCATCAAACAGAAGAAAGGAAGGTTTTCTGAAATAAAATTGTATGGAGTTTTTTTTTTTTTTATCTTTTTTTATTCTCAAAATCAATTGTAATTCTGTACACCCCTAATATATATTATAATTATAGTAGAAGATGTGTGCACAATTTGAATGAGAATCGGATGAAAGTGTGTCTGCAATAGGTCTGACAAACTCAGAAAATTACTTAGTCCCAACATTCACAAAATCGTTCGTAGCTTGTACCTCTGCTAGCAGTGTAGAAAATTTGTATAATAATCATGTCAAAATACAGTTTAACCCCTAACAAATTGCCACAAAAGGTTTTTCAACTGATTCTGGTAGGGTTTAGTGAACTTTATAACATACTGAAAGTTTACCAAACTAGGACCCCCGGAAAAGTCTCTTTTTCAAGATGGCCGCCGAAACCTCTTAATGGTCTGTAACTATCAACTCAAACGTGATGATGTTAGTGTCTATCCCTAGGAACACATTAAGTTAATGTGTGTCTATTATGGAACACAAACATCCAATATGGCGTCAAACTTGGCCACCGACATCTCCAAATGACCACAAGGCCATAACTCTTCACACAAATTTGATGACATAGATGTCAATTCCCAGGTTTTTGGGGGCAAAGAACACATTAAGACTACTTTAGATATCAGTGAGGTGTTTAATCATTATGAATCCATGACTATCAGATGTGCACTATCACCTAATGCACTACCATCTTTGTCCATAGAACAACTTTCAGAGCGTCGAGTTGTGAGTGTCATCCTACTGCTCCAAAGGACTTGACAAATTTGTTCGGAAAAGGAAGTGTATACTAATCGCCCTAGTCGATTATTTACAATGACATTATTGTCATAATAGAATGTAGATCTTGTCATGGTCGGTTTACTAGGCCACCCTCTTAAAGACTTAACTTATATAGGTTTGTGGCGCCTTACCCAGGATGATATTTACCATTCATTCAGTTAAATAGGTTTGTGGCGCCTTACCCAGGATGATATTTACCATTCATTCAGTTAAATAAAGCCTTACAGAAATGTCATGACTGTATGTTAATGAATACATGCACCTCTTTTACGGCACGGAATTCTGTAAACCTTGTTGAGTTGTTTTAACTTGTAACACTAGTATAACGTGCGGTCACACAATACAAAAAAAACCCACTGCCATAGACCAAAAGAATGTTGTAAGAACAGATGTAATAGGTTATATCGTAATCTTGTGTCAAAAAGAGTGTACAATATAAAGTGAAATTATGGGAAATGTGTACATGAAGCTCAGTAAAGTCTGATACAATCTTCTGTTTTATAAGACTTCTTAGTACAAATGGTGCATTTTGTTTCCACGTTGTCTTACCATACCAAGTATATTTACCATATTCCCAAAGCATGCAAGCCCGAGTAACCACGTACTACTTTTCAAGAGACCACACAGTAAGGTGAATACCAAAGAAAAGCTTTAATCTTCTTCATTAATCTCACAGATGATGACAACCTTTTCACCCAAAGTTCATGGCATCCCAAGTCCGCCAAACTGATTTGACACAATTTTCAATTTCAAAATTCACCCAAGGCCACCAGTTCTGTAACAACATGGAAACATCAGACTTCCACTTTGCAAATCTGAACTTTTCGTTTGCGTGAAAACCTTCTGATCAATATCATGCTTTTAAAGTAGATACTAAAGTGGTTGATGGACCAGTTGTCCACTCACTGCCAAGAGGTATTGTGTCATCCTCAGTCCCTGGGTAGCAATTAACTAAATGACTGTCCAAGGACAGACACTGTATGGGATCACTACAAGAAAGAAGTCTCAAGTCTGCAGACAAAAGAGTCAATTAATCAAGACGCGAGGTGTCCAAACAAACCAACTACATGTACCACATAAATTGCCTATGTTTCAGATTCAGATTCAAAGAACAAACAATAACTTTTTGAAGTACATACAGATAATGTAAAAACAAGCACATTTGAGGCAGGTAAAAAGGTTCACGTAACATTAGGGAGAACAGTGTTTGCCAATGGCCGTGAATCAATAATTTTGTGAGATCAAAGGGATGCTAACACCAGACGAGTGTACAAGATACTTTGATCAAGGCGCATTCTTGTCAGCACCGTGGATACAGATGTGTTCGTTGTTCTTATTGGAGTATTATCCGAGCTAAAACAAATCAACCAAAGATAAAACGTTTGGTTGTCTATAGGTAACGACAAGAACTGTACATTTCATAATGTGAATGTGATTCATCAAGAGTTTGGAGACAATTTTGCGTTAGCTCTTCCTTTTCTCCATTGATTTACAGGAAGTGCCACAACTTCTCAGTTAACTGGCAAAGGAAAGAAAACGTTATGGCAGACTTTGCAAGCCAGGTATCCTATCCAGAGGTAACAGAAACGTTTTCCTTTCCAGCCGATTGACAGAGATGGGGAACAGTTTGCTCTCATAGAAAGATTTGTGTACATTATGTGTGACCACACAACCTCACTAACCAGAGTGGACGTTAAACAAGATTTATTCTGCCAAGGAAACTGATGCATTTGTTTCCACCACAGGACGCTCGTATTCAGCACACAAATAGGGTCATATTCCAACCACGTGTTTGGCCAAAGAGAGTATTTTTGTAGAGCAAAAATCATCCTAGCCATCGGTATTTTTTTGGTGGTACCAAAAGGAAGAGCATTGGTATCCACTATGGATAAAGATGTCCAGGTCGTGCAGAGAACTGGTGAACTGTGGGTGCAACGCACAACCCGTGTGCTCGGGAAATGCATGTGTAGGCATTCACAGTTGCAAATGCTTAGAATGTATTCCTGTCCCCCAAAACCAGAGATAGATGCATGCATTATGTGATAGTGCAAAGCTGAAGTTAATGGATTCACTCCGATTCAGAATGATTAAACACCTCACTGATATCTAAAGTAGTCTTAATGTGTTCTTTGCCCCCCAAAACCTGGGGATTGACACCTATTTCATCAAATTTGTATGAATAGCCATGGCCTTGTGGTCATTTGGAGATGTCGGCAGCCATTTGTGATCACATATTGGATTTTTGTGTTCCATAATAGACAGACATCATTTTTTTATTATCTAAATGTGTTCATGCCCACAAAAACCTCTGGATAGACACCAACATCATCACATTTGAGTTGATAGTTACAGAGTTATGACCTTTAAGAGGTTTCGCAGAGGCCATCTTGGACGCCGTCTTGAAAAACAGACTTTTTCGGGTGTCCTACTTTGGTAAACTTTTAATATGTTATATAGTACACTAAACCCTACTAGAATCATTTTAGAAACCCGTTGTGGCAATTCTGTGGGGATTTGGGGTCTTTTTTCCATATATTGACCTGACGATAAAAAGAATCGGATGAATAGTTGTTTCTGTAATCTGATGAACTGACAGAATTCTTGGTATTACTAGTATCTTCCCATTACAAATACTCCCATTATGACGTGTGATTGATAATTGTGTCAGTATCTATTGCGAAACGTTGCATTTACTACAATAAAGAAGTTGACTTTCCATTTATCCCATAGTTACTTCATCTCTACAACATATTAAATGCCTATCACAAAATTAAAGCACAGACTGTGTTTGTTTTGCAATTTGAACAAGTAAAGCCTAAGTGAATCAGGGATCTTGTGATCAGTTGTTGTTTTTACTTTGTGCATATTTACGATCATTAATTGTTTACAACATCGATTGCATTTGTTTATGTTTTATTACGGGATGATTTGTAATTTTGACAATTATAGCCTTAGCGACTCATGGAGCTTGTGATCGTAAGTCGTTTTCACGTTGATTGCACTTTTTCATAATATAGTACAGGCTGTGTTTGCTTTGTGATGTTAACCATTAGAGCCTAAGCGAACCAAAGTCAAAGGATAATACCCCAGTCGACTTCAATGCCCCAGCTGTAGAAAGAAGAGGTCCGTCAACTGCCTGTCGATGATGCTGCTATTGTTGCAACCTCTGTCCAATGTAAGGTCAGGCGTTTATAGACCAAGGAGGAAGACCTGCATTGCCTGAACATCCTAAATATGTAATCTTTGAAGGGCTTTGGACGTCGTTTTGTAGCTGTTGAGAATGGAGACGTTGACAAGCTACTGGTGTTTTCTATTGATCAGGGTTCACTTTAGGCAGGGATTTGGGGATGTTTACCCATTGATGTACCAAGATATTCCATAATAAATATTGACAAGGGGAGAAAATCCATTTGCAAAAATTTAAAATTCTTAAAATCATTATTATTATTTAGAAATCTCCCATTACTTTATCTGAAAATCCCATTGTGTAAGGCAAAGGGGAGATTATTCTCCCTTTGACACTCTACTCCAGGGTGATCCCTGTGGATGAATCATTGTCATCGTTACAGCAGGCTGATGTCCTCTTCATGGATTAAACTTTCTATTCGTGCCCATGACTTTGGAATCAGTTGAACGTGATCCATTCCCGTACTGGCAATAGTATAGGTCGCCTAGCTTTCTGTCTCATGCCTGACCGACAGCGTGCAACCTTCTCTAGACTGTTCCGTATACTGAAAGATGCAGTGCAAGAGACTGCAGGCAGACGTCTCTAACCTCATATTGTGCAGGTAGAGTTTGAGCACCCAGTTTAAAAGGCTATTGCAGATGAATTCCCTAACGCGTCCGTGAGAGGCTGTTATTTTCATTACACACAGTGTTTGTGGAGAAAAAGTCAATGAGCTTGTGGCCGTCACTTATAACTATGCCAATCGAGATGTTATGTCTATTTCGGAACTAAAAGCCCTTGGAAGCTGAAATCATGTGTACAAACTCCTCAGACAATGGATAGATTTAATGCCTCAAAGACCGCGCCCTCAAACATATTTCTGTTAAAACTAAAAGCCTGAAAATAGCACCTTGACCAATGTGGATTATAAATTGTAGATTTATAACCATCTGATAACAAAAGCCTGATGAGCAACAGAGTCAATGGCTCTGTTTTCATCATCTTAATCACCGCATCAGTCTTTATCACTCGCAATATGTCCTATGCTTGAACGTATCTCAATGAGAAAATACATGCATATGATCATTTTCTCTGCTGATGAGCATGTGTTAACTATAAACTTAACTTTGCTGGAAAATATGTTATTAAGTAATCATAACTTTTTCATAAATGTTACATATGGTTCATAGTGGAATGAATATTGACAAACAGCAAGTGTACATCTGTGAATTTTAAGTGCAGTCTTTGGTAGTGATTTTCAGGAAATAAATTACCATTCCGAAATGTTTTCTCCGTTATTAACCTGGAACTTATAAATTGGCTTATTTCCGAAAGCAGGGCACATGATGTAGCAAAAATGAAAAAAAACTTTTAACCAAATTAGTTTGCATCAAAGATTCAAATCTGATGAATTTAATACATATTTAACTTTGAAGATGGTTGGATGGAAACACATTCAAACGAAGTGAAAAAGCGAAAACCCTTGTTATGCATTTACAGAAATAGCTTCCATTTCAACATCAACAAGATGCTATTCATTTCTATGACGTATGACGGAGATCTTAATGATACGAAACCTTTTGCCAACTGCGTTTGCAGCATCTAATATGTACTACATTTATGGGTATTTAATGACTTGTTAACTCAAAACTTGTATTCAGTCTCACTTTCTGTATTCCTCATATTGTAGATCCATACTACAAATCTTTGGCATTTGCAGCCAGATGATAATTTCAAATGTTTGACTAGTGCACAAAACAAAGCAGTAAATCTAGCTTCGTACTCAATTTTAACGTATTAGTATTCTTTATATGAACCAGTTTGGAGTTTGTAGTTATTGAAAGGTAATTTTATGTTTATAGGATTGGATCCCAAATTCGTTGACACAACTTATATTCAATCTCATTACAAACATATCTTTAATTAGGCTGGATAAGAAAATTAAATGTTTCTCGGGCGTTGTTGCATCACTTTTATTTGTGCGCGTGAAGACTTTTTTATTGTCATTTGAAAAAATAAATTTAGAATTTGCCGCATCACGTTTGGTAAAACCCCAAGTTCCATTTGTCCAAAGAATATATGGATGTGCAGGAACGGATATGCTTCCATTCTGTATATTTCTACCACTTCCATACTATATTTTGTTGGAAAAATAAAATAAACTCCTCCCGAATCATTATTTTTTCAACAACAAAAAAATAATTCCTACCGCCCTCGTCACAAAAAATGTGTCCGAGAAACATTTATTTTGTTTATGCAGCCTTATAGATGCAAACTACATGTACATTTTGGCAACAGACACTTGCATCTTGTATCAAATATAATTAGTTGTTTGCAATAAGTTTTTGTCTAAATGTTATTAGTAAAATTATCAATTAACACTTACTTTCTTTACTTACTTACATGCATTTTTGAGAGATATTAATTTTGATAAGCTGGTATGATGAAAGAGAAGAATTATTATAAATAGTCAATTGATTTTGATGTTGGTCACAATAGTGTACATTTGTCATCTAGTCATTCTGTTCTTGAGCTTAATCACATCTTGAGAAGTATTCAAATGTTCTAAAAGTTGATATGGTGAGATGTTGAGATTAAATGTTTGACAAGTCTATATACGAGAAACTAGTGTGTTGCCTAATTTTCAAGTAATAACTTTTTTCAGGATGTTGGTATGGGTTTCGACCATACACCGATCGAACCGAAGCTAACTTAGAACTGCACTTGCATGAAAATGGAGTGAGTGAGTGAGTGAGTGAGTGAGTGAGTTATTGTTTAACGCCGCTTCGGCAGTATTGCAGCCATTAGCGGCTAGATATTTAATCTATATGCCTTTAAAAAAAAGAAATTGCAAAAGAAAAACAGAACACGGCACGAAGGCCGCACATGAAACTGGAAGCATGTTGCAAAGTTGTGTGCACTATAAAGGGTTTTAATGTGGTTCACAGATTTACAGCAGAGAGGAAGAATTAGCAAGTTCCCTGTTGCTTTTATTGCTTCTGTTAGAAAGACGTGAGACAGGCCAAATAAGCAGACACTCTCTTACATTCAAAGAACTTACTGTAGGTGCTGAAACAAGAGGCATCAAATTCCTTCATGTCACTCATTCCAATGTTTCTTTCTTGGTAAATATCTTAACACTCAACATTCAATATAACTCTCGCGCCTCTAAAACACACTGAATGTCAAATCTTCTAAATTGCTGTACTACACTTAGGATTTTATTGTACCCAGTATTCCATGTGTATACCAATAATTGCATATACATCGGAACAGAAAATATGACACATTTTAATGTTCTGAACTAAGAATGTGAATGTGATTAATTGACATATTATGCTGAGATAATAAATGTGAACATATGTTTTGGATCATTGCGTCCAGTCACACAAATTACCACAATGGAAACACATTGAGAGAAATTATTTGTATTGACACACATAACGCATGTATTTAAAGGATGTCTGTGTGTTTGCATGTTCATTATCTTTATAGAAGTATAGAATAGTAGCAAATGTTTCGTATCCAAGTTAATGCATAGATAACAACATGTTTCAATGCAATATACAATCTAGTGATTACAACGCAATCTAAAGAGTGGATGCTATTTTTCTTTCAGTGCAATTGAAGTACAGAAAATTGACAGCAGACTGATACCAGCTTATCGCTGTCAACATTGATGGGTCGTAAATAAGAGAACATGAGACACTCCTGGGATCATTCAAAACGCTTGAAGTCCGGAAGGACTCGAAACAACATGAATTCAATCTCCCCTTGAGAACAGACTCGTTTTAGATTCTACAGAATTCTCAAGGTAACACAGTATGGTATTACCAGGGGACTAAGGGATGTTTGAAGTAAAACATAAACATGTTAATGTTCTACCTAAAAGTAAATAAAAGCTGTTACTCAGCGCATTACTTGCAGACTTGATACAGAATGACAGTATAAAAGTCTGTATTAACTTTCAACAATCCACGAACGTCCTGATATTTTCCTCGCCTAGTTATGGAAATACTCCCTTGCTACGTCCTTCATCATCAGATGACTAAAAGTGTTTTTGCACTACAGCTTAACCTGCTGCAGCATGGCCTTGCTTCACTCCGCAATAGATGCAAGAATACTGTGATTGGTTTTGATTGATTTTTTATAGGCAGGAGATTGCATACGCTTTATCATAGCCCCATGAATTACATTCAAAGAGAGTAAGATACGACGATGTGCTAAAGAATTATCTCTGATGGCTGGCGTAACATTTCGGTTGGAGAGCTGAACAAATAATTATTGGGCCAAAACTCTACAAGTTTTATATTATAGCATCAGGATAACTTTTGGTCGGTCCTCTTACCATTATTTATAATGATTGTTTGAGGAGTACATACGTTTGTCATACAACACAATAACTTGATGACCAGAAGTTGTGAATAACAAACACTCAAACTCATCCCCTCCTTATCTTATTTCTTGTCGGTTTGTTGATATTGTTTGTAATCATACAGTATCATCAGTATTCAATGGGTAAAATTTAAACTCAACTTAAAAACTTAACATTAAAGACGCGTAAACCTGAAACATCTTCTTCTGTGTTTTACTTTGCATTCGAAAAGGTTTTGAGGAACATTCATTACTGTTGATGACATACACTTTTAGTCAGTGTAACAGGTAAGCCACTTCTGAGTAATATTAGCTATATTCAAAGCATCTTACAATTAAAAAAATACTGCATTTGAATCGGATTGGCTTAAAGTAAAATTAATGTTCTGATTACCATTGATTACAATTGTGATCATTTCAAGTATATACATTAATTAAAAATTTAAACTATTATTTTACACGATACAATTAACGTTAAAAGGGCGGCTAGATTGTATTAACGCTTTTGGTATTGTGAACACTTTTCTGCCTTATAATATAACTGTCTTACATAAAAAAGCATTTGTATGCACTGACCTTTGTAAAATAACATTGACTTGAAGAAACATATGCACAGAACATTTAGAATTCCCAGTGTGTTATCTTTCATTCTTGGTAGGGAAAGGAAGACTGATATTTTCACTGTGGTCACACCTTTGTCTATGTTAAACCTTTATGTCCAGTTCTGAATAACAAATCAATATTAGTCTAGAACTACGTTATGGCCAGATCAATATGAGAAAACATTACAGAGACGAGTGTCTGGTATAACCACGATTGATTAGTCGCCACTGTCTATGATCTACTTACTGTAACTTCAAGCAATAACCTGTTCTTTGATGTTATGATACATTATTTAGCCTCCAATAATGATAAGTGAGGTGAGTTGGTGTTTAACGTCGCTTTCAAGAGTATTTCACTTATATCGCGGCTGCAGTATAGCATTGCACCAAAACTTACTTAATGGCATGTATTTTGAAAATGCAGATACTGGAAAATTCGTTTATCAAACATATTCGTTATTTATTTTGTCTGAATAGACAAAGACAATTTTCGGATTTTTTTACAAAACTATGCATCAAATGGCAGTGATATTCGCAATAAGCATATGCTTGTATTTCATTGAAAATATGTCAATTATGTGGACAATTTTCAATTTAAATGGCAAGAAAACAAAAGAACAAATGTAGATAAGTTTTATTACATAACAAATAATTGTAAGATAAATAGTTGCGTTTGTAAAATTTCCGGGAAGCTTTGTTATTCAACTCCCGATAATTAAGTTTAAAACCGAGGGAATTATTCATAGATATTGTAACATGACCGTTAGTTATCAGGCGTTTAGAAGCGTTTTTAAGAGGTGTGGTCAGGTCAAAACAAATGTAAATACTCGGCGTAACATGTACAGTTTGTACATATGCAACAATTTACACATAAACCCGAACAATTTCACTCGTCACTTCACAATATTCACCTATCCTTTGAGATGGCGATACACAGTTATCTACGACATTAATACAGCAATATACCTGGGTAAACAATCTTAAACTTGCTCTAGACCATTGTGACAATGACGCTGGCATTGTGACGCCAAACGGTTGATCACTATGACGTCATGCCATGGCAACGGCATTGGATAAATACAGCCACATGGAAGAAGGCGTCAAACTTGAAAAAACTAGTTGAAAACATTTTAGTTTTTTTAAACTAATACATATTGAGAGTTAGTTGTGACATATATGGGTGTAACCAAGTTAGAAAATGACAATGACACCTGTCAATTTGAGTAAGAAACACATACTTAGAAAAATACAAATTTTCAGTCGGGCCGAATCTTGTGAACATGATGTATATGTTTGTGGTGATTCGCCCTGAGAAATTTGCGGGTATTCAGTGTCATTCAACATAGGCACATCAACCAATCAGAATCAAGGATACACCGAAATCATGTTACAATACCTCAACGTTTAGCATATCAGTTTGTATTGCCATTTCCTCTATCTACGTAAAATTCAAGCATTTACAATTTCTTATTCAACGGTTGTATAAAAGTTGTTTTTAAGAAATGTTTCTCTATATAATGAAATTGCAAGCTGACTCTGAATTACATACTGTTAACAGAAACGTTAAAAATTTAGTGAGTACTGCAACGGATTATTGGCATATTTTCCCATAAGATAGACATGTGTCTGTATATATATTATGTTATTATTTTGTTTTAATTGTAATTATTATTTTTGTAATGTTCAGGTTCTGTTCAATCGATTAGGTAGAAAAATGAAATCAAAGAAGTCGACATCATAACATGTCTTTCCTTGTTGATAGAAGTCAATCAGCAACACTTGTTGTGCTGTTTGTTTAACCATGTCACTCTTCTCACCAAAAATATATCATTATTATCGGTTTATGTTATAGCATAATTTAGTCGAAAGTATTATTTAGGTTCACAGTTATCGAATTTAACTTAACAATTACCTTAACTCAACAAGATTACCTTTATGAACACTGATGATATTTTATTTTCATTTATTCCTTACAAGCTTATTGACAATTGATTTTATGCTAAGCTAGTATGTAATCATTGTCTGATGTCATCAGGAAGGACGTCGTTGATCGATTTAGTAATCATTGGTATTCATACAGCATATGTTGCAAATACAGTATTAGAAGATGTTATACATATCAGGAAAGAGGTGATATAAACATTAACATCTGCTTCATTGTTATACATTCATTCATTTAGTCACGCATGTTAAAGTGCTAAAGAAGATATACAGACGTTATTTATGCAATGGATATAATCCCTTACAGACAGTTTCTTATATGTTGTATCCCCTTAGGCCGTTGCGCGCTAATATCGATACAAATTGCAAAAGCAAAGGAACACAACACATTTTCAACATTTGATGACATTAGGTTTGATAAAACATACATATAATAAACATATAAACATGTGTATAGCGCCAATATCCAGCTAAGCTAAGCTGCTCAAAGGCGATACATACCTAGCATTGAATATATTCTTCGATATAATACAACTATAATTTTTATTGATTTTTTTTTATGAATGACAAATGACACGATTATCAGATATCACCACAACCCATATACTTGGCGCAAAAAGCCACTGGTTTTGTTCTCAAACAGGGCAAGGAAAGGCGTTTTTAGTCCTTCATGTTCATTTAACTCATATAGCAAAACAATTTTCAATAGTAAGGGGACAGGACATTACAATGACATTTCAATCAATGGTTATTGCGTTTACACAATTGCAGCCGGTTTAATTTAAATCCCCCTTTAAGATAGTTTTGTTTAATTGATCATTGCAGATAGAAAATCATATTTTCAAATTATTCCTAAACATCCCATTTGAAAAATGTAAAATTGTTGTTTGGAAAGTGCAATGGTTACATTTATGTCATGACCCGTTTATTAAGTGGATGCAACTTTATTAAGAATTCGTTTGCCTGGATAAACAGACCTAAAACAAAGATTTACCTGTAAAAAGACATATTTGAGGTGAGGTGAGGTGAGTTGGGATTTAACGCCGCTTTCAATAGTATTTTGCGGCTGCTAGTATTATGGCAGGGAGAAAGCCCGCAACGCTACGTGGCTATGCATTGCGGTGAAACCTGCGAGCATCGGGTGGAACTAGCCTGTCAAAACACATATTTGAGGAAACTTCAATCTTGTGAAAGCATTTATTAGATACACATAGAGGATATTTTATGAGTATCTATGTCATACTATGTTTACGACACGAGTGCCTAAATGTTAGTATTTCCCGAACGAGAGCGAGGGATATACCTATATTCAGGCACGAGTGTCGTAAACATAGTATGACATAGACACGAATATAATATTCTGTTTATTACCGAAGTCGTGAAAATCCAGTTTCAACCATGGCCATCGCCGCATTTAGAACGCAACGTCATAGACGAACCGTGACGTCATAGCATTGTGTATGACGTCACTTCACCATGACAAAGTGATATTTTGCCCTAGGGCATCGTATGAAAAATATGAACCCCCATATGATTTCCCTCGTAGGTAAATGAATATATTATATGATAAAGAGGTGATTGTGCTGGTAATGGTAAAATGCTGCAGAATGTAATTCTTGCAGGTTAAGCAATGGACATGTACGTATTACCTTCATGGACCACTTACAATTTACTGGCACATGTGTCAAGATTAACCTATTATCCATGGCAATCACAACGCTAGATGTGTAGAAAATGATCTGTATTCAGATACTCAGAATGTGTATGCTGGCAGTGTCACACTGAATTTAGCCAAACATGAATGTATGGTCAAAATCGCATACTTATGCTTATAATTCTTGTTGGAATGTGAATTCGTAACAGCACGACAGACTTGGTTATTCTCTTCTGTGTTCGTCAAGGCTATGTTAATCTGTTAATTTTGGGTATTAATAATGCAGATATTTAAGTCGCTCCTGCACTTGAACTTTCATTGAACCAAATGTCAAATTGTCAATATGTTAACTTAGATGTATATATAACAACAATTTGTGCCAAATAACAGTCACATTACGACTAAACGGCACCTTTATTTTCAGGAGACTTAATAACAACTAATAATTCACTTGTCTTAATTACTTAATTGACATTATCACCGCATAAATCTGAATTTACACAAATCGAAATGTTCACGAGATTTCAATGCTGTTGTTTAATCAGCAAACTTCAGTGTGCAGTCGTTCGATTCTGGGAGATTTTGACAAGTAAAATACCATGTATTTGTCTCATAGTATAAAGTAGACATTCACTTGATGAGATATGTATTGTTAAAACGAGCATGACATTCAGTGTTCCTTTGATTACTAAAATAATGCAAAGTTTCATAAGTGATGGATGGAACTTTTAATGGCGCCGTAGCACGTTTTGCTTACTGAAATAAAGGGATCATATGGAAAGGTAAATAAATGACCAAATGATACTCCTGAATCAATAAAAAGAGTTCTAAAACAAATGTACTTTGTTTGGTTAAGCCATGCGAGTTCATTTCCTTTAGTTCCATTGATCTGACTAATGTAGCGATACCTTAACACTCATAGTAGAGTTTTAAATGTAGTATCATGATAGAATGATCAACCATCTTGATGTTTGAACTCTCAGATTTGCATGAGACATACAAATCTACCTCTCATACTGAAGAGTTCCACACCACTGTCGCTTGATATGTCGCACCATTTTTTATCCATACAGATAACTGTTTTCTATGGATACTGAAAACACGGTGCAGGTTGCACGGGACGAGGTTACATTGTATTCAGTGGTTCTGAGTGACAACAGACACTTTTAGATACCATAAACTTGGTATATTCTGATGAAGGTTACATGAGGCCAACACCACATGGTCGTCGCCATCTTGGTTCCATGAAAAATGGTAACTGAAAGGTGGAGAATTTGGTGAGGAAACGGAAAAGGAATCCTAAAATGAAATAAGATTGAAATGACCATTTTGGCCTTAAAGGACTTTGTAACAGCCGCCCCCAAATTTAAAAAATTAAATTTGAAATATCAAAGTCATTTAAAACAGTCTGGATTAGGTCCTTGGAATTGAAAGATCATCTTTAACTGTCATTTGGATTGTCCTCTGGGCACTCTGGCAGAGGGACAAGTTTGGTCACAGGTCTGGTGTAGTCCTTATTGTCGACTGTGACAGTGGCCGTTCGTACACGGCCGTCTTTTCCGGGGTGAGTCGTAATCACACGTCCCACTGGCCAGTGGGCTCGTATTGACTGATAGTCAACGATCATGACTATATCTCCTTCCTTGAGGTCAGCTCTAGGTTTCTGCCACTTGCTTCGTAGCTGCAGGTCAGGCAGATAGGATTTGATGAAGTGGGTCCAGAAGTGGTCCGCAAGAACCTGGCTGTGTCGCCATCTCTTCCGGCTCAGAAGTTGGTCCGCAGGATACACAACCTGAGGTAGGGACATGTCGTGCCGCCCCATGAGGAGAATGTTGGGTGTGATTGGGTCTACATCTCTAGCATCTGACGACACGTAGGAGAGTGGCTTAGAGTTAAGGATGCCTTCAACTTCACACAAGACAGTTCGCAGGGTTGCCTCCGTAACAGTCTGTTGACCAAGCGACACGCGGAGGCCATGTTTAACAGACTTGATCTCCCTCTCCCACACTCCTCCATGATGGGGTGCACTTGGAGGGTTGAAAACAAATTTCACCCTTTGATTGGTCAGGTTTTGACACAGTTCTGGTTCCATTTCTGACCATGCATCCTGTAATTCTGATTTAGCACCTTTGAAGTTGGTACCTTGGTCTGACAAGAGTTCATGAGGTTTGCCTCTTCTGGAGACAAAGCGGCGGAACGCCATGAGGAAGGCGTCAGAATCCATAGACTCGAGGAGGTCCAGATGCACGGCTCGGGTAGTCATACATTTGAAAATCACTCCCCATCGTTTCTCTGAACGGCGCCCTATCTTGACATGCATCGGGCCAAAGCAGTCTACTCCTGTTGAGTAAAAGGCTGGTTTGAAGAGTCGGAGACGGGCTGGCGGTAGGTCAGCCATTTTCTGAGTGGCAGGGTTAGAACGCCACTTCTGACATGTGGCACACTTGCGTTGGTGGCGTCGTATGGCCTCTCTGCCGCGAAGGATCCAGAATCTTCGTCTGATTTCAGCAAAGAGACGCTCAGGACCGTAATGTAAGAGTTTCTTGTCTTGATCTCTGATGATCAATTTGGTGATCTCATGGTTTGGATCAAGAACTATGGGATTCTTGATATTTGGATCCAGGGATTCAGCTTGACGCAGTCTGCCGCCGACACGGATCAGGTCGAGTTCTGGGTCATATTCTGGATCAAGTTGAATGAGTCGACTATCATGTGGGAGTGGCCTTTTAGACTTGAGGCAATCAAAGTCTTGTGAGAAGCACTGTTGCTGTATTTGACGATACACATAGTTTTCAGTTTGCTTGACTTGGCTGGGAGTCACCATTTTAGTTTTCTCATCAGGGGCCGCCCCGTCAAGGGCATCTTTTACATCGGAGATGAATTCTTCCCATGATTCATACTGTGTCGGGTCTGGCAATGCGGGCTCCTGTGTCACAGTCACCGACAACACGGCAGATTTCTTGAGTTCTGTCGGCTCGTCACAGTACTTCGACGGAAGTTCTGGCCATTCCTCTGTTGACTGTTGGAGAAATGCAGGTCCATGTCTCCATCGGGTGTCATCAATCAGGTCTGTGATTTTCAGGCCACGAGTAATGTCATCAGCTGGGTTATGCTGTGTGTTCACGTACCTCCAGAAGTGTGTCTCCGTGAGATTCTGAATTTCAGCTACTCTGCTTCCAACGAATACCTTGTATCTGCAGGATTCGGATTTCAACCACGTGAGCACTGTGGTGGAGTCGCTCCACAGGTAAGTAGCTTGGATAGGCAGGTTTATTTCGGACTGCAGCAGTTCTGCCAGCTGAGCACCTGACAATGCTGCACACAGCTCTAAGCGGGGTATTGTCAATTGTCTCTTCGGTGCAACTCTGCATCTTGACATCACGTAGCTGACATGAACCCGTCCATGGTCATCAGCAGAGCGCAGATAGGCAACTGTTCCGTATAGTCTTTCGGATGCATCACAGAAGATATGCAACTGTCTCGTCGTGCTGTCAGTATCAAACCCTTGAGGAGTATAGCACCTTGGTAAACTGATCTGAGGGATAAGTCCGAGCTCACTTTCCCATGTAAGCCATCTATCTCGAATGTGTCCGCTTTCAATGGGATTGTTCCAGTCTCTCTTCTTGGTCCACAAGTCCTGTACTATGACTTTGGCTTGACCAATGAAGGGGGATAGATACCCAATTGGGTCGTACTGACTTGCAAGAACTTTGTACACAATTCTCATGGTAAGTGTCGTATAGTCTATGACTCGGTGTTTGTAAGAAAGTTCATCCGTCTGGCAATCCCATCGCAAACCTAAGGTCGGTTCTCTAGGTTCACTTTGTCCGAAGTTGAGCCACAAGTCTACAGCCTCGGATTTGGCCTCAGTAGGAAGATCGGCGACAACCTCGGGAACGTTGCTGGCCCATTGTCTGATGTTGAACCCACCGTCTTGGAGCACATCTCGCATCTTCGTGACAAGTTCCTTTGCCTGAGTTTGGTCCTTGAAACTGTCCAGGCAATTGTCCACGTAGAATGCTTCACTCACTGATTTGAACACTTCCTCATTGCCGGTCTGGGTTTCTGCTGCGTGTCTCAATAGTGCATAGCTTGCACAGCAGGGGGAACATGTAGTACCGAACGGTAGGACTTGCCATTCGTACACATCTGGTGGGCGATCACACTGCATGTCCCGCCATAGGAAACGGAGTAAGGGTCGATCTGGTGGAAGCAATCTGATTTGGTGGAACATGGCTTTGATGTCGGCAGTCACTGCCACTGAGTGCTGTCGAAACCGGAGAAGGACTCCTAGAAGTGATGATCCAATGTTAGGGCCAGCTAGCAAGTGATTGTTCAAGTTTTTAGATTCAAACTCGAATGAGCAATTGAACACAAGGCGAAGCTTGCCATTATGTTCAACAACATGGTGAGGGATATACCATGCCTCAGTAGGGTTTCTTATCTCGTCTTCCGTGAGCTTGCTCACAAATCCAGATTCAGCAAGCTTCTTTATAGCCTCATTGTGCGTACTGGCCATTGTTGGATTGTCTTTGAGTCGTCGTTCAGTGCGCTTCAAAGTTGGAAGAACAGCTTCCACGTTGGCATTGAACCGGATACCATCCTGAGAGCGTAGGAGTGGAGTTGCGTAGTGACTTACACCATCAACCTCTATTCTTGTGGTCTGAGACTCTAGTATGTCGAGTGCTGCTTTGTCTCGTTTGGAGCGAGTGACCTGTTTACTTGTACAGGGAGGAGTGTCCAGTTGCCAAAGTCTTTCGACACAGAGAGACGGTGAGAGTTCTGCTGGTCTAGTTTGATTAAGCAGACAAGTGCTTCGCCCCGCCTGTCCTAGCGTTGTGGACAGACCTTGGACTGTCCAGCCTAGGTTAGTGTGGACACCATTTGGAGCACCTGGGTCACCAAAGCGCACTGGTTCTATAGGCAAGATGAGTTTTGAGTTGTCGGAACCTATCAGGATACTTGGAACTGCTCCGTTTATCATCGGTAGGGGAAGAGCTTCGAGATGAGTCCATTCTTGCTTCATGTTGTCAATGGGATATGTGTACTCGGACATGCACAGGTTGTCCGCAGTGAAGGCATTGTCAATGTCATACCTAATGTCTGGCTGGTCAATGGACGAAATCTGGAGTTTGACGGATTGTCCATTACACTGCATTGATTCTTGACTTATGGTTGTGAGGAGGATGGAGTCTATCTTCCCAGTGAGTTGGAGCTGCTGAGCCGTTGATTTCAGTATCATGGTTCTCATTGATCCATCGTCCAGGATTGCATATGTTGATACTGCACTTGAGGGGCCATGTAGGATTACTGGCACGATCTTCAACATCACGAGGGCAGGGTGTGATTGTTGATCCACGTAGTAGACCTTGGACGATGTCTGCTGAAGGGCATCATGTAAGACAGTAAGGTGTAACTGCTTACAAATGTGACATGGCTTTTTTAATGTGCATTCTCTTTCCTTGTGAGTTCGACCACATCTATTGCATCTATTCTCACTCAACCACTTTAAGATATCATGTAGGGTCAGCTTCTTGAATTCCGGACATCCATTTAGGAAGTGATCTCCCTTAATGCAATATGGGCAGAATGGCTTGGCTTTATTGATAGGTGAAGGCTTGACCTCTTTGGTCAGAAATGAAGCTGATGGAGTAGATTGTCTATGGTCTGAACGAGGCGGTGGAGGTTTCCGTGGCTCTCTGGGGGTTTCAGGCTTGTAGAGTGTAGCAGCCTGGCTGGCAATGCGCATGGCACGTGATTTGGTTCGTAACCATTCAGCGAGATGGCACAATGTATACGTCTGATCACTATCCGACAGAAGGATTGAATCCTTGATACAGTGCTCCACAAAGCTGTCTCTGTAACTAGGTGGCAACTTTCCAAGTAGTCTGTCAACATGGGAACCACATTTAAGTTCGGATCCATTTTCTCCTTCCACTGACTTGAGCATTCCTACCAGAGAGTGTACGGAGAGGGAAAAACTGTCAAATGCATCAAAGTCACCATATCGTAGCACAGGTGTTCCCATCAAGGCTCCTAATTCACTTTGTACGAGTTGCCGTGGCTGTCCGTATCTCTCCTTCAATGCTTGAAGTGCAGTTGTGAATGGCCTGACATCATGTAAGAACGCCGAAGCTAACCTCTTCGGGGGACCGCCGAGTCTGTCCAGTAGAACTTGGTATTTGTATTGTTCGGTCAACTGGGGATGAATGCTGACCAAGTTGTCCAATGCCATCTTCAGTAGGGCAAAATCCTTTTCCTTTCCACTGTTGAAGTTAGGTAAGTTTGGCCTTGGAATGAAGGGTTGAGACATGGCGGCTGTCACTTGTGAGTTGACAGGGAAGGCATAGGGGATAGAGTCTACATTTGTAGTGTCAGTTTGCCCGTAGTTAACAGCACTTGGGTCAGTTTCTTGAATTTGTTGTGTATGACATGAGTGATACGGATTACTGTGTACCACTGGTGGAGTTTGGATGTGAGTAGAGTGGACAGCACTGGGAGCTGGAACACTGGGGTACGGGTACCTCTTGCTGGGAGTAGAGCGGACAGCACTCGGAGCTGGAACACTGGATAACGGGTACGTCTGGACGGGAGTTGAGTGGACAGCACCGGGAGCTGGAGCACTGGAGTACGGGTACGTCTGGACGGTAGTCGAGTGGACAGCACTGGGAGCTGGAACACTGGAGTACGGGTACGTCTGGACGGATGTAGAGTGGACAGCGCTGGAAGCTGGAACACTGGAGTACGGGTACGTCTGGACGGGTGTAGAGTGGACAGCGCTGGAAGCTGGAACACTGGAGTACGGGTACGTCTGGACGGGTGTAGAGTGGACAGCACTGGGAGCTGGAACACTGGAGTACGGGTACGTCTGGACGGATGTAGAGTGGACAGCGCTGGAAGCTGGAACACTGGAGTACGGGTACGTCTGGACGGGTGTAGAGTGGACAGCGCTGGAAGCTGGAATACTGGAGTACGGGTATGTCTGGATGGATGTAGAGTGGACAGCGCTGGAAGCTGGAACACTGGAGTATTGGTACGTCTGGATGGGTGTTGAGTGGACAGCGCTGGAAGCTGGAACACTGGAGTACGGGTACGTCTGGACGGGTGTAGAACGGACAGAGCTGGAAGCTGGAACACTGGATAACGGGTACGTCTGTACAGGAGATGAGTGAACAGAGCTGGAAGCTGGTACACTGGATGACAGATTAGTCTGGACAGGAATAGAGAGGATAGCGTTTGAATCTGGAACATCAATGAGGGATGTCAAAACTGGAGGATTAACATTTCTGGAACTTGATCTGTCATCCTGGGACTCTCCATTTATCATGGAATCGACGAGATTCGCCTCTTTTAGTTCCGTCTCAGCCTCTCGAATTCTTCTCATGTGGGAGATTTTAGTTCCATGTCGTTCACGTTCACGCTGTGTCTCTCGCTGAATCTCATGCGCCCTCCTCTGTGTCATCAGGATTTCCAACTCAGCCTCCTCCTGTGCCTTTCGTGCCCTATCATCACATCTTGTTAATTCTTCTTGTGTAACAATATCTTCTTCATATCTTCTTTGCAATTCTTCTAATTTAGAGAGTTTCTTTAGTTTTTCTAACCTTGCAGTTTGCCTGTCTGACAGCTGTGAGGTCACAGAACTAATTGATGAATGAGATTTTCTGCTGGGTACAGAGCTGATGTCACTGCCAGATACTGTCACCCAAGATTTGGAATTTTCATTTCTTCTTTCAATATTATTACCAGATTTTGATGATTTAGATCCTTTTATGGATGATTGTCCAGATTCTACTGATTTCCTACTTCTTCCAGTGACAGATTTTCTTGATTCAACTGACTTTCTGCTTCTAACAGACTTATTGACATAGTTTGTTGATTCTACTGCTTGTCCATAAGTTTCAGTGTTTTTCAAAGATTTGGTAGGGTCACCTCTTACACTGGCTCCCTTATCTACAGTCATAGATGGATTTGACAACACATAGTCCTCCCTGAGGTGGCAGGGTAGTTTACTTGACCTCTGTGAGTGTCTTACCCATGTCAATAGATGTTCAGGGTTATGGCTTTCTTCCCCTTTTGAGGCCATCTTCCAGCATTTATCCGCTTCGCGGGACCATGAAAACACGGTGCAGGTTGCACGGGACGAGGTTACATTGTATTCAGTGGTTCTGAGTGACAACAGACACTTTTAGATACCATAAACTTGGTATATTCTGATGAAGGTTACATGAGGCCAACACCACATGGTCGTCGCCATCTTGGTTCCATGAAAAATGGTAACTGAAAGGTGGAGAATTTGGTGAGGAAACGGAAAAGGAATCCTAAAATGAAATAAGATTGAAATGACCATTTTGGCCTTAAAGGACTTTGTAACAGATACGGCTTATCGGGTCATGTTTTACCCTCTAACATAACCATATACTGTACAAACTTGATAATACATAGCAAATTTGAGAGAGGGAAAATATGCAACAGCACCTTTGAATCCCCCCACTTACCCCCGTGGGGTGCCCGGGTTAGAATAGGCCCTCAGTTCCTCCTGCTTGTTGTATGAGGCGACTAAAAGGGGGCAGTCCGTTTGCCGTGGGCTGCTACCTGTACGGATAGAGGAAGGATGCCTGGTGGTTGAGGGATGTGTTCAGCTTAAAGCTAACACTGAACAATACACTGCTTCATCTAGACAGGTGGCCATATTGGCCCGGTCTGGTCAATCGACTGGTCATGCCAAGCACTTGGTTGTGCACATATTTTCTATCCTTTTTCTTACGCTTCCTACCTCTCTCTTTACAATTATTTTCTTTACTTTCTTTGTGCTCTCTTGCATACATTCACCACCTTTTCACTACGCTATCCTTCCTGATGTACTTATCTCTACTTTCTAATTGCTATTCCTACTGCGCTCTTACACTCATTCATCCACTTTACTCAGCTTCCAAGATATCGGTGACCCATGGGTCAATCCAGTGAAGCATTGTCAACGCTTTGATGGAGTATATCATCCTGTTATCCCCGGTGCTGTCAGCAGGACACCCGCTGACATACAGCATTGCCCTTGTTGGTGCTCCGTGGTGGTTGGGGATCCAGGTCGATAAACGTTTTTCCACCTAAAATGACTCGAACAGGCAAAAAAAAGCGTACACATTCAATGGATGAGAGTCGTTCTTCTGACGAAGAGGCTACTCCATCAAAATCATCTTCAACTTCAGCACCAAACAACTGGCCAGGATTCCTCGTCATATCATCCATTGATGACAAACCACTCCGTTTAAACCACCAAGGCCTTGCCGGTGATGTTAAGGACGTTAAAAACATCTGGAATGGGTACCTACTGGTTGTATGCAAATCACCGCAACAGGCAAAATCATTGCAAACATTACAACTCATTGTGGGCAAACCTGTCAAGGTTTCTCCACACACAACATTAAACAGCAGCAAAGCCATCATCCGAGACAAGGATCGATGTCTCAAGGATGCCACCGAGCAAGAGCAACCTCAGGAACCAGGCGGTGACAGCAGTTTAGCGCTTCACCATCAAGAGGGATGATAAAATCATCAAAACCCACACCATCTTCTTACCTTTTCACTTCCTCAAGCTCCTAAAATAATAAATGCAGAATACTACAAACTCTCAACTGAACTCTATATCCCTAACCCCCTCCGTTGCTACCAATGTCAGAAGTTTGACCATGGAAGCAACTCTTGCAGGGCTGATTACCGTGTTTTTCCTCAGTGTGGCAAGCTCGAGGATGAAAGCCATCCAAAGGACTGCAAAGAGTTGCCAAAGTGCGCCAACTGTTCTGGCGAACACATGGTTTCCTCCAAGGAATGCCCTCGGTGGCAACAGGAATCTAAAATCCTCAAAATTAAATGTACCAAAAATATATCCTTCCCGGAAGCTAAACGCCTGGTAACTGAGGGACCTAGAGCCTCGTATTCATCCATAGTATCTTCAGCACCTACCCCTAAACGCTCTGTCTCAACTCAGACAGACATTGAATGGATCAATGATCCACCTACAAAAACTACTCTCCGTAGTTCCACATCCTTTACAATAGGTACCATGACAATTCTTCTCTTCTGTCTCTTAAAGAGCCTGTCAAACTGACAGGTTCTCAAACAATCCAAAAAGGAACAAAACCATCAAATCACAACTCAAAGCAATCAACCTAAAAAACTGCTTCAAATAACTCAAAATCAAAAACATCTAAACCACTACCAAAGGCCACAGGAACGCGGTCGAGGTCTACAACAAGTATAGATCTCTCGACTTTGATGTCCTTATGGACGCATCAGACACAGCATCTCTTAACAACTCGCCCAAGAAGGGGCAGAGAGGTCGGTCCTGAGACGGACGCCTTTCACCAATAAAACTTCCAACATGAGGCTTTTAATATTTAACTATTTTATCCTCGCATTTATGGCGATTCTCCAGTGGAATTGTCAAGGCTTTAAGGTTAATTTTAATGAATTGGGCTTGTTAGCCCAAAAGTACAATCCTCAAGCTATTTGCCTTCAAGAAACTCATCTTAAAGAATCTGATAAAGCTGCAATGAAACCATTCACTTTTTATAATTCTTTCTCCCCTTCTGCTGATAGGGCTAAGGGGGGTGCATCAATTTTAGTACGGGATGGAATTATCCACAGAGTAATTCCATTAAAAACACAATTACAAGCTGTTGCTGTCAGTTATAATTATTTAAAGCTTTCACTCTCTGTTCTTTATATATTCCGCCATCTCAAGATCTACTATATAAGATCTTGATCAACTAATTACCCAATTACCCAAATTACTTTACCTTTATTATCATGGGTGACTTCAACGGTCACAATCCCCTCTGGGGTAGTAATACCCTAGATTCTAGGGGTAAAAGACTCGAACGTTTCCTCAATTGAAATGACTTATGTGTTTGTGCCATCATTAAATAAGACATAACTACATCCTGCTACAGGATCATATACAGCTATAGATTTAACAGTAATTGATGCATCCCTTTTACATGATTTTTCAGGAAATGAATTCCGAATACAAAATTTATTATATTTTAATCCAGAAAGATCTATTGCAAAATATTGAAAGAACGGTAAATAGTAAATGTGGAACATTTTGACATACTCATTATGCATCAAAGATTCACATCATATTATTAAAGAAGATGAATATGAGTGGATTAATATACGCTTCTGAGTGTATTTTCAAAGAAGCTTAAAAAGGAGAACAGCAATTATATTGTAATGATTTTACAGAAATAGATTTCTTGTAAAGATGTTTCAGATACTGCCCATTTTCTAGCAAAATCAAGATAAATAAAAAAATCCTTATTGATCTTAACAACTATATAAGTGTTGATATTTGTTTAATACATTTATCAGTGTATTGCCAACTGTACATACGTATTGTCATATGAAGTTCTGTTGTTATTTATTGTGTTCTAAATCTTGATAATATTTTGGGAAATACCAATCAATGATCTTCCTCGGTTACCCAGGGTTTTATATAAGCTCCGTTCCTCTCCACTATATCACCCCTGGGAAACTCTGAAACGACATTTTTGGATTATTATAGCATTTAGAACTTGCACCATTTCTGCACAATATTTCGAAGTTTCAGGACATGTTTCAAAAATGGTGATTGCTTAAATTTGACCAGGGTATCTATACAGTATTTGATCAGTGCCTAATGAGGGAAATGGCATTTAAAGATGATTAACAAACAACCACGAGCAACAATACAGGCACTCATTGAAGAAGTGGTGTTGAGGCTGCAGTTGTACGTTGGCAAGTGAGCCAACTGGCACTCTTTTTTAAAAGTGGTAGTGTATGGACTGGAATGCATGTACATCTCTACGTCTTGGTTATCGGGTATTTATGAAGCAAAACATATTTAAAGGTACCCTGAACTGAACATACAAGAAACACGAGGCGGTTACTGAACAGTTTTACAGCTGAGTTGAGGAGTTTGCAGTTTACTTGTTGAAGCTATAAGCGAGACTGTAGACATGCCAACTATGCAGACGCTCTATTACATTCAAGAACCATGTGTTGTAGGTGTTGAAAACATCGACATTACATTTCTACACTCACGTCAATTATTTTCTCCTGGTAAATATGTCAACACTCAACATTAAAGTTAACACTCTCACTTCAACAATCAAACGGAATATAAGATTATGTAATAACAAGATTAACAAGAGAAAGTTATATTAAACTTCATTGCACCCATCGTCTGTACATTACACCTTTACACATATATTGGTACATAACTAAATAAGGTACAACGTTTTTGAACTAAAAAAATGTATTTAAAAAATGAATATTTAAGATTCAACATATCTCAAATGTTCTCGATATATTGGTGCAAAGTCGATGAAATAAATGGAATGAAACGTTACTGTAGCATGTTGATTGTTGTATCCATGTTTATCGTATGTACGTTAACAGTAGCATGTACATTGGTACATACATTTACGGTTTTCTGAACTAAAAAGATTATTTTCAAGATTCAACATTTCTCGATATAATGGTACAAAGTCGATGAAATACATGAAATGAAGTATTTTTGTATCCAATGTTCCTTGAAAGTTCTCGGGAAATTCGTACAGTGTGAGACAGTAAGTGTGACATTATGTTCTGAACAACCATGTCTATTTAGGCAACTTACCACGTGTGCATCACGTTGATACAAGTTAAATGTATGTATTTACAAATATATTGGGTTATACAGGTTCACTCTATTTGTAGTATTATTTGAAAAATGTTCATTTCCAAGCTAACCAATTTGAGGAGATTTCGAAGTTTTGAATGATAATGCACTTCAAATAATTAAATAACAGAATATTCTTTTTTTTTTTTTTTTTTTTTTTTTTTATTTCCCTTTTTTTTTTTTTGGTACAAAGTATACATACAGAGATCATTCGAAACGTTGAGCATGGAATTATAACATCAGTATTCCAAATGTACAGTAATAATACTAGCGTCAGTAATGTAGATCAGACATCAACTAAACAACATATGACAAGAAGACCAAAAAGTGGCAAATGGTGTTACACTACACGTTATCTTTGAATTGTATTTATCTAGAGTGTATGCAGATTCAACGTCATGTTTAATGTGCGACATGTTTGGGTGTCTGTTTGCTAGTCTTGATTTAAAAATGTTGTACTTTGTGATAATTATGATACGATTGACTACGTCATTTCTTTTCTCAGGGTATCCAAATAGTATTTTCGACTTATCAAAGTGGAGAAGGATGCCAGTTTTTAGTTGAATCCATTTAATAACATTGCTCCAAATTTCTTTGATTATCTTGCATTCATAAAATATGTGCGTTATAGTTTCCAGCTCGCTTTTACAAAAAGTACAAACATTGGTGTCAATCAATTTCATTTTTCATAACAGTTCATTTGTTGATATGCATCTATGAATAATACTATATTGAAACCATTGATGTTTTACATTAACAAGTGCCCTGAAAGGTATTTTATGAATATATTTCCAGTCTGCATCAGCTATTTGTTCGTTAAAATCGATATTCCATTTCTTCCTGTATTTGTTGTTAGTATTTTGATTTTCAGTTGTTTGTAGTGTGTCATAAAATATTCTGCCTCCTTTGCTTGTTTTCACTAGATCTTGTAAAAAGTAAGGAATGCAGGGCATGCAAGTTTTTCTGAGTATACTGTTATTCGTTAATTTACAATAGTTTTTTATAGTTTTATAGATCCCGGCATATTCTAAAAAGTTTGTTTTGCAGTTATACAATTCCTTAAATTGTTCATAAGTTAGTATGTTTCCTGTGTCATCTACCAAATCGTTTATAAAATATATCCCCGCCTTCACATAGTGTGTGTAGCATATTGGCTTATTGCCTATTCTAAGATTATCATTATGCCAGATTGGTTGTGTGAGCACATCATTTTGCTCTTTAATGCATTGTCCTTTACTACTGATATAATGTCCCCATGCTAATAACACATCCGTCCAAAAATCGTTTGTTCGCTTTGTCAGTATGTTATCTTTGATATGTTGTTCGCATTTTGATAAAAAATTCATATCGTTTGTGTTGAGGTTTATGTAAAATAATTTGCTGAGTTTCGAATCTTTCTTAAATAACCTGTTAATCCATGTAATCTTTTGTGATTTGATCGTATTTTCTACGTTTGGTACCCTTAATCCTCCATCATCTGTTGATTTGCAAATAATTTTACGGCTTATTTTATCGGGTATATTTTGCCAAATGAATTTAAAAAACTCGGTATTTAATTGCTTCATAAAAGCTTTGTTTGGATTTGGAAGAGATGAGAATAAATGATTTAGTTTTGGTAGTATCAAACTTTTTAATACTGTATTTCTACCTATGGGTGTGAGGGCTCTTGCTGACCATTTCTTCATTGTAAGTCGTATTTCTTTAAGTTTATCTTTGTAGTTTCTTTCCACCATTTCTGCCAAATTATGCGTGAAAATGATGCCAAGGAGAGTAAATTCAGTTTCATTCCAATTTAATTTCCATTTTTTACACAATATTTCTTTAGCGTTTTTCAAAGATCCTATTTTTATAACTTGAGTTTTATTTGTGTTTATTTTTAACCCAGAGAATGATGCATATTGTCGTAAGATTTGCAGCGTATTCCGAAGGCAGTCTTCAGTGCCATCTAATATCAATGTGGTGTCATCTGCAAATTGAGATACAAGATATTCCGTGTTTCCTATGGTGATACCTTTTATTTTTGGATTGATCCTAAACATGTTTGCAAGTATTTCTGCACATAATAGAAAAATGTAAGGGGATAAGGGGTCTCCCTGTCTACAGCCTCTAGTTAGGTTAAAGTAGTCTGTTGCAAAACCGTTCACCAATACACTTGATTTAATATCTTTATAGAATGTATGTATCCAGTGTTTCAAAGATTTTCCAAAATTAAAAAAGTCCAGTACTTTTGAAATAAAGTCCCATTCAACAGAATCAAAAGCCTTTTCAAAATCAATTAAAAGAAGCACTCCTGGTAATTCCATACAATCCGTATAGTCCATGATGTCATATATTAGGCGCGTACATTCCCCAATATATCTGTTTGGCACAAACCCCTTTTGATCTTCATTGATGATATCATGTAGCATTGGTTTTATTCTATTAGCGATCGCTGCTGCTGCAAGTTTATATGAAACATTTAGCAAGGTTATTGGCCTCCAATTTTTTAAATGTTCTTTCGATTTGCCTGGTTTAGGAAAGCAAGTAATTAATCCCTGTTTTTGGCTAGTAGAAAGTTCGCCTTTTAAATAACCCGAATTAAGTGATTTAATGAGATACTTATTTAAGTCATTCCAGAAAAATTTATAAAACTCTGCTGTATATCCAGATGGTCCAGGGCTTTTACCGTTTTTCATATTTTTCAAAGCTTTTAGCACTTCCTCATATGATAAATCTCCTTCCATTTGTTCTTTTTGTATATCCTCTAACCTTGGTATATCGTGGTTTTTAAACATTTCTTCTAAGTCTGCATTATCCGAGCCTTGTTTAGTATATAATTTTGCATAAAAATGTTTTGCTTCCTTAATCAAATCGTCTGTTTTTGTAAGAGTTTCGCCTTTGTCATTTTCTAATTTAATTATTGCCTTATTGAGGAAATTTCGTTTTTCTAGTGATAAGAAATATTTGGTTGGTTTTTCCCCCTTTTCATTCCATTCAACTTTTGATCGGAGTAATATGCCTTCAGTTTTGGCCGATTCAATTTCGTCAAGTTTTTCATTTTCTGTTTTTAATTTAGATTGAATACCTTCCTTTACCGACAATTCTTTAGCCGAATCTAGTTCCATCGTGAGTTTTTCTATTGCACTAGTTATTTCTTTTTCATTCTTGTCTCTATCCTTTTTTTTCTCCGACGAATATTTTATTGTCTGCCCTCTTATCATAAGTAATATCGTATCGAAAAGAAGTTGATCACCAATACTGTATATCGCATTACCCTCGCAGTCTGTTCCAGTTTGGTATTGATGGGTGGTCGCATTTATAGTTTCTTTTATCTTTTCAACATAAGTTTTATCCCTAAGTAGCGAATTATTAAATTTCCAGTAACCTCTACCTTTTTCTACATCATTTAGGTCAAGAGCAAGCCAAATCGTCGAGTGATCTGATTTAAAGGCTGGATCAATCCCAGATTCCAAAATTGATTTTTCTAAGTTTTTCGAAAGTAAAAAATAATCTAACCTTGCCTGTTTAACTGGATTAGGTTGTCGCCATGTATATCGTTTCGATGTTTCGTTGGCTAATCTCCAGGGATCTATTAGGCTATATTCTTCAATAAGTTCAATGACTTTTTCTCTTGCATTTGGACTATTGACATGTTTATAGTTAAAAGTGTCAATCTCCGGATTTTGGACTAAGTTCCAATCTCCACATATGTTGTAGTAGTCGGAGTCAAGTGATTCAATGATATTCATAATGTTGTAAAAAAATAACGGATCATCATTTCTTGGCCCATATAGGGTTGCTAAGGTAAATGTTTTGTCAGTTAATTTTAAGTTTAATATTAAATAATTGCCATTGTCTTTGTCTCTAATTTCCTCTATGAGTTCGAATTCAAAATCCTTTTTGAAGAGAATAGCTACCCCTCGCGAGTTACTTTTATACGAGCTGAAGTAACAGTTAGGAGACCCCCATTCTTCCCTAATTTTGGATTCTAGTTCTGGTGTAAAGTGGGTGTCTTGAAGACAATAAATGCTGGCTTTTTTCTTCTTCATGTTTTGGAATACACTTAGTCTTTTCTTCTTATTGTTTAATCCTTGGCAATTGGAGCATATGATTTTAATTCCTCTTGTCATGATATACTAGTGTGTAATTTTCTGTAGATATTTGAACGTTCTTGTATTGGTGGTTGTGTCAATTCCATAATGTGGTTAATTGTGTACTTTGTACTTTTTTATTTTTAAAATGATAGAAAAGAGAAGAAAATAAGAGTAGCATGTTGAGAAGAAAGGACGCGCTGTAGGGGACAGGATTTGGCGGTTGGTTCAAAATAATAGAGTTGGGCTTTGCTTGATATTTGTGAATAATTTCATAGGAGGTAATTTCAATAGTCTTGTATGTTGGGATTTGTCTTCGTTTGTGATTTTTGACGTGTTCAAATTAAATACCTCTATTGTCATTTCTGAAGCATAGTATGTTATAAATGGTAGTACATAAGATTATTAGATAGGCAATGTGTAGTGATACAATATTGTGATGTGTAAACAATATAAATCATCTATAACACCTAATTTACAATTTGAATGAATAAAGTACTAAGTACTAAGCAAAATTAAATGTATATCAATTGTTGGAGAGTGGGCGCATCTTTGTCCCGTTACAAATAATATAAATAAAACAACGGTTACCTTTTTGCTTAGTACCTACCCTCATGGCGAATTCATGTACGAAAGAACACACACACAAACCA
This sequence comes from Gibbula magus, assembly GCA_936450465.1. Taxonomy (NCBI): domain Eukaryota; kingdom Metazoa; phylum Mollusca; class Gastropoda; order Trochida; family Trochidae; genus Gibbula; species Gibbula magus. The sequence goes on along the minus strand of OW388289.1, from coordinate 97,778,479 downwards.
TTTGCAAACTCAATATCAGAAACGCCACCTTTCAGTGGTTGAAGTAAAGCACAAAAAGTACATGCAGAATAATTCAGTGTTTGTAACGACCGTCAACGAAATGTAACGAGGATTTACCTCAGTTGTGTCATATACAAACGGTTATGGACTACAGACTCCTCTTACTAGTCCTGTTAAAACATTGACATCAATAAAGCAATGCTTACCATTTTGTTGCTTAGTACAGTTCGTTATGGTAAATCCATGTACGAAGTTCCACACATTTACAGAACTCAAAATCACACGCCACATTTCCGTGGCTGAAGCAAAGAAACACGAAAAGCACGTGCAGAAAAACGTCACCGTTTTGGTAACGATCATCTACGGACTTTAACGAAGATTTACCTCAGTATACAGTTATATTTGGTATAAAAAAGCTGTCAAGAATCTGGCTCATCCCGTGGTACATGTACGCGTCTCCAAGCAGTACGGGGTGCCTTTGGCTCTTTGACCTCAAGAACGACATCTATTCCCATTACTCGAGTTCGTGTATATAGTCCTTCTTTATTACGGATCTCGTAAGCTCTCTTCAGGAGTTGTGATCGGCGTTGCTTCATGACAGTAGGAAGATCGCTGCGGACACTCTTACCCGTTCCCGGTAGTTTACGACTTGCAGCCCGGAGTACGGCGTCCCGGTCCGGCATGTAAACAAAGGACGCTATTATCACAGGGGGTCGGGTATACCTCTCATCGTCGTCTTCGTCAACGGTGTATCTCCTCCTTTGGATCCTGTGGACATTACCGAATCGGATGCCATCTACATGTTCTTGTTGGAGTTTCAGTTCATTTACTAGGAATGATCTTACAATATGCTCGGTACTTTCTGTACTTTTTTCTTTTATCCCGTAGAAAAGTAAGTTTTTCTTTCTGTCGTGTAGCTCTTTCAATATCATGTTGGATTCTATTTCACGACATCGGAGATCAAAGTCTGCATGGAGCACACGGATAGATGACTTAAGTTCTTTCACCTCCTCATTTAGAAACTCAATCGCTTTTTCAGCTTCACTCACTCGTGCTTTTGTTTGGCCAACTTCTGCAGTAATTGTGATCATAAAGTTATCCAGCTTACTAACAACATCGCCCATTTTCTGCGATAACGATTCGTTATTATCTGTGAGCTTTTTGTCCATGTTCATAATTAACTTTTTCAATTCATCATGATTTGTAGCCGATCGAGTTTTTGAGTCCGCCATGTTTTCTCGTAAAGAGGTGCGGGAGACAGATTTCTGTACTTTCGGAGGTATAGATTTTAGTTTATTTGGAAATTTGTATAGTCACATATAGTCACATATACGACGTACCGTGAAGAAGTATATTAAGTATTCAGTTACAGATGGTTGCCCATTACTTAGAAAATGGTCGGATTTTTCGCCAGGTTTGTGGAGCTGTTAAAACCACGTCCTCTCAATGCTACGTCACAACCGGAAGTAAGTGAGGTGTGAGGTGAGTTGGGATTTAACGCCGCTTTCAATAGTATTTTGCGGCTGCTAGTATTATGGCAGGGAGAAAGCCCGCAACGCTACGTGGCTATGCATTGCGGTGAAACCTGCGAGCATCGGGTGGAACTAGCCTGTCAAAACACATATTTGAGGAAACTTCAATCTTGTGAAAGCATTTATTAGATACACATAGAGGATATTTTATGAGTATCTATGTCATACTATGTTTACGACACGAGTGCCTAAATGTTAGTATTTCCCGAACGAGAGCGAGGGATATACCTATATTCAGGCACGAGTGTCGTAAACATAGTATGACATAGACACGAATATAATATTCTGTTTATAACCGAAGTCGTGAAAATCCAGTTTCAACCATGGCCATCGCCGCATTTAGAACGCAACGTCATAGACGAACCGTGACGTCATAGCATTGTGTATGACGTCACTTCACTATGACAAAGTGATATTTTGCCCTAGGGCATCGTATGAAAAATATGAACCCCCATATGATTTCCCTCGTAGGTAAATGAATATATTATATGATAAAGAGGTGATTGTGCTGGTAATGGTAAAATGCTGCAGAATGTAATTCTTGCAGGTTAAGCAATGGACATGTACGTATTACCTTCATGGACCACTTACAATTTACTGGCAAATGTGTCAAGATTAACCTATTATCCATGGCAATCACAACGCTAGATGTGTAGAAAATGATCTGTATTCAGATACTCAGAATGTGTATGCTGGCAGTGTCACACTGAATTTAGCCAAACATGAATGTATGGTCAAAATCGCATACTTATGCTTATAATTCTTGTTGGAATGTGAATTCGTAACAGCACGACAGACTTGGTTATTCTCTTCTGTGTTCGTCAAGGCTATGTTAATCTGTTAATTTTGGGTATTAATAATGCAGATATTTAAGTCGCTCCTGCACTTGAACTTTCATTGAACCAAATGTCAAATTGTCAATATGTTAACTTAGATGTATATATAACAACAATTTGTGCCAAATAACAGTCACATTACGACTAAACGGCACCTTTATTTTCAGGAGACTTAATAACAACTAATAATTCACTTGTCTTAATTACTTAATTGACATTATCACCGCATAAATCTGAATTTACACAAATCGAAATGTTCACGAGATTTCAATGCTGTTGTTTAATCAGCAAACTTCAGTGTGCAGTCGTTCGATTCTGGGAGATTTTGACAAGTAAAATACCATGTATTTGTCTCATAGTATAAAGTAGACATTCACTTGATGAGATATGTATTGTTAAAACGAGCATGACATTCAGTGTTCCTTTGATTACTAAAATAATGCAAAGTTTCATAAGTGATGGATGGAACTTTTAATGGCGCCGTAGCACGTTTTGCTTACTGAAATAAAGGGATCATATGGAAAGGTAAATAAATGACCAAATGATACTCCTGAATCAATAAAAAGAGTTCTAAAACAAATGTACTTTGTTTGGTTAAGCCATGCGAGTTCATTTCCTTTAGTTCCATTGATCTGACTAATGTAGCGATACCTTAACACTCATAGTAGAGTTTTAAATGTAGTATCATGATAGAATGATCAACCATCTTGATGTTTGAACTCTCAGATTTGCATGAGACATACAAATCTACCTCTCATACTGAAGAGTTCCACACCACTGTCGCTTGATATGTCGCACCATTTTTTATCCATACAGATAACTGTTTTCTATGGATACGGCTTATCGGGTCATGTTTTACCCTCTAACATAACCATATACTGTACAAACTTGATAATACATAGCAAATTTGAGAGAGGGAAAATATGCAACAGCACCTTTGAATCCCCCCACTTACCCCCGTGGGGTGCCCGGGTTAGAATAGGCCCTCAGTTCCTCCTGCTTGTTGTATGAGGCGACTAAAAGGGGGCAGTCCGTTTGCCGTGGGCTGCTACCTGTACGGATAGAGGAAGGATGCCTGGTGGTTGAGGGATGTGTTCAGCTTAAAGCTAACACTGAACAATACACTGCTTCATCTAGACAGGTGGCCATATTGGCCCGGTCTGGTCAATCGACTGGTCATGCCAAGCACTTGGTTGTGCACATCTTTTCTATCCTTTTTCTTACGCTTCCTACCTCTCTCTTTACAATTATTTTCTTTACTTTCTTTGTGCTCTCTTGCATACATTCACCACCTTTTCACTACGCTATCCTTCCTGATGTACTTATCTCTACTTTCTAATTGCTATTCCTACTGCGCTCTTACACTCATTCATCCACTTTACTCAGCTTCCAAGATATCGGTGACCCATGGGTCAATCCAGTGAAGCATTGTCAACGCTTTGATGGAGTATATCATCCTGTTATCCCCGGTGCTGTCAGCAGGACACCCGCTGACATACAGCATTGCCCTTGTTGGTGCTCCGTGGTGGTTGGGGATCCAGGTCGATAAACGTTTTTCCACCTAACATGACTCGAACAGGCAAAAAAAAGCGTACACATTCAATGGATGAGAGTCGTTCTTCTGACGAAGAGGCTACTCCATCAAAATCATCTTCAACTTCAGCACCAAACAACTGGCCAGGATTCCTCGTCATATCATCCATTGATGACAAACCACTCCGTTTAAACCACCAAGGCCTTGCCGGTGATGTTAAGGACGTTAAAAACATCTGGAATGGGTACCTACTGGTTGTATGCAAATCACCGCAACAGGCAAAATCATTGCAAACATTACAACTCATTGTGGGCAAACCTGTCAAGGTTTCTCCACACACAACATTAAACAGCAGCAAAGCCATCATCCGAGACAAGGATCGATGTCTCAAGGATGCCACCGAGCAAGAGCAACCTCAGGAACCAGGCGGTGACAGCAGTTTAGCGCTTCACCATCAAGAGGGATGATAAAATCATCAAAACCCACACCATCTTCTTACCTTTTCACTTCCTCAAGCTCCTAAAATAATAAATGCAGGTTACTACAAACTCTCAACTGAACTCTATATCCCTAACCCCCTCCGTTGCTACCAATGTCAGAAGTTTGGCCATGGAAGCAACTCTTGCAGGGCTGATTACCGTGTTTTTCCTCAGTGTGGCAAGCTCGAGGATGAAAGCCATCCAAAGGACTGCAAAGAGTTGCCAAAGTGCGCCAACTGTTCTGGCGAACACATGGTTTCCTCCAAGGAATGCCCTCGGTGGCAACAGGAATCTAAAATCCTCAAAATTAAATGTACCAAAAATATATCCTTCCCGGAAGCTAAACGCCTGGTAACTGAGGGACCTAGAGCCTCGTATTCATCCATAGTATCTTCAGCACCTACCCCTAAACGCTCTGTCTCAACTCAGACAGACATTGAATGGATCAATGATCCACCTACAAAAACTACTCTCCGTAGTTCCACATCCTTTACAATAGGTACCATGACAATTCTTCTCTTCTGTCTCTTAAAGAGCCTGTCAAACTGACAGGTTCTCAAACAATCCAAAAAGGAACAAAACCATCAAATCACAACTCAAAGCAATCAACCTAAAAAACTGCTTCAAATAACTCAAAATCAAAAACATCTAAAGCACTACCAAAGGCCACAGGAACGCGGTCGAGGTCTACAACAAGTATAGATCTCTCGACTTTGATGTCCTTATGGACGCATCAGACACAGCATCTCTTAACAACTCGCCCAAGAAGGGGCAGAGAGGTCGGTCCTGAGACGGACGCCTTTCACCAATAAAACTTCCAACATGAGGCTTTTAATATTTAACTATTTTATCCTCGCATTTATGGCGATTCTCCAGTGGAATTGTCAAGGCTTTAAGGTTAATTTTAATGAATTGGGCTTGTTAGCCCAAAAGTACAATCCTCAAGCTATTTGCCTTCAAGAAACTCATCTTAAAGAATCTGATAAAGCTGCAATGAAACCATTCACTTTTTATAATTCTTTCTCCCCTTCTGCTGATAGGGCTAAGGGGGGTGCATCAATTTTAGTACGGGATGGAATTATCCACAGAGTAATTCCATTAAAAACACAATTACAAGCTGTTGCTGTCAGTTATAATTATTTAAAGCTTTCACTCTCTGTTCTTTATATATTCCGCCATCTCAAGATCTACTATATAAGATCTTGATCAACTAATTACCCAATTACCCAAATTACTTTACCTTTATTATCATGGGTGACTTCAACGGTCACAATCCCCTCTGGGGTAGTAATACCCTAGATTCTAGGGGTAAAAGACTCGAACGTTTCCTCAATTGAAATGACTTATGTGTTTGTGCCATCATTAAATAAGACATAACTACATCCTGCTACAGGATCATATACAGCTATAGATTTAACAGTAATTGATGCATCCCTTTTACATGATTTTTCAGGAAATGAATTCCGAATACAAAATTTATTATATTTTAATCCAGAAAGATCTATTGCAAAATATTGAAAGAACGGTAAATAAGGAAGTAAATGTGGAACATTTTGACATACTCATTATGCATCAAAGATTCACATCATATTATTAAAGAAGATGAATATGAGTGGATTAATATACGCTTCTGAGTGTATTTTCAAAGAAGCTTAAAAAGGAGAACAGCAATTATATTGTAATGATTTTACAGAAATAGATTTCTTGTAAAGATGTTTCAGATACTGCCCATTTTCTAGCAAAATCAAGATAAATAAAAAAATCCTTATTGATCTTAACAACTATATAAGTGTTGATATTTGTTTAATGAATTTATCAGTGTATTGCCAACTGTACATACGTATTGTCATATGAAGTTCTGTTGTTATTTATTGTGTTCTAAATCTTGATAATATTTTGGGAAATACCAATCAATGATCTTCCTCGGTTACCCAGGGTTTTATATAAGCTCCGTTCCTCTCCACTATATCACCCCTGGGAAACTCTGAAACGACATTTTTGGATTATTATAGCATTTAGAACTTGCACCATTTCTGCACAATATTTCGAAGTTTCAGGACATGTTTCAAAAATGGTGATTGCTTAAATTTGACCAGGGTATCTATACAGTATTTGATCAGTGCCTAATGAGGGAAATGGCATTTAAAGATGATTAACAAACAACCACGAGCAACAATACAGGCACTCATTGAAGAAGTGGTGTTGAGGCTGCAGTTGTACGTTGGCAAGTGAGCCAACTGGCACTCTTTTTTAAAAGTGGTAGTGTATGGACTGGAATGCATGTACATCTCTACGTCTTGGTTATCGGGTATTTATGAAGCAAAACATATTTAAAGGTACCCTGAACTGAACATACAAGAAACACGAGGCGGTTACTGAACAGTTTTACAGCTGAGTTGAGGAGTTTGCAGTTTACTTGTTGAAGCTATAAGCGAGACTGTAGACATGCCAACTATGCAGACGCTCTATTACATTCAAGAACCATGTGTTGTAGGTGTTGAAAACATCGACATTACATTTCTACACTCACGTCAATTATTTTCTCCTGGTAAATATGTCAACACTCAACATTAAAGTTAACACTCTCACTTCAACAATCAAACGGAATATAAGATTATGTAATAACAAGATTAACAAGAGAAAGTTATATTAAACTTCATTGCACCCATCGTCTGTACATTACACCTTTACACATATATTGGTACATAACTAAATAAGGTACAACGTTTTTGAACTAAAAAAATGTATTTAAAAAATGAATATTTAAGATGTTCTCGATATATTGGTGCAAAGTCGATGAAATAAATGGAATGAAACGTTACTGTAGCATGTTGATTGTTGTATCCATGTTTATCGTATGTACGTTAACAGTAGCATGTACATTGGTACATACATTTACGGTTTTCTGAACTAAAAAGATTATTTTCAAGATTCAACATTTCTCGATATAATGGTACAAAGTCGATGAAATACATGAAATGAAGTATTTTTGTATCCAATGTTCCTTGAAAGTTCTCGGGAAATTCGTACAGTGTGAGACAGTAAGTGTGACATTATGTTCTGAACAACCATGTCTATTTAGGCAACTTACCACGTGTGCATCACGTTGATACAAGTTAAATGTATGTATTTACAAATATATTGGGTTATACAGGTTCACTCTATTTGTAGTATTATTTGAAAAATGTTCATTTCCAGGCTAACCAATTTGAGGAGATTTCGAAGTTTTGAATGATAATGCACTTCAAATAATTAAATAACAGAATATTCATTTTGATATCGAGAGCATGCTTATGCTTGACAGTGTCCTGTTTATCGTTGACCATTGATGACCATAGCAGTTTCGTAAATTAAAATAAGAGGTGAGGTGTTTTCGGGTTTAACAACGCTTCCAAGCATCTTAACCTTTCTACATGTAGACAGTTCTCTACAGCAAACACATTCACTGAGCCCCTGGCGGGAAGAGAAAAGAAGACTCTCTCGGGATAAGTTAAAACGCTTGAACTCTGGAAGAACTCCAAACAACATGAATTCAATCTCTCCTTGAGAACAGACTCGGATCAACTTCTACATTCTGCATTCTCGAATTATAATAGTAAAGGGGATTGACAGCTGCTTTGAAGTTAAACAGGATTATGTTGATTATAAACCTAAAAGCCCTACACATATACATGTAGGTACATGTACCATATCTGATGAATTTGATCAATTCTAATTTATTCATTTAAGATACTTTTTTACATGGCAATTACGAAAATTTCAAAATAACAAACATAGCTGTATAATCACCCCCAGAGCTGAAACTACGGGGACATTTGTTTATATAAAATAAAGTTCAACCCATGTCAAAGGCATGTTAAGAATGCAATGTGGTAAACGCAGAAGACACAGAGTTCGCTACTAAAGTAGGAGTTAAGTGTTAGATAACTTACATCAGGATAAACAAATATGATGGATGATGAATAAGTATTGAAAATATGCAGAAATTTGTCTTTAAAATTACATCTACATTTTCCCTTTGCTTTGTGTTTACTTAAATATCTATCTTTAATCATAAGAAACTCTTTCGGATATTGAACAAGTCTACCATAACATTTTGTAAACAAGTAAGTGTTTGTAAGTAACTTATGTATATTTATCCTTTAGTGGGTTCTTTTATATAAACCATTAAAATGGTACCAGCAATGGATACTATTTTCACATATGTACATATACGAGTAGTATCATCATATATCAATGATCAGAGAGCATACTCTTAAATAATTTTTTGTCATATATAATGCATTCGATGAATTATGTCCTGAATAGCCTATGTTGTACATTCCTGCTTCTAAAACATTCATTATATAAAAATGATTACCCAGTCTAGCGTGAATACGAATTTTGTGCAAGGAGTGCGATATGTTTTATCACTCGAGCGAGGATTAAAATGCTTCTAAAAGCTAAAGACTGTTTGGCACACTTTGGATCATAATAATTTCTTCATCATACATTCCATTCTTGAAATTTTGCAAAGCAGTGGACATGCCCATGATCTCCATTGGACTAGATGACCAGAGAAATTAGCAATGTTTAATGATACAAAATAAATTGCTGGTGGAGGTCGCGTTTGGAGCTTGTGAAGATGGACTTGATGTACGTTCTGTTGTAACATTACTTCACGGCTTCACACATCATGGTATCTCAAGGTCTTATGATAATATTTATCACACCATTTCATTGTACACAAAGCAAGCACATTATTGCGTAAATGTTACTGCCTGCATGGTAAATAATGATAGGACACTGCAAAAGAAAAATGATATTAAAAATACTGCTAAGGAAACGTTTATACAAATAATGTACAGAAGGTATGCTATATACCATGCATCTTGTTTTGATAGGGAGTATTTCATATAAACATTACATGTACATTAAGTAGTTTACATCCATGATTGACTTCCTAGATGTTGTAGTGAGATAGATTGAAGATTTATTTATGAACAAAATCTTATCTATACATTAAGAAGTGGTATGTCGATAGAATCAAACGTGGTATATCCATAAAGCTATATTTCATTCTGAAACATTAGGTTATTAACACTGCATTTATTTTCTATATAACTCAAAACATCCGAGGAAGAACTGTTCGTAGATGGTAATAACCATAATGTGAGTCAAACACTATGTATTTTATACACTTAAGCACTTGCAAGAACATGATTTGATTTTGAATATTGATTAATATTGATTTGTTCGCTGTGAAGTACTATAGTCTCTATGTTGAGGCGATTATCGTCAGATTTATACTTTAAATAATTTAACTTTGTACTCCTAACTGCAGACCGCTTATCTTTTAAATTCTCTCCTACAAGTATACAACTTTACATTAGATCAGAAATATTACACTGAACTAAAAGGTTCAGGTTTGTTGTGGAATTGCCAATATAACGACATCTCAAGTTGATAGATGTGAACGAATTCGAACCCATTGATTGTATTAGGGTTAGAGAATAGTCACTGTGTTTTTTAATTTATACACTACGGTAACTAGTAATCGCCATGAATATACACATACCTGTGGCCACATACTTGGAAGATATTTCGAGAATGCAATGTCTAGGAGACCAGGGCAAACTTAAGATACCACTTGATCTGGAAATGCTCAAATACTATATTTACAATAAACAGTACAAGATAAGTGCTTGTATATAACATCGCAAGAGACCACAGTTGAGTTTTATATAAACTCCATCCCATAACATTTTCCCAATCAGTTCATTACGCTTTTTGGCATATCACATGTGATCGATTTATGTATTTATTGTATGCCAACCATTTCATAATTACTAAATTCAGTATCATTTAACTATCGAATCACTGAATCGATAACAGAGCCTATAATTGCAAATCCATACAAACAGCACCTAAGTATATCAGTTCAACATCTATCCTGAATCAATTAATGCAGTAATCAGTGCCGGGTTTATGGATCCTATTAGCAGTGGAACACACTTACCTAAAGTATGTAGCCGCGACCTTAATGATGTTTCACTTCACCATTTACATGTTTATTTGACATTTGATCGAATTCCAAGATAAGTGCGTATTACACATGATTAAATTTTGAACATTAAGGTTCTATTTTAATAAACGAAATTGCATCTAAATGTATGACATGATTTAATCATTAAATCATAAATTTAAAATGATTTGATCAATTTCTTCAGTTATTGTACATTGTATTATTAAGTACAAACAAATGTAAGCCATATGGATACAGGTACATAGTCGGTTTCACAGCACATCAGACTATTTGATCAAATCCATACACACCTCAGATCCTTGAAGGGCATTTAGAAGTGGATAACTACTTCTTTAATGCGAAAAGTTGTTACCCAGATAATCTTCCTGTTCTCATACACACCTGTTCGATCATTCGTTATATATTCATTATAGCACTCTGAACACCTTTATTACGTTTTAATATAATGGAGGTATGTTATTTTCAGATCTTTCAACATTCTTTAAACCAAATAAAACAATTATTTTCTTGATTAGATCATACATATCACATAATTTAAGAAGAAGAACATTGTTGTGGAAATGTATAGCATTGTTGTATCACATTCATTTTTGGTCTACAAAATATAAAGTAGGCGAATTCAGGAGACCTTCTGGTACCTGATCAAAGACACAACTTATCAATAAGGCAGACGTCCTGCCGTAGTAGAACAGACTCTCTCATGGAACAGTCATACAATAGCACTACTTAGGTAGCAAGAAAAACAATACAAATCAATTTATCAACTTAAAATATAAAGCATTACCTCTAAATAACAAGACAATCCCTTATGTTAGGGAAATATCAATTACAAGCAAGGCTAACTAATGTTCCCCATGGTTAATTTGAGCGGAGCAAAATGTCTCTTTAGTGGATACCAACATGTGATAACGCCCCATTGCAAGCGGAAATAATCTCTCTCCGGAGAAATCAGTGCGACTAGATGGTGCTTCAACCTTGGACAGAGATTTGTCATAGTCTTCATTCTGCTTTCTTGGCGCTCAGTAAAACCATTGTCTACACAATGCTAAGAAACGATAATTGATCGTCGTCTATGCAACTACCCGAGCGCAGACAAACAACGCGACAGTTACAGAGTTTAAGTACATGCATATGTCTAAGCGATTGCAATAGACAACATGCTCTCCTTCTCAGCCAATACTGACAGACTCTTCAGGAAGTGTCAAAGACGTCTCCCCAGTCTCTGGATACTGTGATCTTTTTGAAACATCTACCAAAGACAAACTGATATTTGAACTGAATATTTTTTCAATCATCCATCCCGACTCTTACAAAGTTTCTACAAACTTTAACCTTCAGCCTTTATAATATACGTTAGATTGTAATAAACTCCCATATTTGATATCAGCCTGTTATTCTGCAACATTTAGATCTTGAACAATGACCAGGCATCGTCGAGTACATGACTTCACAATGCTTTAACATCATCATGACGCAAAATGATATGACATCATGGATTAAGTCCAATTGAAGAACCGCATAGAGTGATATTGATTTTTCAATGAAAGCTGATGAAAAATAATGTCATCAATATACATATTTGATATCAGTAGAGACTTATATGTAATTATATCGGCAATACAAACAAAGTGAAGCCGGTATTATTCAGTTATGGTGATATAAGTGCTCTCCCAGTATGAAGACCAAATTTTAGACTTGACGAAAAATTATATATATATTTACAAATTAAAGAATTACATCAACAGTGTGCAACTACTTTGCAGAGATAATGTTAAACATGTATTTAGAGAATGATGATTACAACAATCTAACTCTGATTGATTGGTAACAATTGTCTAACATCACTAACTAATATATAAGGTGTCATCTTGGTTTGTATTCTGATCTAAGTATATGAAATTAGGAAAAAAAACTATTATAATCTTATGAAATTGAGACATGCATACATGTATGTATACTCGCTAAAAATGTATATGCATCTAGCTTGTTCTTCAACCTTCAAAAAGGATATATCATTGAATTAGTTATTGTTCATTACATATAGAATGTATATTTTTACTTTTATTATATTTACCATTTAATCACACACATACAAACCATAGTCAAAGTTCGTGAAATAATTACATACTAAGGGGTATGTCACTCTCATTTGCCCATTTAAAAAAAAGTGTATGAATGAAAGAATTGACAACTCTTTTTTAAATATGACAATCAGTTCCATCATAAGGCGTCAAATCCGCCTCTGAGAAAGACTTACTCGGATAATTAATTGCGTTTGTAAGAGGTTTGACCACATGATGCACTTGGCTAATTTGCCTACATGATTCGGTAAACTTTGGATATAAAAAAATCAGAGTAGGACTAATTTATCTCAAGCATAATGACCTTAGGTTGGGGATCTGTATATTGAATATCATTATAGGCATGCCTTGGCAACCCGAAGTTACAACACATTCAATACTCTCCAGTTTATTAATACTCAAATATAACAAACTTTTAAAAATATAGATTTGGATATGAAAGTGCAAACATATATCATATGTTGCTCAATTAGTCCTTCTGCAAAGAAAATGAGTAATTCACCATACTGTATTTAATTATTTTGGGGATTTTTAAGCACAAACAGAAGTGAGTGGGTACAATTATCTTACTTAGAAAATGGAGAGCTTCTGATTTTCTTGTACAAGCTTCAGGTAAAAAGGTCAATTTACAAGAACGTAATTACATTTGTATGTCATTTATGATACATTAAGGATTCGATATAACCTTTTGTCATATCGTGACTGATTTAGTTTAGTAATTGAATAAATTGCAAAATTGAAAATAATAACTGTAACTGTAATTCCATGTAATTCAATGTATTGGGGCTCAAGTCTCGTATGTATATTTTTCTAAAACTTTCCGGTCATAGGTAGTAAATTAGAACCGTAAACAATTACAAATAGTCAATATCCAATAACTAAACATAAAATACAAGAGGAATGCGTATATTATCTTTGATTTGATTTGATATTGATATTGACCTTGTTATTCTCTGCTACTGTAGTTACCGGGACACATTTTCACTCAAAATAGATAAAAAGGAAAAGGGTCTGGTATGATTTTTCGAAAATTAAATCGGCAGCTTGTTTGTGTAAAGGGGAAGCGGTCTTTTCGTAGGTGAAACCAGTTCGTAGGAGTGACCTTTTCGTAGGTGAAACCGGTTCGTAGAAGGTCTTTTCGTAGGAGGATTATTTTTTTTAATATATTATGTTTTAGGATATTACTAAGTGTTTGTTTGTAATTGTTTTACTTTATTTTGTATAAATAGTGTCTTTTCACATTAAATTGTGTCTGTTTAGTCAGTACAGCAAATGGCAACATGGTGACCACGAATCACAAAGTCGGTGTTGCCATTCGTCGCAGTTGTCGCACTGGATCGCATGTTGCCTTGGTCGAACATCTTTCTTACATACAACGAATAGAGCCATGGTTGAAAAAGTGACTTACTGTTGTATTTTGCCGGTTTATATATCAAAAGTGTTTGTATAGTTCGTGGATTAAAGTAAATGAGTCTGCTCAGTTTAGGAAAGTTGTATTTGTATGTTGTGAGATGTTTTGATTGTTGTAATGAGATGTTTTGATTGTACATTGCATTGTCGGCGACTTACCCGTTTCATCTTCAGCGGCACCAGCTAATCTTCTAGTAGTTGCTGATTAGTCATACTTACCAGATTACTTTATTAAAAACAACATCACAAAACAAATAATATATATTTAATACCAATCATGTTTAAATAAACCTCATCTCCCGCGGCGTATGTTAGGGATTCACTCGCTATTTAATACAATATAAATTGTTAAATTGAATAAAGATTATACTTACCAGATTAATTTATTTATTAAAACAACAGACGATCATAAAAATAACAAATAAAGACTGCAAATCTTGTACATAATACAATTTAATAATCCTCCTACGAACCGACCGTATATCCTCCTACGAACCGACCGTTTTGTACTCCTACGAACTGGTTCCTCCTACGAAAAGACCTACACCCGTGTAAAGCTAATAAACAACAAGAAGAAATATATTTTAGGGTCAAACATCTGTGGGCAATCAAAGTTTGTTCAATGCTGATACTGCTGAACTTATAAATATACAAAATGCCTGTTTATGGCATTTCATCTAAACAACGACTTTCACACAACAATGACTATTTTTGTTGGATGCATAAGAACTATAAAATCATGTACAGTATAAACGTATGTAAAAGGATGCTTTTTGGGTTTTAGATTTAGATCCTCAAATCTCATAGATCGTTCATAAATTATTTGGTATAATAATTGCAAAGGTAAGATCACACCCCAAAAAGTTTGCAACCAGTGACATAATGGGTCGCGTTTAAGGAGAGATGGGACGATGAAATCAAATATTTTAGAATTTTCAAAATAGCAAGATAATTATGGCTATTTATCCAAACACATGAGAAACATAAGGGATTTCATGAAGTATCCTGACCAGGATACTCCGAATTTCAGGACCAGTATACAATAGGATTTCGGAGTATCCAAAAATATCCTGCTCAGGATACTCCGGGTTTCATGATTCAGGATACTTCAGGAAACTATATTAAACTATCGGAAATTGTTAGAAATTTTAAAATATTACATATAACACTACAAATTATAACACAGACATACGCGGTTTACCCCTGTCATACAGTTTTGGCATTAGTTGTTTCTGTCAGACGACATTAAATTCATGTAGACGCTTTTTTTTGGAGAAAATTATACAATGCATGTGTAAAATCACGTCTGAAGCTTGGTCATTGTTGCTTCCCTATGATATGTATCAATATCAAATGCATTAGTTGCCTGCATTAAAGTTCTTTATACAGGTTCTTTTATAATTGTTGTCTAGATCGTGATAGATTTATGAAAAACCTAAAACTCACCTTTTGAAAAAGCGTATCCGAAAGAACAATATGAATATCCATATCAAATGCAGGTATTACACGACATATGTGTATCCACCATTGATGCAACTCTTAGGTGTGTACACGTGTAGTATCTCGGGATAAGTGGTAAATATCTTGCCCAATTGATAATCCCGGATTTCAGCTCAAATCTCATTGGTGTTTCACTTAACTGATCTCATTGGATAACTCAAAACAGTATATCATCCATTAGCTGTGACGCGATTATATTGACAGGCAATTAGTCACCTGCCCATAAGCCACCCGTATGTGTTTTTACAGGTGACAAGTTCACACCTGCTTAGCTAGTATTGTCTGAGTAGCTTAATTGACACTAACAAAGAAGTCTGCATTTCATGGACGGTCTTCACAGGAGATGAACACAATGTTATATAACAAACAAGATTCACCCAGACAAGGATTAACGAGGGATTAATTAGTGTGGTCAAGATGGGTACCAACTTGAGGCAAAGCTCATGACTCTTGATAGATGTTGAAATAAACTGATTCAAATTTTATAAGGTTTTAACAATATTTATTCATGTACTCAGGGGAATCAACAAACAGGGTTTACCCTATTCAAATGTTTCTCCCCAATAAAACAGGATAATTATATCATAAATACAATCATACATACATTAATGTAGAAAAACACAACATCATTTTAAAAGACATTTCATGAGAAATAAACTTATGAACAGCCTGGATTACGGATTATTTATGTATTAATATGATTTGACAAGGTCTTGTTACCAAATAGTTCAGTATTCAGGTCGTAACCATTTAAATAAAAGAAGCTTAAATGGCGGATATTTGTATAATTTGGACACATTTATAGATAATGAGGTGCATTAATATCTATACAATGTACCATATCCAGACTATAACTCCAGACTATCTGAGCGATCTTGGCCAAGAAGGGTATTTGAACAAAGTAATTATAATCTAAGAAACCGTTCTTCCATTTAAGCAATTAACTGTCCAACTCAGAGGTAGTCTCAGTCTTTCTTGCCAAATACCATTATGCTGTGGAATTCTTTACCAGACGAAGTCATCAACGCTCCCAACCTTTATCAATTCAAAACTGTTAAATGTTAAACCAAACAGAAACTCCGAATTCTTGTTAATTTAGGGACTAGATTATATCAAAGAATCCATTGTCGCCTTAAGGTCGGTTGTAGTTATTGAAACGCCTACTTTTATAATAGACATATATCGAAAACGTCCAGATGTTCATGTGGTCACAACAACGAAGACTTAGTTCGGCATCTATTTACTTGCTGAAGCTACTACCATTTGAGATCAAATACGTATTTTTACAATCAAGGCTATGACATAACAACAGTATTATATGGTAACAGCTCCTTGAAGGACACCGCTAACAATAATATTTTGAACTCATTACATCAGTTTATCAGTTAAAGCAACCGGTTTCTTTGAAAGTATCTTGTAGTTAATGATTAAATTCTGCGCTGCGGCCCACTTCATTATAAGGCACACCTAACAACATAACAATATTCATGTGTGATGTTATAATAATGTTAATTTTCATTTTTCAGTCTCATTGATCTTGTAACCAATAAAAATACATAGATGAGCCGGAGCGGAGCGACTTGTTAGCCAATAATTGTTTCATGTTAATATACGTTTAAATATGGTTTAAACATATTTATTTCATTCATGAAATGTATTGGTAAACACGCTTTTAAAGTTTATCTGAGAATACAGGAAATTATGTGTCATGGTGATTTTACAATGTATCATAAATTTACAAAAGTCAACAACAATACTTTTAACACATGTTGTGAACGACAGCCTTTATATTAACTTGCATTGTTAAGAAACACTCAAACCAGTCTTCGAGGTCAAAGGTTTTAAATGTTGTTTGTTGTTATAGTAAATTGGTGTACTCGGTTAAGCTAAAAGTAAAGTTAGCTGATCAGGTGAGGAGCAAGAAGATAATCCTGTTTTAATTATGTTATTACAAATAACGAGTTTACTTTAGTTTTACTTTACTTAATTTATCCTTAAAATTACTATCAATGTTGTTTTCATAACTTTTTCAATGACAAGATTTTCAAAATAATTCAAGTCAATACCATATCCTTATTGTTGCTGTTACTTTTTTCCTTTCATACATTCATTGAAATAACCATTTTGACATGTTCGCCGATCCTATTTTCATGTTTATGAAATGAAATATGTTTAAACCATAATGATATGCATCTTCATCCGCAGATTTGATATTACTTTTAGCCTTACAGAAAATCAACCAAGAGCAAAGAAATAAATATATGTTTTGTTTAAACATATTTTTATTTCCATGAAATGAAATCTGGATTGGCAAACAAGCAAACACTTATGTGAATGCCGCTCCCGTACATATAAGCAGTTTCATATAAAACGTGACATACTAATGGACACAATACAAAAACACATCAATATATACATTTATTAAAACGTTGAAGGCAAGTAATATTATAAGAAACAAAAACACCAAAGAAAACTAGGTGTTATGATGTCAGCAGATTAGATATCAGGATATAGCAAGGCACGGCAAGGCACGGCAAGGCACGGCACAAACACAAAAAAGAGAATCAATACTCATGTAAATTCCAAACATCTCTTTGGATAATGTCATGAAACTATATGTGTACAGATTTTACCAGTTCTAAATTAACATGTTCTGATGAGCTAGAAGTGCCAAATATAATTGAAGAGAATTTAACCCTTTGGAAAAGAAATGTGCATTTAACCTTATATCACTGAATATAGGACAGATAAGGAAAAAGTGAAACACATCTTCGTTGTCATTTCTGCAGTTACATGCAGAGTTATTTGAGTGAGTGAGTTAGGGTTTAACGCCGCTTTCAAGAGTATTTCACTTATATCACAGCTGCTAGTATTATGGCAGGGAGAAAGCCCGCAACGCCATGTGGCTATGCATTGCGGTGAACCTGCGAGCAACGGCTGGAACCCAAACCTGACTGCGTGTAGAACAGTTCTCTACTGCAGACAAAGTTGCCGTGCCCCTGGCGGGATCCGAAGCCGAACGCACTAACCACTGCGCTATCCCGCCCCTAGAGTTATTTGAAATAAATCTTGTGAATCTATCTCCATTTACTACATTCTCCATTCCACTACACCCAAGCCAAAGACGAGAATGAATTATCTGGCAGAATCTAGATCCATGTGAGATATTGAAGTAGTTTTGTAGCTTTTTGTTTTAGTTTAGTGTTAAATTCTCCTAGTCTACTATATGTTTAAACCAAAGTGATCATAAACAGATAGGTTGAGGACAATGCAGAGAATATAATTTTATTTCGAACACTTATTTCACTTCTTAAAAAACTAATTAACTAATATCTAGGTTGAAAATAAGCTTTCCTGAAATCATTATAACAAGGACCTAGTAATATGAAAAGTAATTCAATTACCGGTTTCAACTTTCAATTTCAAAGTTATGTGAGTTGACTCGAAAGTTTACTAACTACTTTCTGTTTGAATAAGGAATTAATTTACAATTATCATATTGCCGTGTACAGTTGAATGTAGGGACACATGTTACAAGAAAAAAGTCACAAATTATATAATATATTAGTATATATTATGTTGGTGCAGAGTATGATATATTTTAGTTAGTTGTAATGTATTCTTAAATATTTGGTTCGTTTTAATCTTTAAACACAAACAGATTAACTTTGATCTTGTGTCATGGTGACACCTCACCCTGTCACACATCTGTATGTTTTAGGGATTAAGAGGGGATTAGATGGTTACTTGACTGTGATTGTGGGGCTGTATCCTGTTTTAATTAGTGCCACTTTCGACCAGCTCTCACTATTAGAAGAACTCGGTTCACTGTCATAATTGATTTCGAAAACAAAAAAATACTGATATTTAATTAAAGAACTCATAATTTATAAAGACTTTTGTTCATAGTTAAAGTCTTTTTGACAATTTTAATCTCTGTGAAACAAAAATGGTCACTCTACAAAGACGAACAGACAAAATCCCAAAGGACATAATCACCTCAGACAATTGACTCACTGGACTAATTTTTAATTAATATGCACTTTCCCAGAACAATCACTTTGAAGTGTATACCTAAATGCTTCTGATTTTAAACTTCTTTGATAATGTCACCATCAAATAATAAGTTCAGTCCTTTGTTAGAAATAAAATGATATTCTCTGCATATCTATTTATGATCACTATCTTTGCATGAAGTTCTTTGGGGCATATCTTGCATTTTTATGCTAAATTTGTTGTCTGGGTTCTGGCATTTATATAATCCTGTGCAATGTTATTTATTTTGTTTTTATTCCAACCAAAAGTTCTCTTTGTCTTTTTAAGTGGTTCGGGTGAGAAACAGAATATAGCTAAATCCCCTCCAAACAAAAGATGTAAGACAAGCGAGGTGTAATTTATTACACAGGTCGATTAGGCCAGGTAAGTGGAAAGACAGTTGAATCATCGCAGTGGATACACACTGTGACACTAATTAGCCCTCCTGCTGTGATCCCCTTTGATCAAAAGGTTCTAAGCCGGGAATGCAAACTGCGAGACCAGTAGCCTCGTTATGGATGAATGAACCCTGAGCGTATCACTCAGAATGAGGAGAGATATAGTGTTTATTAATGTGTCATACATAATGAGTAATTTATACATGTTGATACATAAAACGTATGAGCGGGTAGTGATTCGAAGCAGAATGAATGCATACATTACACATGAAGAGAATGTTCATAAACAACAATCATGTCCACAGATTCTTTATTGAATAATATTGCGTTTAACCATATGATTATGCTATAGCTGGTTGTTTTTATGTCCAGTTCCCGTGTGTTTGTTAATGTATGTATGTACTTGTGAGGTACTAATATGAGCAACAGTTTGCTTTTTACTTAAACCACATTCTTCATGAATAAAAATATGTTTAAACCACATACATTACACCTTTATAAATACCTCTCCAGTATATAATACATGTAATACAAATTCATTCATCAAAACTGAGAAAGAACAACATTGAATAAAGGTGAATACATGTAATAGAATAACAGTAATTTACAACATTTTACTTCACAAGGAAATTAGTTAGGTATTTAGGTAAAATAGTAATGCACTGAAAGGATGATACTTTGGCTTATTGGCTTATGTAGTGCCGCTCCACAAAACCACAAAATATAACAAAGTACAATTTGTAATCCAAGATCAATGTACAAAATCAGTGATCAAACGGTTACACAAAGGTAAAACACTAATTGGGAAATATCTTCAAAGACACATGCTGTATAGGATGATTTAAATGTTAGCGACTCTTGAATAAAATTATAGACAGATTCGAGGATATAATTATTTGTTCTTTTGTTTAAAAAATATTCCCTTTATATATATATATATATATAAGTTTGTCGAGGTTACAAACGCGGCATCTCTTAATCATGTTAAAACTATGATTAAACCAGAACAAACGCCTAGTTACTTCGACTTAAACTTCGGAAGTAGATTCTGTCAAATTATCCATTGTCGTCTCAAGCTCGGCTGCAGTGATCTGAACGCGGTGACCGGAAAAAAGGTCACAGGAAATTTGGTCACAGAAAAAAAGTCACAAAATTTGGTAGGAAAAAAAAACACAGGAAAAAAGTCACAACTTTTTATTAGACATTAATAAAAACAATAACATACATTTTTGTTCATAACATTATACAATAACATTCAAGTTCACAGTCATTTTAGACTATACAAGTAGCCTTTGGTCAATCTTTGTGACTTATCACTCGTCACACCACTAATCTTATCACTTGTCACAATAGCACAAACACACGCCTTAACACACCACTAATCTTTGTGTAATCCTTATCACTTGTCACAATAGCCATGATGATAGTTCAACATTATAAAATGTAGGATGTTTTATACACTATTGTCTTAGAAGCCAGCCTCTAAATAAGATGAACTCAATCAAGAGTTCAAACAGATTTAGAGCGGATATACTCAATCTAAGAATTCTTAAGGATTAGCTGTTTAACAAAAACAACAAAGTAACAATTAACAATTAACAAAACAAACACAACACACGGAGCACTTCCTGATCACTTTGTGATTACAGTAATGCATAATACTCAACCATCCAAACATAATTAAACTCAAAATATGTGGCTTTACAACACACAATTACTTAAAACACTTTTCAAAGGCTATTTACTAAACAATGATAGAAATAATCACTTTAATATATAATTTGTGACTTTTTCCTGTGACTTTTTTTCTGTGACTTATTTTCTGTGACCAAATTTCCTGTGACTTTTTTTCCTACATTCCTGAACGCCGACAGATACAATCGACACATATCGGAAACTCGGAAGTGCTCATTTGGTCACTATAGCGAAGACGTAGTACACTAGCTTCTCACATGTCGGATTTATCAAAACATTTTGAAAAGTAACCATTTCCTATAATTGTTGTTACTGACAAATAGTATATACATGTATAATATATGTTTCATTACTAAATAACAGCTGCAGCAACCGTCATTACCAGGCATACCAAACAACACAAGAGAAACATTTCTTTTTATACTTGGAAAATAATTGTAAAGGCTTTTTCTTGTTTTAAGTCTACCTTATTTCAGTGACTTGTTTCCCTATATAAATATCTCTCCCGTGACATTGACAGGGTTTATACATTATAACATGAAACGTACATTACAACAAGAAATAATTTCATATACCAAAAAATAAATATGTAAATTCAACAATTTCCACAACCTATATACATGGCCATTCAACAATTGAAAATAAGAAAGTATGCTATTGCATGCTAACAAATATGACATTTGGTTAAACTTCACGTGCTTTCTACATTTGGAAACGTTCACTTAAGTCAATAAATGTGCAAACAGAATCCACACTTTTTAAGTAAGTCTCATCAGATAAGACTATGTTACCATAAGGAACGGTTTTCAAATTAAATCCATTAACATAATAACTGTCTAAAGCGTTTTCCTATGATGTCATAGAGGTATGTAAGTTGATATGCAGTACTATCACCTGGCATAAACCCTGACATTGTTGTCTCGCAAAAAGTTGAACACTGTTTGAAAACGCATTGTTCAAATATCTTCTCGATACAGGAAGGAAGTACTACAGGTGTATAATTTTGATATTCATTTACACTGCCTTTCTTGTGCAAAGGATATACAGAAACTTCATTCCATATGGAAGGAAATATATACCCACACAATGACTTATGTAAACGTCTATTTAACTTCATTTCGGGTCAAAACAAATTCACTTAATGAATTTGGTTTCTATAATCAACATCTGGTAACGGTTTATCTGGGAAGTCAACTTTAGGTTTGTCATATACATATATGTATAAAATGTATTCTATGAAAAGTTAGACGTAGTTACACAAGTGGATATCTGTTATGCTATATAATACCGATCTAATAATTCATTACTGTTCTGACATTGTAATCACTGTATGAAATGTGCGTGTGTGTATTCATGATGCCCTCCGTATTTATATTGTATGTACTTGTATCTTGACGAGGACAGGAATTTCAGATAAGCCTTTGGCTTGTTTGCATGTCCTCATTCATGTATAATTAACATGAATGAATATGTTTAAAACATATTACCGATTCATGGATAATCAAATCCATGTCAATGATTATGGGATAGAGTTTAACATATCTTATTCAGTTAACAGAAAAGGATTGGCAAACAAGCCCTTTTGATTTATATGTTAATACCGCTATAGTAAGTGAGTGAGTGAGTGAGTTATTGTTTAACGCCACTTGGGCAATATTGCAGCCATTAGCGGCGAAACGCTATATACAAGCAAATCAATACATTGAACAAGTGATGTAGATATAATACAGTGATATCTTCCTTAATATATTGTACACAAGATATTTCACTCATGTCCATCTAATATAAACCTATACCTTATTTTATCAAAAGGGGTTGAGTATGCTTTATTGATTACATCTGAATATGTTGTATTGCTATAAAAATGTAATTTTCATTCTATGAAATGTTTTTACTTGTCTGTGTGTTGCTCTGTCTTTAAGACAATGCAATTAAGCCACTGTAGTGACCGGCCGATTTCGTTAAGTAGTTCAGCGTTAGTATAACCAAGACAGTTAATCCGTTATAACAACACAAGCCGTCATCTCTCAAGCATCAAAGGATATTTACTGTAATGCCAAATATCTGCTTCCCGGTAAGACACCTGACCAGATAGTGTCAGTGTTACTTGAATAAACAAGTGCAGGTGGTACTAAGACAATTGTCTGTCTCGGTGTCATGAGTTGGTTGTAACAACATGAACACTATTTTTTCTCAATCTAGTTGTCCAATGACAGTTAATGGGTAAACCAAGGAACCAATGAAATTAAATTAAGTATGAAATCGTCAGAACAATTTGTTTGCAAACTCTGCCAGTTGCGAAAAGACTTTTGTTGAAGTAGGACAAGTTTCGTAATCTTCCGGTTCAAAGTTCAAAGTTCTAACATTGATGGATTTATAAGTTTACAATTTGTGTTCTTGTGTATCTGGATATTCATATTGTTGGATTCGGTGATAAGGTAAGTTTCTTTCATTAATTCCTAATATTTGATACTTGATTTGATTACCAAATATTATTCAATGAAAACATTAATTATCCTGAAAGGACGATAGTTAAACAACAACCAAACTCAAAATTGCTGTAATTTGAGCGTCATTTATATTTATTATAAACTTGTTTGTCCATATATTTTGTTTTCTGAACCGATTATTGTTAAACCTTATAATAAATACATCAACGTAAATAAGTGACATGCTTTTGTTTATCGTGATCTCGCTACCCTCTGAAATGTGATTTGATGTTATCGTTGAGAAAATAAATGGGTGCTGGCTAAAACGGCGACAGTCCAAAACGGCGACGGAATTTCTGGCGAAAACGGCGAAAATTGGCGAAAACGTCGATGAATGCCTGGCGAAAACGTCGATGGATTTTATATTGAGTGAAATAAACTATAAAGTGTGGTATAGATAACATAAAACAATGTTGTCATTCATGATTTTATTTACACATGTTTTATATGATTTCAGCTCAGAAATCAAGCACTGATAAATTAATGTTCTCTGGTATTTTATTGCCGTCTTTGTGTTAGGGCATCACATAGGTTGATGTATCACATCACACTCAATCGACAATGGGCCCGTGGATAGCCGCACATCTTGTCAACAGTTGTGACACGTTTATATCGTCGTCCTTAAATTCCAACCAGGCTTGGAAAACCTCTTCTTGGCGTGATTTTTATGAATTATATTTACTTATATACTTACTTAAACTAAATTATAACATATTAACAAAATATAATATCAAACCTCAAATTCAAGGTCAGTGGGCTCTTTAGGTCTTATGTTCTCACGGGTACGGTTGGCCATCCGCTTGAGGGTCTCCTGATTCTGCAGGCCGCCTGGTTGGTCGGTGTCGACTAACTCGACCTGGACTTCTTCAACGATGTTCTTTCCCGACTTGAACACCATCTTGAAGAGCCTGCTTCTTAATCTGTAACATAAGCAATCAACCGTGAATACACAGATACTGATTGATTGAATTAATTAGGCCTCGTTACCGCTAATTGCTAATCAACTGCATTAATTGATAATAACAACATACCTCCACTCGGACCTGTACTTGTGTCAACTTTCCGGGCTCAGGTTGGTGGACGTGTCGGTGTCGTCCCTCTGTGAAGCTGGAGCCGGCTTGCGTCACCGTCGCTGAACAGGTCAACTTGCGATGCGACAAAGAAATTCCAGTGCTAAACCAGTGCTAAAGAAAATGTGTTGTACAATTGTTGCATTTTTATGGCGCTTCAGTATGACATTGATATAACAACAAAAGTTAAACCTACCTAATTCATAATATATTATCACTCCTACGAATATATTTTTTTCACTCCTACGAAAATACCTTATACGAACGGGATCCTCCTACGAAAAATGCACTGCTACGAACGGGATCCTCCTACGAAAAGACCTACACCCATCAGGATACCCCCAATTTTCTAGCAGTGAAATATGTAAGAACATTTGGGGGTCACCGAACGATTTAAAGAGTTATCGGCATTAATAATAATACACCCGTCTGCAAATTACGGCATTTTTGACTGATTTGGTGTATTCAAATTAAGCGCTCGCCATCAACGAATAAACTCCGAATCCTTTCACATACATTTCAGTCACATTGGGGTATGTATTGCAAAACTATATTTTGAAAATTAAAGACGCTGGAAAGAGAAACAAAATTAAATTAAGCACTTTTTAAAATACAGCATTTTTATCATCGTGTTTCAGGGATACGGACGGAACGGCAAAACGGCGACAAGCCAGAACGGCGACAATTTGGACAGAACGGCGACAGATGGAAAAAATCTCCTGGACAGAACGGCGAAACACATTTCTTACTAAATTTTAGACCAAAATCGCTGGACTAAACGGCGACACATTTGGACTAAACGGCGACAATAGTTTTTTTTATAAAATAGTTTATAAGTTATATTGTAAGATCTTTCATGTCTGAGATGTTTATTCACGATGTTTACATAGTTAAATGAAGAATTTCTGATGTGCGTGACTATAATCCAATCTGTCTTATGCTTTGATGTTGTATTAATCCTTGGATTGTTTTTTGTTTGTCATTAATTAATTGTTAATTAAAAGTTAAATAGACTGACTCAATGTCACTTGAAAAAGATATAAAAACCGAGAAAGAAAGCGTTGTAAAATGGAAGGCCCGAAACGAATGATTCTGTAAAGTCGTCATTGCCGTCGATGTAGACACTGCTATTCAACTGGTTCGATGGTGTAATTAAATAATGTTTGTACATATTTACTAAGCATTAGTAGATGTGAAGTTACTGATTTATATGAACATTAAACTAGCTTTCTATATATTATCCTTGGGGCGAGATATGGGCGCCTAGTTGTGAAATCACCCATATACAAAATGTAAGCAATCAGCAGTGGGATCCAGCAGTGATCCACCAGTTACTATGTTTATTACAATGACACTAATCTGAGAACAACACTGATTGATAGGCTAATTGCTAATCACTTACACCCACGTAATCACCCGTCTATTGGGCCATATGGCGGGACATGAGAGAAAACAGAAGCAAAGTCAAACAAAGTCGTTGCAACTGTCGCATGTCATCTCAGTCGAACATCTTTCTTACATACAATGCAACACAGAGAGCTATCCCATTCCCATGCACTGTCTGTCGGAAAACTGTGAGAAAAAACCAACATGCCGTCAGCTGTGAAAACTGCGACAACTGGACACACCGGGTAGTTTGTAGTTTGACATGTGAACTTTGGCCTGAAATGAATTTGAACTTGAAATGAGTGACTCAAATATCACTCGTAATATGAATATGAGATAATCATATCACAGTCTCGTTGATTCATAATTAAATATGGGTCTAAAATAAAATATTAGAGACTAATACATTTGTTTGTCTTGTTTTGGTTATACGAATATATAATATACAACACAAAAATACAGCAGACAAATATGCAACAACTAAATGGAACAAATGGTGGAACAGTGACAGTCAATTCATAAAAAGTTAATATAAAAATAATATATTTGGTTTCGCCGTTTAGTCCAACCCATTTCTGTCGCCGTTCCGTCCAATTTTGTCGCCGTTTCAACCAAATTTTGTCGCCGTTCCGTCCAGCACCCGTGTTTCACATATTCAACAGGATTTGTAACTAACACACATATTTTAGATATTGCTAAAACTTTAATATGATGTGCGCAGTTAACTGAACAAACGAATTCAGAAATAACAATAGGGGGTCACCGAACGTTTTTCATCACTTTAACGTCATTTTTTAAATTACCTTCATAAACGTAAAAACCTCACGTCACGGCAATTTTGATGGTTTCAAGTGTAACTTTGACGGCCTACCGTGTAATCATTATTGAACATATTATCAATCTAAGAGTGCATGATGAAAGAATAACTATCAGTTGATTATACCAGGTTATTTAAATTCGTCACTAACTTGAAATACGCATGTAATTCGAATAACACACGTAGTAACATATTTACCGCTAATATAGGTGACGGTAACGCTATGCGGCATGTCGTAAAATGACCGTTATAAAGGCGTTACGGTAAATTTAAGCGCTCCCCGTAAGTGTACAGATCTATGCCCATAACAACGTAATCCATATATTTTGAGACTTATTCACAAAAATAAATTGTTGTCGCAAAATGTTGCCGTAAGCGAGTCCTTAAGTGCCTAAATGACAAAACTGTGGGTGCCTTGAAAACTCAACAAAATTTTTCAGCAAAACTAATGACCATATTTTGTCAGATTCTCAATTATTACAATCACATTTAAATTAGATCAAACATAACACTCATACCTATTTGCGGGTCTGATTTGAGCATTTGACGTCAGTGGTCATGTCAGGTGACCTTTCACTCCAGCCAATCAGTGAGGAGGCTCGAAAGCCATCGGTTGTAGTTATTAGTGTAGCTAATACAAACACACTGCTAGAACAAGGTGATCAAACCCAGTCAGTGCCTTGACTAGTTTGAGGACACTTTTAAATTGCTTTGAATCAATGACATCCTCAAGGTGGATGATAAGATCTTATCTTTTTTTAGAAGTTTTGCTATTCTTTAATTTTTAACCCTTGGTCAAACCAAATGGAGTTTATGTCATGGATCAGTCCGTCTCCCCAAAAACACGATGCCTGTGTTCAGAAATCAGATCTTTCTACAGTGTTTGATCTATCGTTTTGAAACTTTACACATTACACATGGCAAATGGGATAAATATATTCTTGCCCTTGACTTACAGCATTTGACATTAAATTTTCTATTTCTGAGTGTTTAACTATAACCTAGCTCGCTTTCATTGACCATTTAGACTTTAGAATTGTCATTGACTTTTGAAAAAGACTCCCCATGTAACATAGAGATCTCATAACCTTTGGTCTTGTGGCCTTGACCTTGGTGTAGGATGCATGTTCTGGTCATCATTTTCGATTCATCAGCGATAGGCCTTTGATATTTGATATATTAACATAAAGTGGTTACAGATCATAGTACTGAAAAGTGGTTCAGTGAAGACATTCGACATGCTAAACGAGAACGTAAGAAGCTTGAGAGGCAAATGTGTCAAACTTGGCTTGCAGTCCATAAGCAAATGCATGATTCTCAACGCAACTTTGTTACACAGCTAGTATGTGAAGTGTTTCTACATGAACGCTTTTGATGAAGCGGCTGACCAGAAGGAGGTGAGGTGAGGTGAGTTGGGGTTTAACGCCGCTTTCAAGAGTATTTCACTTATATCGCGGCTGCTAGTATTATGGCAGGGAGAAAGCCCGCAACGCCATGTGGCTATGCATTGCGGTGAAACCTGCGAGCATCGGCTGGAACTAGCGAACCATGGGTGGTACTGCACTGAAATTCAGTGTAGCATTGCACCCAAACATGACTGCGTGTAGAACAGTTCTCTACTGCAGACAAAGTTGCCGTGCCCCTGGCGGGATTCGAACCCCGGACCTCTTGATCCGAAGCCGAACGCGCTAACCACTGCGCTATCCCGCCCCCCTGACCAGAAGGAGCTGTTCCGGCTCTCTAAACAGCTTCTAAATCAACATTACATTCAACTCTAGCCAAATGTCAGTTGTAAACACCAGCTAACGGAAACATTTGCAAACTTCTTTAATGACAAAATATGCGCCATTCGAAAGGACCTTGAACATCTGGCCATATAAGGCGAATCAATCGCCTCTGTCGTGCACTCAAGTTGTGACATAAAGATGGAAGAATTTTGTCCCTGTACAGAGGAGGGATTGCAGAGAGTTCTAGCCAAAAGTCCCACAAAATCCTGTGCCCTAGACCCTGGGCTCCTGAAGGACCGCTTGACACATTCACACCAGTTCTAACCGTGCTGGTCAACCAGTCCATGTCGGAAGGTTGTGTTCCAAATGCATTGAAAGAGGCTCTACCTGCCCCTCTCATCAAGAAAGCGACATTAGACAGAGAAGAACTGAAAAATTACAGACCAATCTCAAACCTGCCGTTTGTCTCAAAAGTCCTTGAGCGAGTTGTCGCTGCTCAACTGAAAACTCATCTCCAACTGACAGGACGCTTCGAAGATCTTCAGTCGGCGTATCGCCAGTACCATAGTACAGAAACAGCACTGGTGCAAGTTCAAAATGACCTACTAGAAGCTTTGGACTCGCAGGGAGCTGCTATCCTTGTGCTGTTGGACATGTCCGCAGCTTTTGATACCATCGACCATTACACTTTGATACATCGGATGGAAACTCGATTGGGCATACAAGGAATCTGCCTCAGCTGGTTTCGTTTCTTACCTATCAGACCGATGTCAGTCTGTTTGTATTGACGGTATTATCTCAAAACCAAGTACCAAGTACGGCGTCCCGCAAGGATTGGTTCTAGGACCAGTATTGTTCACACAGTACACATCAGCTTTTGGCGACATTGCCAGGAAATACAATCTTAGATTCCACCTGTACGCTGACGATACACAACTGTACATGGGCTTCAAACCAATACACTCAGGATCTGTCAAGATAACATTTCAGACAATCAACGGTTGTTAAGTTGATAGCAGGGAATGGCTGTTTCTCAACTTCTTGAAACTCAATGACAGCATAACAGATAAACAGACATTATCTCAAGAAAACGGCAAGCATTCGCCGACTCCCTTCCTAATGTCACTCTGGGCGGCTGTACAATCAAACCGGCAACTGAAGGGATGCGGTGAATTCGTACCCAAAACGAACTCGTACCCGGCTTCCATATGGCGACTAGGCCATCAGAGCTCTGTTAACAGCGCCTTGGAGCAGTTACTGAAACTGGTTTTGGTGCTATATAAATGTCTATTATTATTATTATCATTATTATTGTCACCCGCCGCCGCGGAGCGGGGGATTTAGTATTCAGCTCCGTACGTCCGTACGTACGTCCGTCCGTCCCGCTTCTTGTTAGCGCGATATCTAATGTACCGCTCAACCTAGAATCTTCAAACTTGGTACCTGTCTTCATCTGGGGAATATGCAGACCTGAAAAGTGTTTGGTGACCTTGACCTTATTTTCAAGGTCACGGCGAGACTTTGACCAGTTTTGAAAATGTTGTTAGTGCGATTCCTCATGAACCGCTAGAACTATTGGTTTTAAATTTAGTATCAGTCTTCATTTGGGGAATATCCAGATACCAGTCTATTTGGTTGACCTTGAAATTATTTTCAAGGTCACTACAAGACTGATTGTCAAATGTTGTTAGCACGATATCTCATGATCTGCTGTACCCAGAGTCTTCAGATTTGGTACCTGTCTTCATTTTGGGGAATACGCAGACACCATTCATTTTGGTGACCTTGACCCCTTTTTCAAGGTCACTACAAGACTTTGACCATTTTAAATTTTTGCCCGATATAACAATAATTGAATCAAACATATAAATGTCACTACTCGGTACAAGCTGTGTGTCCATTCTTTTAGCTATTTTCTTAATTGCGGCGGGGGACATGGTCACGTTTGTGACAATTATTTATTATTATTATTATTATTATATTTGACTTGTTTATTCAGCGTCACTAGATTATTCAGACGATTGAATAATATTCATGCTGATCAAAGACATTTTCATGTTAAATGCATAATTAACAAGCAGACAGAGTCGGCCATATCCCCCGCCATGTAGGAATTTTGAATATATTTATGCATTTTGAATATATAATGCATTTACTTTCTATATAGCAAAAGGCACATCTAGACTACTGTGTTGATACCTGTACAAAGTTTCAGCAAAATATATTGAATAGTTTTGAAGTTTGAGGCCAGAATAGAGTTTTCCCTCTTCTAAATCCAGACTGTTTGCAATCGAACATTTTTTTTTTTAAAATTCAAATTTCTATATAGCAAAAGGCACATCCAGACTACTTGGTTGATACCTGTACAAAGTTTCAGCAAAATATATTGAATAGTTTTGAAGTTTGAGGCCGGAATATAGTTTTCCCTATTCTAGGTTCTAAGTCCAGACTGCTTGCATTCGTAAAAATAAAAAGAAGAAATTCTCAAATTTGTATATAGCAAAAGGCACATCTAGACTACTTGGTTGATACCTGTACAAAGTTTCAGCAAAATATATTGAATAGTTTTGAAGTTTGAGGCCGGAATATAGTTTTCCCTCTTCTTGGTTCTAAGTCCAGACTGTTTGCAATCGAAAAAAAAAAAAAAAAATTCTCAAATTTCTATATAGCAAAAGGCACATCCAGACTACTTGGTTGATACCTGTACAAAGTTTCAGCAAAATATATTGAATAGTTTTGAAGTTTGAGGCCGGAATGGAAAAGCCCGGACGCACAGACGGACAGACAGACGGACGGAGCTCATTTCTATATCCCCCGCCAACTTCGTTGTGGCGGGGGATAATTATAAGCTCAGGTCTTTCTTGAAATACGCTCACAATTAAACTGCTTATACAGAGGATAAGTCGTGCATCAAAAGGACAAAGCCCATGGGTTATTGTGCTCTTTGAGCACCCTTGTTATACAAAAAATTTCATGAAATAAAGTCTTCAAGTTATATTGTCCAAACGCACAAACGTAAAATTCAGAAAGATAAAGTCTGATTGAAGTTTTTAATTTCGGAATTGAACGATTTTTGACAAGAAAATAAAACCTACACATGATGAGTATTTGTTGTTTCATTTGTAATTGTAATTAAAGATTTAATTATGTCATTCAGTCGCTCCATTATCCATCATAAATGAACATGACCTCGAGTTAATATTATAAGAATAATCAACTAGTTCCGAGGAATTACGGATTATCTGTCTCAAGTTAATTATTGAAATAAACTACGAGCTTTAGGGAGGAGTTTGACATAATAATTCACGAATGACAGATAATTCGTAATACCTGGAGAAGAAGATGAACATTGGTTTATAAGGATGTTACCCCTGGAACCCCATTTGGGGTCATTTGGTCACGAAATCTACAATTTAGAATCCCCATTGGCCAAGGAGTCTGCACACACCTTTTCAGCTCTCTAGACCTTTTGGTACTGGAAAAGAAGAAGAAAATAGGTTTTTAAAGATGTGACCCCTGTGACCCCAAATGGAGTCACGGGGTCATGAAATCTACAATTTAGAATCCCCATGGGCCAAGGAGTCTGCACACAACTTTTCAGCTTTCTAGACCTTTTGGAACTGGAGAAGAAGATGAAAATAGGTTTTTAACGATGTGACCCCTGTGACCCCATTTCGGGTCACGGGGTCACGAAATCTACAATTTAGAATTCCCATTGTCCAAGGAGTCTGCACACAACTTTTCAGCTCTCTAGAACTTTTGGAACTGGAGAAGAAGATGAAAATAGTTTTTTAACGATGTGACCCCTGTGACCCCATTTGGGGTCACAGGGTCACAAAATCTACAATTTAGAATCCCCATTAGCCAATGAGTATGCACACAACTTTTCAGCTCTCTAGACCTTTTGGAACTTGAGAAGAAGATGAAAATAGTTTTTTAACGATTTGAACCCTGTGACCCGTAATTTAAGTAGGTAAATATCCGTGAAACTGTTTAATAAGATAACAGACTTCAGACAAACTGTCATCGGCACCTACATCAGTGAGTAGTAGAGGGATCTTCGTCAATAATCTATAGTAAGGTACCTGTTAATAACACAATGTCTCATCAAATACTAACAGAATTAACACGTTGTATTTCAATGCATGTTATTCGTCAGTTAGACGTAACTCTCCTTGCTCATGCTGACAACATAAAAGTGGTATTTAAAAGATCGCATTTCTGTGTACATGTTGAGTGGGTGAAAAGAACAATTATGATGGAAGAGATATATTGAGATATTTTAATAGAAACGACCTTTATATAATTAGATAAATAATATAATTGCTTTTGCAGGAAAGTAAAGAGATAAACAAGGCCTTGCTGACGTGTCATAAATACAGCAAATGAAATTAAAATGGCATAACTGGTGTGTCATATAAAACATAACAGCTTTTCATTAACGTTATTTTACACATCGTCGATAATCTCCAGAGAATATGTATCACTACATATACTTTTCTGTCGTTCGGTTAATAATGATCAAGTTACTAAAAGTTATAATGGATATTCATCACGGTTAACTGTCCAAAAATGTGGAATTTGATACAGACAGGCTGAACATAAAGCTTTGTTAAATCACGGGCATGTATCATGTGTCACAAGAGTGAGTGAGTGAGTGAGTAATTGTTTAACGCCGCTTCGGTAGTATTGCAGCCATTAGCGGCGAGATATTCAATTTATTTGCCTAATTTAAAAAAGAAATTGCAAAAGAAAAACAGAACACGACACGAAGGCCGCAAAAACTTCATCATATTATCACAGGTTGAGTAAAAGCTGATAATGAAAAGTTAAAATTTACAATTTATCAATAAGGTGTATTTAGTGCCTTTAGAAAATCTAAAACACGATGCTCACCGAAATGAGTATAAACTTGCTTGATTGAAATAGAAGGATAAAAAGTTTCCCTGATATGTCCCAACACTCACATAAAAGGTGTTTGATTGTGAGAAGACACTGACAGGGTATACATACCGGGGGATCTTCCACCTTTAAAAGATATGAGTGTGTAAGATGAGAGTGTCCAATACGACATCGACATCGTCGTAGGACACAAGCTTCATGCCGGGTAAAAGAAGATAGAGACTTGTAACCTAAATGAGGTTGAATACTGTGAAGTTTGTTATGCTGTTGTTGGTCCCATTTGGACTTCCAACGTTGTTTAATGTAAGATTTAATAGCAGTTGTAGAATCTTTAATGCTGATTTAGCTACAGAATCAGCTTTGTTATTAAACTCTTATACCCATATGGCTAGGAAGCCAGCAGAAGACGATGTCGCATTGGAGACAAGAATTATGAAGTAATAAAATATCCCTGATAATTGGGTGATCACTCTTACAATTACAGGCTACAAAGTGAATCGGAACAAATCATGTAATTATTGGGAGTTGAGTTTTTAATGTGATGGACGGCCTTAAGGATGGACTTAGCTTCTGCAGTAAAGATGCTGATGCCATCATGCAGCCTTGAAGCATATGTTGTTGAAGGAGTCACAGTTGCTGCTGCAACTGTCGGTCCATCCTTAGAACCGTCAGTGTAAATTGGTTTATAGTGAGTGAGTGAGTGAGTTGGGGTTTAACGCTGCTTTCAAGAGTGTTTCACTTATATCGCGGCTGCTAGTATTATGGCACGGAGAAAGTCCGCAACGCCATGTGACTATGCACTGCGGTGAAACCTGCGACCACCGGCTGGAACTAGCGAACCATGGGTGGTACTACGCTGAAATTCAGTTTAGCATTGCACCCAAACCTTACTGCGTGTAGAACAGTTCTCTACTGCAGAAAAAGTTGCTGTGCCCCTGGCGGGATAAATTGGTTGATAATCTGCGAAAAAATCATGTAGTTAAAAAAATGCCTGTTGAAATATTAATTGGTCTGTATTTGATTTTAATGAGTAGATAGAGAGAGGTTTATACGGGGCCTGACCAGCTCCCATTGGCGGAGCAGGAAGCAGACCGTGCTCTGCTATTGTTGTTAGGTCGATATCAGTGAGTGAATGAGTGAGTTATTGCTTAACGCCGCTTCGGCAGTATTGCAGCCATTAGCGGCGAGAAATTTAAGTTAATTGAATAAATTAAAAATAATTGCAAAAGCAAAACGTAATGACACAAAGGCCGTAAAAAACATCCGCAAAGTATCACAATTTGGTTAAAAACTGATTTAGAATAGTTAAAAAGTTACAATTTGTCAAAAGGATTTACAGCTTTTAAAAAGTCTAAAACACGATGTTCGCCAAATTGGCTCAAAACTTGAGATATAGCAATATCTCGATAAAAGGTTTCCCTTATGTGCGCAGTGTTCCAACACTCACACAAGATGTGTTTAATTGTGAGGGGGCATTGGCAGGGAATACATACTGTCGGGTCTTCCCCCTTTAAAAGGTATGAATGGGTGATATGAAGCCGTTTTCCAACGACCATTGATGGATTTTATTGAGGCAGATTTGCAATTGGCGCTCGATTGATGGCATATTTTTGCCTCTGCAGGAAACTTCAAAATCGTCCACAAAAAGTGAACCATCTGTATGGTCAATAAAGACTTTAGCCAAGCTGTTGATTTTAATGCTAAATAATGTGACAGATAAAATGCTACCTTGTGGCACACCCATTTCCTGATCAAAGAAATCAGAAAGGGTGGAACCTACACACTTTAAATTGGCGGTAATGTAAACAAATTAGATATAAAATGAGGCATACGACCGCGCAAGCCAAATTCATATAAATCTTTTAGGATGCCATGCTTCCATGTAGTGTCGTAAGCTTTTTTCTAAGTAAAAAAAGATAGACACAGCATGTTGTTTGATAATAAATGCATCACGAATAAATGATTCTAAACGAACAAGATGATCAGTGGTACTGCGTTGTTTGCGGAAACCACATTGATTATCAGTTAATAATTAATAATAGTTTCCAAGTACCAAACAAGACGTTCATTGATCATCCGTTCCATAGTTTTACATACGCAGCTTGTTAAGGCTATAGAACGTTAGTTGGAAGGGTATGTATGATCCTTCCCAGGTTTTGGGATTGGCCAGTAGTATGATTAAATACCTGAAGTAGAACCTCAAGGCAAGGTTTCGGTAAATGTTTAAAAAGCTGATAATGGATTTCATCAGGGCCGGTTGCTGTATCATGAGCTTTAGAAAGTCCAGTTTTAAGCTCTGACAAGGAGAAGTGTTCGTTATAATCTTCGCCATAGTCACATTTGAAATTAAGTGGTCGTTTTTCCTGTACCTTTTGGCACTTTTGGAAAGTAGGGACATCATTTGCAGATGAGATTGTTTCAGCCAACTTATTGGCAATGTTAGATTTTGATGTGAGAAGGTCATCATTGACCTTAAGATGTTTTATTGTAGATTTGGAACCTTTGCCTTTAATTCTACTAATCATATTCCAGACTTTGTTTATAGGTGTTCTGGAACTTATCTTAGAGACATAGCCTCTCCAAGATTCGCGTATTTGTTGGTTGACTGTGCTTTAGCTCGAGCCTTGCGACACTTATCCCAATTAATTATTTTAGGTCGTTTACTGAGCTTACGCTCAGCTTTTTTTACGCGCCTTAATGGCAGTTTCGTAGGTTTCATTAAACCATGGCTTGTGAATGCGTGGATTTGCCGAGGTCAATGAGACCTTTAGAAAAGGCCTCAACAGGATCAGTTGCATTAACTATTTCATCAAATATAATACGATCACGGCAATGTATCCCAATCAGCCTTGGAAAATTTCCAATGAGGATTATGCTCCTCGGGAATAGGTGATGAGGGTTCTAATACAATTGGGAAGTGGTCGCTCCCACATGTATCCTCATGGACTGACCATGAGAAGTCATGTCAAAGGGATGCACCAGTTACTGAGAAATCTATAGCTGTATATGATCCTGTAGCAGGATGTAGATATCTGTTTGAACCATCATTGAATAGACATAAATCATTTTGGGTGAAGAAACTTTCAAGTATTTTCCCTCTATTATCAAGGGTATTGCTACCCTAGAGGGGATTGTGACTGTTGAAATCACCCATGATGATATAAGGTTTAGGTAATTGAGTAACAAGTTGATCAAGATCTTTTATAGTAAGATCTTGAGATGGTGGGGATGTATAAAGAGCATAGAGTTTTGAATAATGATAAACTGACGGCAACAGCTTGTAATTGTGTTTT
Organism: Gibbula magus; assembly: GCA_936450465.1. Lineage (NCBI taxonomy): Eukaryota > Metazoa > Mollusca > Gastropoda > Trochida > Trochidae > Gibbula > Gibbula magus. The sequence goes on along the minus strand of OW388289.1, from coordinate 97,741,270 downwards.
TAATGGAATTTCTCTGTGGATAATTCCATCACGTACTAAAATTGATGCAGATGGTTGGATGGCTTTCATCCTCGAGTTTGCCACACTGAGGACAAACACGCTCATCTGCTTTGCAGGAGTTGCTTCCATGGCCAAACTTCTGGCACCGGTAGCAACGGAGGTGGTTAGGGATATATATAGTTCCGTGGGGAGTTTGTAATGTTTTTGGAGCTTGTGCAGTTGAGAAAGTTAAGAGGTAGGTGCGCGTCTTGATGATGTTGCCCTCCTTCTTGATAATGAACCGCTTAACAGCAGTCACCGCCTGGCTTGAGGTTGTCAAGAAGCTCCTGTTCTGATGAATCATAGAGACAGTGATCCTTGTCCCGAATGATGGCTTTGCTGCTGTTTAGAGATGTATGTGGGGAAACCTGAACAGGTTTATCTATAATTTTCTGCAATGTGAGAAGTGAGGTTGCCTGTTGTTTTGTTCTTACTTCCACAAGAGGGTATCCATTCTTAATCTTCTTGACATCCTTCACCAGCAAGACCCTGAATGGTCTTGGCGGTGGCGAAGGGATTAAGCCATAGAGGCTTATCATCAGTTGATGATATAACCAAAAGTCGAGGAAAGGTGCTTGAATTAGAAGTTGAAGTTGGAGTTGAGGTTGAAGGATTTGAGTAAGATGATTTTGATGATGTTGCCTCCTCGTCAGAAGAGGGACAATAATCCGTTAAATGATTGCGCTTTTTTTAACTTAACAGGTTAGGTTCGGTTGGTAAATATTCATCAACCTGGATCCCCACCACGGAGCACCAACAAGGGCAATGCTGTATGTCAGCGGGTCTCCTGCTGACTGCACCGGGGATACCAGGATTATATACTCCACTAAAACGTTGCCAATGTTTCACTGGATTGGCCCATGGGCAACCACTATCTTGGAAGCTGAGAAAACTTGGTGAATATGTGCAAGAGAGCACTAAGAAAGAGTGCAGAGAGTAGGGATAGTACATCAGGAAGAAAAGCATTGTGGAAAGGTGGTGAAGGTATGCAAGAGAGCACCAAGAAAGTAACGAAAATAATTGTTAAGAGAGGTAGCAGCATAAGAAGAAGGATAGAAAAGATGTGCGCAACCAAGTGCTTGGCATGACCAGCTGATTGACCAGACCGGACCAATCTGGCCACCTGTCTAGATGAAGTCGGGGCCGAAGCAGTGTATTGTTCAGTGTTAGCTTCAAGCTGAACACAACCCTCAACCACCAGGCATTCTTCCTCCAGCCGACGGCAAACAGACTGCCCCCTTTTAGTCGCCTCTTTCGACAAGCAGTAGGAACTGAGGGCCTATTCTAACCTGGGCACCCCACGGGGGTGTGTCAAAAGAAGCAAAACAGCATAGAGATTAATCAACCAGGCATCCACAAAAGCGTCATACTTTATTCAATCTTCCCCATGAAAGTAAATAAAAAATCATGTTGGTGCAATTCGAACAGACATATGGGAAGGGCAATTTGGAATAGAATTTGTAATCGCTCTTTTAAACGATGGCCACAAAGATCTGCTATTATGCGACTCCTAATCAATTCATTACGGAGGATGAAATATGATAAATTTTCTGAAAGGCTCGCATTTAGTGGACAGCTTTGTTAACATAACAACATTTGATGAAAACTGCATTCTAGTCATATGAATGACAACAATTTACATACCTACATTAAGTAAAAAATTTCTTCCCTAAAGGTGCGGACCTTAATGGCACCTTGTGCTTTTACATTCTTTGTCTCAATATAAAATAACTTAGACTGACGATGTGGAGGTTTTCATCCAAATTTTATGGGACTGTGCTGAGGTCTTAAAATGAACTCGTCCCAGAGATATGCACAAACCAAATGGCATCATGGCGTCATAAATTTACCTCACAAACGCTAAACGTTCTTTTATCCTTTTTGCACAACAGAAGTAAGAGCAGGGATGGCTAGTTTTAGATTGTATTTATTTTGTAAAATCTGTCTTTGTACCAAGTAATTGAGTTTCATAGTTTCAATAAAATGTGATCACATATCTTCGATTTTTCCGACTGTTAGGGTTCAATTATCATGTGCAGGTAATATTAACCAAACTTTGCTCTGAAAATAGAGATTTTAAAAAAGCACTTAAATCTTAAAATTAAAATAGTTAATACGTTCATAACCAATCGTGTTGATTTTCGTTTTGAAACAAAGAAACCTGTACGTAATTCACCCAAAAATGTCTATTAATATTTCGCTAAATAAGAAATGTAAGAACAGTCTTTACTAGGGATACATGACGTTCATGGCAACATCCTATTTGTAGAAAATCTGTTATAATCAATGCATCACTTATCTTTTTACTGAATACAATGTTCGACTTACATTATACATGTTTATTAGAAGGGACTAGCCAACTTGATTATTAAAGCTGACCCCATGAGTAACACTCGTGTGTCTATGCTGTGACAGACACTCTCATACATTCAAGAACCATGTGTTGCCTGTGCCGAATCTACCAACATTAAAGTCCGTTATGTCACTCGTGCCAAGCTTAAGGCTTCTCTCTTGGAAAAATGTTTACACTCAATATTCAACTTGCAAATCACCAATCACATAGACAGTCAAATTATGAAAAACGAGACATTGATACCAAATCATTAGATGAAAATAGGTAATGCATTTCACCATGATGAATATATACTGTATCATGTACAGAGCTTTTTTTTATCCCACCGGTATGTAATACCGTGGGACATAGTCAACGCCCCGTCCGTCTGTTAGTCCGTCTGTCCGTCTGTAATCATTTCGTTTCCGGAGCAGAACTCGAAAACCATTTATCATATCTTTCTGAAACTTCACATACGTATTACACATCTACTGCAGTGGTGCCTTTTGATATTTTCAGATTTTTAAAATTTTTATTTGTTTTCGTTTCCATAGAAACTTGTTGAATTTGGACTTTGTAAGAGACAGGTTCGTTTACGGAGCACAGCTTCAAAACCGTTCCTTATATCTTCCTGAAACTTTGCATGTGTATTACCAACGAACTGAAGTGGTGCCTTTTGATATTTTCAGATTTTAAAAAAAAAATATTTTTTTTCTTATTTCATAGAAACATGAGAGGGATGTTGGTTGTTGTTGATTTTAACTGCTTCTGGAGCAGAAGTCTAAAACCCTTAACATACCTGAAACTCAGCATCTGTAATACCCACTAACTGAAGTACGGTAGTATATACACAAGTATGTGTCAAAGATGTGTTTTTAAAATGTTGTGGAACCGGTGGGATATGTCATCTTCTGATGACTCTTGTTTATATTTCTTAACGAAAACCGTACAATGTCAATAACTGACATATTGTACTAATATAGAAAATGTGAAAATATGTATGGGCAACCACGTCTTATCAAGAATTTACCACAAAGAAACACATTGACTGAAATTATATTGATATGATTGTTTTTAAAATGATATATTTTTATATTCATGTTCATTCAAATTTCCGAGCGAAAAAACATTTAAGTAGATGAAATGAAAAATGAAATATGCTCTTTAGTGTTTAAAAAGCAATCAGGATACTTTTGTTTTAATGTAATACAAAACCACAATATTTAGTCGATATTGACAACAAACAGATTCCTGCTTGTCGTTGTCCACACTGATGAGTCATTCTGACGAATAAATTAGAGAAATATGAGATTCATTTGGGAACGCTTAAAACACTTGAACCCTGGAAGAACTCGAAACAACCTGAATTCAATCTCCCATTGAGAACAGACTCTGGTTAGCTTCTACACAACTCAACATACATTTTCAAAGTTTGATCGTATTGTATTACCAGGGGACTGACAATGCTTTGAAGTAAAGCAGGAACTGTAAATGTATACCTTTAAGCAAATAATGGCTGTTAGTCCGTTTATCAATGTGCAGACTTCATACAGAATGGCATTCAAAATGTCTGTATCATATTTAAATTGTAACAATCCATGAAAGTTATGTTATTTTGTTTTCCTTATTAATCAAATACGCCATTGCTATATTATTCGTCAGATCATCATCATCAGATGAACAAAATAGTTATCCCCAACAGCTTAACTTTCTGCACCTGTTGATTTACCCTGCAATACATGCAAGAATTCTGTGATTGGTTGTGGTTGCTTTTTACAGTTAGGAGATTGCGTGCTCTATATCATAGGTAAACACGTTGAATTTAAAAATGTGTCTCATACAACGGCATGCTAAAGAATTATCTCTTAGGCTTGCTTTAACAACATTTCGTTTCGAATGAAGTTCATAGATACTGGCATGTCCAAAAACATGTACTGTCTTCGTTCCTAACTCTTCAAGATAGAGGTATTTTATTTCTATCATATAATTGTGGTATTTGTTTAAGAATATGTCCAAAACGCCATAGCATTCTTTGAGTATCTTTCTGTATTTTTTTTTAAATTGAAAAGACAATGGGAATAACACAGCATACACCATTTGTGAGTTTAACAGCTTATAATATGGAATGCATTTCCTTTACTTGTGAGGTATTGTTTGCAGTATTCAATGCATCTTTCAATTTAAAATCTCTTTTTGCAATAAAATCAGATAGACATACAGTAATGTTAATCTTCTGAGTACCATTTACTAATATTGTTATTGAATCAATGTTTTTAATTCAAAATTGAAACTTTAATTCATTTATTTCAGTTGAACACTTCGATGTAAAAGTATTAGATTATTAGATATTCACAATTCTTTGTTGTGGGGTCGGAATAGCGCAGTGGTTAGCGCATTCGGATTGAGATCAATAGAACTCGGGTTCAGAGCCCTCCAGGGTTTCTGCAACTGTGTCTGCTGTAAATAATTGTTCTAGTTTTATTTCAATGACCCGACCATGAAATGCAATCACAACTATTCCCATCATTCGAGCACGTGTCGCCTATTAGTCATTCTATATTCAATTGCTGCAACCATATTATTCATCCATAACCAGTTTTGCTCATATAATAATGAATGATGTAGCAAGGCCTTGTTTGTGCAGTTAGGCGAGCACGATATCAGGACCTTCGTGAAAAGTGTAAAATCATAGAGCTTCATGTTAATAGCTATCTGTATCTAGTCTGTAAATTGAGACACCGAGTATTAACCCTCTAGGCACCGCTGTATCACCTGTGATACAGGAACATTAATTAACTGTCTCTAATTAACAATTATAAATACAAATTTTATGAAACATTGTTTTAATTTTTGAAGTGTTTAATTTAATTTTTTTTGTTTGCGTTCCACACCACAATTCAAAATTTACACTCAACCAGCACTTCCTGTTCCGAGCGTTGACACATGGTCTGATGATGCAAGAAAAAGGTCAAATTTGAATCCAATCCCATCCAACCAAAGGTAACTTCATTTTGTATTACAATCACTGTTTTCCTTTCTCAGTTAGTACCTTCTAACTCTACACAATGTTATTTTCATGAAATAAGAATGAATATTGTTGTATAATTTTTTGAAATTAACGTGTATCACCAGTGATACAATGGGACCACTTCATTTTCCAGCGTATCACTTGTGATACATTTTGGGACTTTGAGGAATCTGTCATTTTTCTGTTACTTATAATATATCTGAAGCAGGGAGAAACATTATTGAATAAATGTTCATTGGTGAACGAATACTGTAATATGTAATATAGATAAAAGAGTCTCTTTCTTCACAGAATGGAGAACATACTAGATGAAGATGTGACGGAAAGCGAATATGAAACGTCCTCTGATGACTACAGCTCTGAGAGTGAGAGTGAGGATGAAGTAGATGCCAGTCCCCAAAAGAAAATAAAGCATTATAAATAACAAAGAACTGTTAAACTCATGACAAGTGATTCTTCAGATGACAAAGACAACACTCTTGAACAGATAAGAAGAAATCTTTATGATTCTGATGATGACATTCCTATTGCTCAACTCAAAGCGCAGCAATAAAAACAGCAACATGAGGAAGACTTTGAACTTCTGTCAAATCTACTGGACGCCCCTTACTGGGAGGACGAGGATTTCTGTCCACCAGATGCGACCTTCAAAGGTGTCCTTGAACAACCTCCTCCAGATGGTCATCTGAAAGAGTGAGTGAGTGAGTGAGTTATTGTTTAACGCCGCTTCGGCAGTATTGCAGCCATTAGCGACGAGATATTTAATTTATTTGCCTAATTTAAAAATGAAAATTGCAATTGAAAAACAGAACACGACACGAAGGCCGTAAAAACATCAGCGTATTATCACAAGTTGAATAAAAGCTGATAATGAAAAGTTAAAATTTACAATTTGTCAATAAGGTGTATAGCCTTTAGAAAATCTAAAACACGATGCTCACCGAAATGAGTAAAAACTTGATTGATTGAAATAGAAGGATAAAAAGTTTCCCTGATAAGTGCAGTGTCCCAACACTCACATAGAATGTGTTTGATTGTGAGAGGACACTGACAGGGTATACATACTGGGGGATCTTCCCCCTTTAAAAGATATGAGTGAGTAAGATGAGAGTGTCCAATACGACATCGTCGTAGGACACAAGCTTCCTGCCGGGTAAAAGAGGATAGAGATTTGTAACCTAAATGAGGTTGAATAGTGTGAAGTTTGTTATGATGTTGTTGGTCCCATTGGGACTTCCAACGTTGTTTAATGTAAGATTTAATAGCAGGTTTGGAATCCGTATATGGAACTTTGGTAGGAGAAATATGTTTGAGGTTTAATGCTGATTTAGCAGCTGAGTCAGCTTTGTTATTACCTCTTATACCCATATGGCTAGGAAGCCAGCAGAAGACGATGTCGCATTGGAGACAAGAATTATGAAGTAATAAAATATCCCTGATAATTGGGTGATCACTCTTACAGTTTTTTATTGCTTGTAGGCAAGAAAGTGAATCGGAAAAAATAATGTAATTATTAGGGGTTGAGTTTTTAATGTGATGGACGGCCTTAAGGATGGCCTTAGCTTCTGCAGTAAAGATGCTGCTGCCATCATGCAGCCTTGAAGCATATGTTGTTGAAGGAGTCACAGTTGCTGCTGCAACTGTGGATCCATCCTTAGAGCCGTCAGTGTAAATTGGTTTATAGTCTGCGAAAAAATCACGTAGTTAAAAAAATGCCTGTTGAAATATTAATTGGTCTGTATTAGATGTTTTATGAGTAGATAGAGAGAGGTTTACACAGGGCCTGACCACCTTCCATGGCGGAGTGGCAAGCAAACCGTGCTCTGCTATTGTTGAGAGGTCGATATCAGAATCATCAACATGTTGTTGAAGTCTGATACCGAGTGGTGGAATTGCTTTGGGTTTTGAGTTATACAACTGCTGGTATTCAGGATTGAATACGCAGTTGTATGCAGGATTTGAAGGGTTTGATTTTAATTTGGTTATATATTGAAGTGCTAGCTTGATGCGCCGATCTTCAAGAGATGGCTCATCAGCTTCAACGTAAAGGCTTTCAACAGGTGAAGTTCTGAAGGCCCCAAGACAAAGCCTGAGACCCTGGTGATGGATTGTATCTAGCATTTTTATATATGAGGGGCGGGCAGATCCATATATTATGGATCCATAATCAAGTTTGGAGCGGATGAGTGATCGATAGAGATGAAGAAGAGTTTCTTCATCTCCACCCCATTTATTATTTGAAACGACCTTGAAAAGGTCTAATGCCTTTAAGCATTTAGCTTTAAGGTTTTTAATGTGTGGGATAAATGATAATTTACTATCAAATGTGAGACCAAGAAATTTGGCCTCAGGAACGACTTTGATTGGAGTTTTGTCTAGAAATAGTTCTGGATCTTGGTGCATTTTGCGCATATTGCAAAAATGCACACAAGATGTTTTAGCTTTGGAAAATTTGAAGCCGTTTTCCAACGACCATTTATGGATTTTATTGAGGCAGAGTTGCAATTGGCGCTCGATTGATGGCATATTTTTACCTCTGCAGGAAACTCCAAAATCATCCACAAAAAGTGAACCATCTGTATGATCATTTAAAACTTTAGCCAAGCTGTTGATTTTAATGCTAAATAATGTGACAGATAAAATGCTACCTTGTGGAACCCCCATTTCTTGATCAAAGAAATCAGAAAGGGTGGAGCCCACGCGCACTTTAAATTGGCGATCATGTAAAAAATTGGAAATAAAATGAGGCATACGACCTCGCAAGCCAAATTCAAATAAATCTTTTAGGATGCCATGCTTCCATGTAGTGTCGTAAGCTTTTTCTAAATCGAAAAAGATAGACACAGCATGTTGTTTGTTAATAAATGCATCACGAATAAATGATTCCAAACGAACAAGATGATCAGTGGTACTGCGTTGTTTGCGGAAACCACATTGAATATCAGTTAGTAATTTATTAGTTTCCAAGTACCAAACTAGACGATCATTGATCATCCTTTCCATAGTTTTACATACGCAACTTGTTAAGGCTATAGGACGGTAGTTGGAAGGGTATGTATGATCCTTCCCAGGTTTTGGGATTGGCACAATAGTAGCATTGTGCCAACAAGATGGAAAATCACCTGTTTCCCATATATGATTAAATACCTGAAGTAGAACCTCAAGGCAAGGTTCTGGTAAATGTTTAAGAAGCTGATAATGGATTTCATCAGGGCCGGTTGCTGTATCATGAGCTTTAGAAAGTGCAGTTTTAAGCTCTGACAAGGAGAAGTGTTCATTATAATCTTCTCCATTGTCAGATTTGAAATTAAGTGGTCGTTTTTCCTGTACCTTTTGGTACTTTTGGAAAGCAGGGACATAATTTGCTGATGAAGAATTTTTAGAGATTGTTTCAGCCAACTTATTGGCAATGTCAGATTTTGATGTGAGAAGGTCATCATTGACCTTAAGATGTTTTATTGTAGATTTGGAACCTTTGCCTTTAATTCTACTAATCATATTCCAGACTTTGCTGATAGGTGTCCTGGAATTGATCTTAGAGACATAGCCTCTCCAAGATTCGCGTTTTTGTTGGTTGACTGTGCGTCGAGCTTTAGCTCGAGCCTTGCGACAGTTATCTAAGTTAATTCTTGTAGGTCGTTTACTGAGCTTGCGTTCAGCTTTTTTACGTGCCTTAATGGCAGTATCGCAGGTTTCATTAAACCATGGCTTGTGAATGCGTGGATTTGCCGAGGTTTTAGGGATAGTTTCAGTTGCTATATCAATGAGACCTTTAGAAAAGGCCTCAACAGGATCAGTTGCATTGATTATTTCATCATATATAATATGTTCTCTGCAGAGGGTAGAAAATGTACCCCAATCAGCCTTAGAAAATTTCCAACGAGGATTGTGCTCCTCGGGAATAGGTGATGAGGGTTCTAATACAATGGGGAAGTGGTCACTTCCACATGTATCCTCATGGACTGACCATGAAAAGTCATGTAAAAGGGATGCATCAGTTACTGATAAATCTATAGCTGTATATGATCCTGTAGCAGGATGTAGATATGTGTTTGAACCATCATTGAATAGACATAAATCATTTTGGGTAAGGAAACTTTCGAGTATTTTACCCCTAGAGTCTAGGGTATTACTACCCCAGAGGGGATTGTGACCGTTGAAGTCACCCATGATAATAAAAGGTTTAGGTAATTGGGTAACAAGTTGATCAAGATCTTTTATAGTAAGATCTTGAGATGGTGGAATATATAAAGAACAAAGAGTTAAAGTTTTAAATAATGATAAGCTGACAGCTACAGCTTGTAATTGTGTTTTTAATGGAATTACTCTGTGGATAATTCCATCACGTATTAAAATTGATGCACCCACTTTGCCCTGTCAGCAGAAGGGGAGAAAGAATTATAAAAAGTGAATGGTCTCATAGCAACTTTATCAGATTCTTTAAGATGAGTTTCTTGAAGGCAAATAGCTTGGGGATTGTATTGTTGGGCCAATAACCCCAATTCATTAAAATTGACCTTAAAGCCTCGACAATTCCATTGAAGAATCGCCATAGATGCGAGGATAAAATATAATATTAAAAGCCTCATGATGGATGTTTTACTGGAGAAAGGCGACGGTCCAGGGACCGAATCCTCTGCCCCTTTTTGGGCGAGTTGTTAACCTTTAGCCTGCTGGATTGTTTTCAGGTTTTTGCAGAGAGCGTCAGATTTGTAAATTTGTAACAATTACGTCACATGGGTATCCTTCATTTAAAGTTTTTCTCGCCGTAGTAATTAACATAATTTTAAAATAATTAAAATAAATATCTGAGTCACATTTTTTTCTAACTTATTATTGTCATGAAAAATTATTAATTAATGTAATATTTTTAAAATATCAATTATTTTTACACTTGTATATGGAAAAAATGAAATAATACAGTAGTTCTAAAATTGTACTACATTTTCAAACTCGAATTATTTTGTCAATAATAATTTATGCAGCCCAATGTTTACACCATTTTGTTCAGAATTAAATTTTATACCAGAAAAAAATTATGTTGATGATATGTGTTTTCCTTTCAGAAAACAAGAGCCCGTCATAAACGATCTCCGTTGTATTTATAAAATTACGACGTAATTTGTAACAATGGATATTTCTCAATGAACAATGCATTTACTTCCGTGAGAAATATTTGCAAAATAATGCATCCATCGTAATAAAATTTACACAAAAAATTAACACATCTATTCACTTTTCTGTGTTCCAAATATAAGCATATGACATTACAGTTTTTATATTTTCCAACGTCAATCAGTCATCGATATCTCGAAACATGACAGTCAACAAACACTCGCCGCTCGCCATTGTTATGCATTTCCTTCGCCGATTACAGATTTGTTCAAATCAAAAAATCTAATGATCTAAATCATTTTGAAAATATTCCGTTTAAAACCAAAGTTAGAAAACATTTTTCCAAATGTCTGTTGAATATTTAATGTAAACATGGTCTTGAAAAGTTTAAAAATACAATCAAATTTTCGTTCGGGTAGCGTTGTCGTATTGTAAACAATGTCACGTGATTAGCTTGGTTGTACAAAATTGATCATGTGACCATCAATGTTTCGTTTGTCATTTCACTGTAAATTCGCCGATTCAAACACTAGTTATTCACATTTATTCTTTGAAATGTAATTGTTTGTCATTCTTGTTAATTTCATGGATGTTATAACATGTGCATTCATTTAATTCGTATCAGAACAAAATATTGTGTGAAAAAGCCGAGACGACACAATGGCCTCCATTTGCAATGAATTCGAACTGACAGGACTATCTATGATTTCGTTTGAAAACGGGTATAATTTCTATCAAATTCCAAATGAAAACTTTAGCAATTGTATTCATACAATTATTTCACATAGACGAGACTTGTTAATTCGTAATTTACTTTTTAGCGAGATAGGGTTACTGCTACTGTTTCACGGCTCCATTTCAACTTGTGAAATCGCAGATCGGAAAGTCGGTCCATGTCATGTCAAACACATTTCGTAGTTCGAATGTAAACTCAAACATGATAATATTTTGTGATAATGGTAGGATATGACACTTATTTTTCATATATGTATAAATTATAATCAAAATGCAAATTTACTCACAGTGATTTTAATCGTAAAAACAATGTTACATCCGGGGGCTTGGTGAACTTATGCAAATTTATCGGGTCATCAACAGAGACTCTACGAACTAGTGAAATAATTATTACAACCACATTATTTAATATTTGATCGATTTTTATAAAACTACATCGTTTTTAGTGTTAATTTGATTAATTTTAACAATTAATAACACTCTATGGTTAGATCGACGACCATTTCTAAAAATAGATACAGCTTCCGCTAGCTTGACGTTCACTTTGAGTCGCGTAACATGGGAAAATAGCGGGAACATGTCATGGGGTGAATTGAAGAAATGGCCGATTTGGCACTGCTATTGATGACACGTTGGATATGTTACTATATTTGGAAACAAGAATTGACAAACAATGCACTGATACATTTTTATTTATTTGTGGAAGAGTTTGAGATTCTAAAATATGTAAGTGAAATGCTTTGTTTATTTTCACGTTTTTTTCAAAAAGTAATCGGTTGATCTTTTCATTTGCCGACATTTTCGCAAATCTCCGATTGTTTTCTAACAGAAATAAATTCAATGTCCAAATTTGTAAATCAGCTAGATTAGGATATTCTGAACATAGTGATGTGAAAGTTATGCATTTTGCATGCACTTACTATAGAATTTCAACCAATTGAATCGAGTAGGTAACATTTTTATTATGACGTCAAACACGCACCTGCAGGCAGTTTTGTGATTGAAAATACGTTCAATATTTTTAATTCATCATTTCTAAATAAAATAAAATTGTATATGGATACTAATTACATCATGTGAAAGCCCATTGATTTCTCATTCGGAAAATGTTAACTTTTTCATAAATCAGGGAACTTTGTCACAGACTTTTGTCGTATGCATGTCAAGGGGTCAAACGTCATTGACGTATCAATACGTCAACACCCCTTGGGCTTGATATGCAGCCTGCAGCAGGGAGCATCTTAAGTGACGCTGTGTCTGATGCATCCATAGGGACGTCATCAGATCCAAGGTCAAGAGATCCAAATTTGTTGTAGACCTCGACCGCATTCCTGTGGCCTTTGGATGTGTAGTTTGATGATTTGGCTTTTGAATTGTGCGCAGTTTTTGAGTTTGCTTTTTTATTTGAGTTTTGATTTGGTTTTGGGTTTTCATTGGCTGTTGAAGTTTTTGGAGTACCTGTCGGTTTGACAGGCTCTTTAAAGGAAGTCTGGTCCAAGCGATCTTGAGACTGCGGTAGAGACCGTTACGCAATGTGTAACGAGGTCACGTGACGCAAACTAGGTGCAGGCGAGCGATCGCCGGCTTTTCGTATCCAAAGTAAACTCGTCTTAATCGGGATTCGTAATCAAAACGTAACTCGTACTAAAAAGCCTGGATATAGGTTATATTTTGCTTTGCATGTATTAATAAATAGTTTGGTAGGTAACTGAACGATTGGTTGTTCAAACAAACGAGACATTTCAGATTTAGATTCATTTATTATCCTTACCTTTGCAGACAATTAGTACAATAACAAAACGGTGTGGGTACAGGTTGTATTAGCATCATAAAATGTGAAATAGTGTCTGACAAAACAGCAAAGATGTGACGAATAGAAAATGCCGGTGAAGAGAAAAAGATAAGTCGCCGACAAAGTAATTTACACCCAAAACATCTCACCACACTCCAATATGTACACCTCTTCCTGAGTTGTTCAGGCTTCAGATGACGTATTTGAAGAGTAAGTTTTTATACATTTATTAACATTATTATTACTGATGATATTATATCGTCATGAGACAAAATTAATATAACCATTTTCAACTCGCAATTAATTGACAGGTTGTTGATACAATATTACGGAGTCTTCTTCAACAATACAACTTCACATACGGGATTAAATGTAAATGTAAGTACTCGTATATTATTTAAACGGCATTTATTTCAGGATCTTACATGGAAAGATGGGTTGACAAACAGGGTTACAAGTACATATACACGTGTATATGTTGTTTATTATAACCATACTTCATGTGATGTTCATCCATGATTGTGTTTCAACAAATTTAATACGATATTTCACAAAGAAAGCCGTAGTTTATCAAGGTGCTTAATAATACTAATAATAGAATTAAAATGCTACTGGATGATTTCAAGGAATGCATAAGAGAGGTAATAGTGTGACATCGATTTCCTGAAAATATGTCTCCGTATTTGGCGAAAAATCAAGGTTTAATCTTACATTTCATTTAAAGTGTTTTTATTTGTTGCTATAATGCTTGATATAGTTTAAACGTATTAAAACACTGAAAAAGTGACGGAATCGGCAAACAAGCAAAAAAATGCTTGCATAAATGCCTCTCCCTACAAACTGCAAACACACCAAACAAACAAACAAATAAGTTGCATACATTGAACAATCATAAAATATTAAACCAACAGGCATGTATATGGTACCAGATTACAAGACACAATTGAAGGCGTTAAACTTTAAAGATGTTGAACGTTACATAACAGCAAGGCAATAGATGATAAGAAATAATTAAGAAACAAAGATTGATTTATGAAAAATCCGAAAATCTTTTAGATTTAACGATAACATTGTGGATGGATTTTAGCTGTACACGATTTTCGTGGTTCTTTGCTCAAGCATTTCCTTGCAATATGGATGTTATATTGAAACATGTTGTAAAGAAACATTCGTTTACTCTTGTACGATTGTATATACGTTTGATATCAGTGACAAAGTATATCAATAAGTGTAATAAAGTTACATTGTGTATCAGATATAAAAGGTTACTATAATTATAAGTGTGTCAATCAACATATTTTAATGTAATGCAAACCATAAACAAAATATTTAATGTATAAGATTTTCAACAAGCTCAGTGAAATTAACATTAAGATTGCACCATTGTACATGAAATTGAGGATGAATTCCATGCCTTTTTTAAATGCCCACTGTATAACGAGGAGAGAGATGAACTTTTTAGGAAAAGTGCCCAGATATTTCCTAATTTTACTAGCTTTAGCGATGCTTTAAAGTTTTACGTTCTTTTTAGTGATTGTAATATTACACACTGCCAGGACCTGCAATCTTATCTTATCAAAACGCCGTAATCTTTTATATTCGTAATTTTGCTCTCTTACTTTTATGATTTTTTACAATATTATCTCTTTTTAACTTTTGTACAGTTTTATATTTATCTTATGCATATGAATATACTTTGCTTTTAGTTTTCTAATAAATCACCAAGTGATTGGTTGTGTACTTTTAACCGTGCAATTTATTGCCTTTTTATGTATATATGAAATAATGTACACAAGTGAGACTTTAATAAAATACTTGTCTGTCTGTCTGTCTGTCTGTGACGACAGAGCACACACCTGTACACGCACACATATACAATATGATTATACACATTTATAGAACACGATCGAATGAATGAATTATGTTACCAGTTGCAGCCTAATACACACTCTCGTAAATGAAAACGTAATGGTAGGGTAAATACGATGATAGCTCCAATACAAATTCTCAATTTAACATACCATATAGATGTTTCTTCAAAGGAGATAAGTGTTGTGACAGCAAATTAGTTTACGCAATTAAGCTGAACAAAGTCATATACGCTGAGTAGTGTAATTATGTTTTTACAGATAACAAGTTTATTGGACCGGTTCAATTATATAACAATTGGCATGTCGGTGACCGGCGGCATTTCAATTGTCATGTTAATTGTCAAAAGTCTGGTCTTGGTGACACACAAACAATCATGAAATAACATTAATGCGACTGTCAGTCTATATATTTGTCAGCCAATTAAACGTTCACTGAAAGGTTGGAACATATATTCCACCAATGGAATTTAGGGATAGGATGAGCTTTGTATTCTGTGTTCTTTGGCGAAAAACCTCCAACAAGCAGATTTGGCATTTGAAGAATAACTTATCGCTGACATGGGACGATTATTATAGTACATGGATTATTAAGCTCATGGAGAAAACAGGTTCGTTATTCTAATCTTTGTCATCATTGTATAGGCCTATTGCTATATTCGCATGCGAAATACTTGCAAAATCATCACAATTGTACTTTTGTTATTTACAAAATGATATATAGATACGTAAGTCCTTTAGCTAGTTTGCCGATTCCCTTCTTTTTTTTATCATGATAAGAGACAATTACCATGTAAAACAAAACAGACAGTTAGAAGTATTTGTTTCGATTAAAATGCATTCATATTCGCGCTTGTACGGCAAGTAGTGGCGAGTAGGCCACTGCGCAACGGAAACATAGCTGCGTAGGAGTAACGCTAGTTCCATTTTCCCACTAATTGAATTTACGCTTTCCAGTGTTTTATTCAGGAGCATAGTGGGCCTTTAAGGGACAGAAGAGGGAATGTCATTGTACCTATTGTAGATGATGTGCTACTGCGGAATGTTTTTTGTATTGGTGGATCTGTCACCCACTCAATGTCCGTCTGAGTTGATACGGAGCGTTTTGGGGCACTTGCAGAAGACACAATGGATGAGTATGATGGTTTAGGACCCTCAGTCACCAGGCGTTTAGCTTCGGGGAAAGATATATTTTGCGTGAATTTGAGTTTTAGAATTTTTGACTCCTGTTGCCACCGTGGACACTCCTTGGAGGAAGCCACGTGTTCGCCAGCACAGTTGGCGCATTTCGGCAACTCTTTGCAAATGTCTGGATGGCCATCATCATCGGGCTTGCCACAGCGATGGCAAACACGATCATCAGCCCTGCAACAGTTGCTCCCATGGCCAAACTTCTGGCAGCGGTAGCAACGGAGGGGGTTTGGGATGTAAAGTTGAGTGGATAGTTTGTAATAACCAGCATTTATAGTTTTTGGAGCTTGTGGAAGTGAAAACGTCAGAAGGTAGGTGTGGGTTTTGATGACGTTGCCCTCCTTCTTGATGGTGAAACGTTTCACAGCTGTAACGTCCTGGCTCCTGAGGTTGTCAAGGAGCTCTTCTTCTGTGGAGTCTTCGAGACATCGATCCTTGTCTCGGATGATGGCTTTGCTGCTGTTGAGAGAAGTATGTGGCGAAACCTTGACAGGTTTGTCAACTATGCATTTTAAAGTGAGCAGAGATTTTGCCTGTTGTTGGGATTTACATTCTACCAATAGGTACCCATTCCTAATTTTTTTAACCTCCTTCACATCACCAGCAAGCCCTTGAATGGTCTTGGCGGTGGCGAAGGGATTGAGGCGTAGTGGCTGGTCATCTGTTGATGAAATGACAAGAAATCTTGGCCAGTTGCTGGAGTTTGGATTTGAAGATGAAGTTGAATTTTAAGTTAGGCTATTTGATTTTGATTTTGATGAAGTTTTGTTTGATTTTGATGCAGTTGCCTCTTCATCAGAAGAGGGACTGTCATCTGTTGATAAAGTTCGCTTTTTTTTACCTTGGGGTTTCATGTTGGGTGGTAAAATTCATCAACCTGGATCCCCACCCACCACGGAGCACCAACAAGAGCAATGCTGTATGTCAGCGGATGTCCTGCTGACAGAACCGGGGATACCAGGATGATATACTCCATTAAAGAGTTGCCAATTCTTCACTGGATTGGCCCATGGGCCACCGCTATCTTGGAAGCCGAGTAAAGTTGATGAATGTGTGCAAGAGTGCACTAAGAAAGAGTGCAGAGAGTAGGGATAGTACATCAGGAAGGAAAGCATTGGGGAAAGGTGGTAAAGGTATGCAAGAAAGCACCAAGAAAGTAAAGAAAATAATTGTAAAGAGAGGTAGCAGCGTAAGAAGAAGGATAGCAAAGATGTGCGCAACCAAGTGCTTGGCATGACCAGCCGATTGACCAGACCGGACCAATCTGCCCACCTGTCTAGATGAAGTCGGGGCCGAAGCAGTGTATTGGTCAGTGGTAGCATTCAGCTACACACATCCCTCAACCACCAGGCATCCTTCCTCCACCCGTACAGGCCGCAGCACTAGAGTAACGACCGTTCTTTCCACTTGTGGAAAGGCGTTCTTTTGGCGTGGAAAGAGGCATCTTTCGAATATTTCCATCCGTGGAAAGAGGCATCTTTCCACGTCTTTCCAAAGACGGAAAGAACGACCTTTCGAAACCCCCTTTGGAAATATAGGCCAAAAGGCGGTCTTTCCACAGCCATCACGCTATTGAGATTATGGAGGGCCCTTGTCAAACGCTACCTGTCAACAGTATCTATAGAAATATCGTTTATGACTAGATTGTCTTTGATTTATGTACCATATTAAATACCTTTTGATTTAGGAAATTTTTAGACTTTGATAACTATTTTGACATTTAAAGAATAAGTTGATAAATATAGTTTTGTTTTCATTATTTTGACTTAATTAAACATTATTTGTAAACTAAATTCAAACTTTGATTTTAGATGTATTTTAACAAGAAAGTGACTTTAAAATAAAATGAGACAGCATTATATGTTGACTTTGTTAAAAGGATGAAAATAATGAAAATATTTGTTCATACATGTATATTTTGATAACCAAAATGATCTTGTTGAAAAGTAAATGTTATATTTAAGTTGTAAAACATAAAGATGTACAAGGTTTTGACAATAATTAGATAAAATTTATTTTATTTTTAATTAAAAAAAACCCATTTTGGTTGAATGATTTAAAAATAAAATCATTTAATCCGTAAGTATGACTTTAATTGGAATGTAATCAGTCTACGAACGAACTCCAGAAACAGGCTTTTTAGAACTTTTTTACAAATCCTACTTTAGGTGGAAAAACTTAATGTAAAATGTACTGGAGGTTAGTTGTTCTGAAAATTCTTCTTAATAAGCATTTTTAATTTATGCTGTCCAACTACCCTATGCCGCAGACATCCCTGATTATGCACCTAATGACCTGTTAATATAGGATTAATTACAACATGGATAACCTTCATGATACCAAAACAATTGAACATTGATACATTGAACTATTTATTTCTTCCTGTCAATAATGCAGTTTGCTTACTTAGTTTTTATGTAGTTCGAGCAAGAATATATTATGTATTTCAATGTCACTAACGCTCATATACTGAAACTGGGTCTCTAATTCGATAATATTTCATGTTAAAGGGACATAATCATGTTGGTGAAGTCACATATATATCCAGTGGTATAACTTGTGTTATTTAATTGTTATTTGATATAAACTTTAACCGAAAATAGCCAGTTTACGGTCAGTCAGTTGATTATAACGAACATACAACCATTTAAAGTCGTGGTTGTGATCGAAAACCGCACAATGAACCCTGGCACGCTGCAGTTCATAAAGTTGATAGGAAGACAGTTTGCTTCTATAGCCTTTAATAGGTCTTATAACGAGTAATTTCATGAAATAGAGCCATAATTGTCGGCTACTACACATGTATGAAACTGTTTTTGGTTTTTAGTTTTCATTTATATATTTATTATACTAAGCATTTGGGGGTAAGAATGAAAGTCGATTAAGAAGATATAACTTACACAAGCACCTATTGTTATATGTACATTTTAGAACCAAATAAAATATCATGCAAAAACTGATCATGCAGCTTTAAAAAAATAGATTTGCATATGACCAAAGAATCACGGATGTGTTCAAAGATAAAACCAATAACCATCCCGGCATGATGCCATCATAAGAAAAGATAACTATGTATAATGTTATCACTATGATCATGTCTAAACACTACATGATCCTAAAGGGTGAGAAAAATACTCCCCGACGTAATGTGCTCATCTTTTAAATGAAACTAATCACTGAAAGAAGAGAGGAGGCTGACAAAATGTTTATTTCACTCCTTGATATCATTAGCTAACCAGTAATTAATCAGTTAAAAAGTAGGTCCTTCATATATAATGATTGACTAACGATGGAACGAAAGAGAAAATGAATGAGAGATTGGCATGTTCATTCATATCATCTAATTTATATCCAGAAAACTGTGAATGCTCACCTAGACCGCTTTTCAACAACATTAAATGAATACACACAAGATATCGAGATAAATTGGAGGTTTTGTTTCATGAGAGCAAATTACCCTATTTGGATGTTCTTTCTCATGTGAATAATGGCCGATTTTCAAATTAGTCAGTGTATGCTTTATCCAAGCAGTAGTGATCTAAATTATCATAAATTTGATAGACCTATCCCGAAAGCTCATCTTATTCATTCGACCGGAATCACAAAAATACATAACTTAACAACTGTGAGTTACAGTAAGAACTAGGGCAAAGTATGTTCTGTCATATTGATGATTAACCCATCTCACAGCCTGTTTACTGCTCCACCACTGCTTCTTAACTTGCAGTTTCGATATCAATTAAGATCAATCACTGGTAGATTTTAAAAACATGTCTTAGTGTTTATCATTGGACTGAGTTTTACATTTACATTATCAATGACATTATAATGTTCACTAAACCTGTTAATTAGCCATGTTATTTATATGCGGGGTAATATCGGTTTCCTCACCATTAACCATTTCGTTTTTACTCAAAGTTATGTATAAACGATCGTATTAACCATATGTACATTTCGAAGAAGAAATGTTTCAAAGAGTGTGTACATTTCTTTGATTGGCATTCTAGAAGTTGGGGTGACGAAGAAGAGAGAAACGATCATGTACATTAGCATATGTTTGTTTTGTCAAAGTTGTTCTCAACTGTTCAGATCGACATTCACAGCAATGAGAAACTTGCAGTCATACGTTATATGCTTCATATGCTGTCTGACATGTACGTTTTCCTATGTTATCCCTCTGTCATGCCCTCTGCATAAACGTTGTGTCCCTCCTAATGAATTACGTAATGGTTTCATAAAATACGGCCGAGTTTCACAGATAACACGCTTCAAGGTATTTCAAGGGTCAATGTGCGTGCTTACGTACGCTCGTTGAGAGAGAGAGAGAGAGAGAGAGAGAGAGAGAGAGAGAGAGAGAGAGAGAGAGAGAGAGATGGAGAGAGATGGAGAGAGAGAGAAAGGGAGAGAGAGAGACGGACGGAGAGGGAGAGAGAGAGAGAGAGAGAGAGAGAGAGGGGAAGAGAGAGAGGGACGGAGAGAGGGACGGAGAGGGAGGGAGGGCGAGAGGCAAATAGATTAGACTATGCAAGTTGTCTATAATTGTAAAACGTTATACAGTTATATCTTCACAGAGATACAGAGAGAGAGAGAGAGAGAGAGAGAGAGAGAGAGGGAGAGAGAGAGAATAAGCTATATTAATATTTAAAATGAAAAAAATTCAATTGCTGACTTATCATTTAAAAGAATTATTGATTATGATTTTAATGAATTACGTACTCCCCTTGCCATAAGGCCATAGCACGTACTTGTTAACGTTTTAGTTCTTAATACCCCGAAAACAAAGGCAATGGTTATAGATTATAGAGTGAAGAAAAACAACTGTAAACTCGTTCTCATTGACAATTCCAGCATAAAAGTTGTCCCAGAGTACAAATTTCTCGGCCCTTTTTTTTATGAAAAATTTAACTTTAAAGCAAACACAGAGAATCTACAAGAAATGCCAACAAAGACTGTGTTTACGTAAAGCTTTTAATGTCAATACCTTTCCACTTGTTCTTTATTACAAAACATTTATTAAAATCTTGCTCTGTTTGAGTCTGTTTGAGCATGGCAAGTTGGTTTGGAGGTATTTCATTGCAAAACGAAAACAAGCATTAAAACAGTATCGAGTTGACCAGTAAAATATGATCTGTTGCTTTAAATTTTCGAACACTATTAGGCACGCATAACATATGCTGCATAAACAATGCACTTTCAGAACAAACAGAGCATGAAGACATTCATTCCAACAAACATTGTTGTTTTAAAACAGTTACGTGTATAGGTAAAGATCTGTCTGCCTGTTTCCACGATCTTTCATCCGGTTATTTTGATATGATTTATTATTTTTACAGTCTTATATTTAATGAACAGAAGGAATTCTAATTTATATTAATGAGTTAAACAATTTATCATAGGCCGATAGACTCCTTACAACTATCACACGACTTACTCTTATGAAAGTGTATACTTTTGAATATGAATGATTAATGATAACAAAACAACACATGTTGTTTAAGTGTATTGAATGAAAATACTAATACGTGTTGGTTCACCTGTTCTTTATTTTTAAGATTGTATGCGGAAGAGTTTCTGCCATAATACAAATTAAATTTTTGATTGTTATGTCGCAAGCTTAAGCAACATATGAGTGATTATCATGACAATAATGTTGTCAATTTGTTACATTATATACATCTGTATTTTATTATGCAATGACTCTTTTTGTCAATCTCATTTTTGGTAAACTTCGCTGACGGTGGTCAGCCAGGGATTATATAATCGGATGGAGCCCCTGGCTATACCTGTTAAACGCTGCGTTCCGGTCGATAAACGTCTCATTATCTGTCGAAACAACATTTTAATGTAATATTGTAAAATTGCAATGACTTTAACATGTTATAGAGTTGAACGGATATTACTATTTTCTTAACTACAAATAATTACATTATAAAATTAAACATTTAGACAGTATAGATCTAGATAAAAGGGTCACAGTTGTGTAAGCAATGATACTATAAGGTATTTATAGAAGTTTAATATGTATTACTACAAATCATAAAATCCAATTAAAACATAAAATAAAGATACATCATTTCACCACAGACCCATGTTTCCGTTTAGCACAGTTTGGATGGGGTGATTTTTCATATTAGTTCTGCTCAAATGAATTCATAGAAGGCGATTTATATAAACATGTTCATTATTGCAGACTCGAATACCTACGTTAGATATCTAGATATTAAAATTCCCTCTAGTTATGTCACTTCTTTGTGTATGTGTATGTGTATGTGTATTTAAAGATAACCCTCTCATCAGAGTTGACGAATATACATCCGAATACACTCCCACAGCTAGTCGCGAATACACGCCATTCCTCGCCCCAACAAGCCTAGCTTAATTGCGGGTCATAAACCAGGGGAGAAAGTATGCGTTATACATTGAATATTTCGTAATTAGAAAATCGCTCTGTATGTATTACCTTACATAAATAATGACAATTATTTTAAATCTTGCGTTTTCTAGCTCTCTGGGATAATGTTGTTTATTTATACAATATTATTTGATGATGTCCGTTATTACTGTATTGCGATCTCTACTACAGACAACTCTATCTATTTTATCTTTGGAACTTCTGCGTGTATTGAAATTTTTTGAGTG
Organism: Gibbula magus; assembly: GCA_936450465.1. Classification (NCBI taxonomy): domain Eukaryota; kingdom Metazoa; phylum Mollusca; class Gastropoda; order Trochida; family Trochidae; genus Gibbula; species Gibbula magus. The sequence continues at coordinate 97,718,531 of OW388289.1, read as the reverse complement.
ACACGTATACAGTTCAACCAGCACTAGATTGTTTTCAAACCTTGTGAAAACGTCTCATCGGTACTATTAGTATATTTGTAATATCATTTATTAAATGTCTATTAGGACAGACGGACGAACATAATTATTGCATGTTATATTGATGCATCGTTAAAACATATGCAATAGTTATTTGCGAAAGAATCACTGACAGACAGGTTTTTTCTATATATAGGGCCCAGTTTTAACATGACAGCTTGAGATGACGTGAGTTTTCATCAAATCTTTTATAAACATGGCAAGGTATTTTAAGATATATTGTAAATATGTAGATTATACATTGTTTGTGGATTGCAAAAGCGTCACAAATTAACAATTTGTAAAATTCGTCTTCTATTTGACCAGAAGAATAATTAGAACATCATAGATCATCCAGTGTGTAACAGTCCTTTCTAAAGTGTTGTATGTTTAAGGAGTGTAATGCGATTCTAAATTTACATAGATTTCGTAAGAGTGACTTATCACTAAGAAAACTTAAATACTAGTCTGGCCCAAAACCCGATTTGAAATGATGTAATGACTTAAATAAATTGATGAATTATTTGTGTCGGACCAATTTGTATAAACATATACTTTAAACATAAACAAAAATATTTGCCTGTCACCAACATTTTGATTCAACCAGATATAAGACAATCCACTTGACAATAAATATTTCTCCTATCAGCTAACTAATGCGTGTTAATGGGACATATTTAAGGATGCGTACACGTTATTGAAAATTTATCTTAAAACTAATCTTGTGCATTTGACATTTCATACGAACTTGCTAGCTGTGTTCATTTGCATCAGTATGATATATAGATTAATTAAAACTATTAGTAGTCCGTTTGCTGCGAACGTACTACATAGCACACGCATTCAGTTTAAATGTAATATGCTTCATAAACAAAGCATGCATTTATACATTTTATCATTTTCAAATACAAATACAAATTCCAAATTTCTGTCATATCTTCAGTCGCTTTCACTTTATTTCCACAAACGATACCTTTAATCGATATTTCCCGTTTTTTTTATTCTTAATATATAAATTCAGTAGACACTCTCTTGCGTCACATACAAGTAAATATTTGATGGATTCTACCAGTTTCAAGTTGTGATCCGAAAAAAAGTACGATGGACAGAACATGAGATAAATTTTATTATTTTTATTAAAGATTGTCCTATTGTTATATACAGCCATAAAATATTTACAAATCATACCCCGACACAATTGCAAAACAGACAGTATATACATATGGAACAACAATTAAACAGAAAACTTATGTTAGCTATCTTGATGATACAATTTAATTTGTTGAAGAATGAATGCTTGTCCTATATACACGTGGATGTGTATTGGTCAAAGAAGAGACTACTCTCGTCAGAGTTCACAAATACACAACCAAATATACATGTGTGCGAAGTCGCGAATACACGCTGTTGAGCCTATCTAAAGATAGCAATTTGGGGTCATAAAACAGTCTGTGCAATACACGAGAATGGTAATTGACAAACTTAATCTGTTCTTACTAACTGTAGTAACACTATCACATTTGTAACAGTTTTATGTTTATTGTGCTTTATGAGTGTTTTGGGCGCGTATGTCTCATTTGGATACATATTTGAGAAGTCTATCCATTATTTTACGGCACTTTATCTTAACTTTATGATATTTCTTTTTTTTATATGTTACTGTTTTACAAAATAGTCATCACACATTTAACGTTGTTTCCTTATTATTGGTGAAAACTCGTAATTCTGTGACTCAATAATTAAAGATAAAACTATATTCAATCATTCTTGCTGTACTGTAATGAAGTGCGGAAGCAAATTTATTAAAATAATATAAATGTTAATCACATTATAATCACGTTATTGTTAATTGGGTGTCACATAGGTCAAACCTGACGGGTTAGCATATGTTGCATGTTTATTCATACACACACACACACACACACACACACACACACACACACACATATATATATATATATATATATATATATATATATATATATATATATATATGTGTGTGTGTGTGTGTGTGTGTGTGTGTGTGTGTGTGTGTGTGTGTATGTTTACCGGTACTGATTGCAGTCGACTGCAGTCTGGGCGCACTCTGGTATTCAACCATTACCAAAACTCACAAAAAGGCGTACTCTTTGAAACTGAACTGATGTATTATGATAATTGTAATCATATTGCAAGTTGCCTGTCTGTCCATTTTGTTTTAATTGAGAACTATGAATTGAAATCAAGTGTTCGTTATTATTTGTTTTGTCAGTAATTAAATATGGGATGATTTATTGACACTGAAGGGTAATTTGGACATTTTTTAAGGTCAGCGAAAAACAGAATGTTAAAATTTATTGAATGAATTTCTTATATTATAGAATAGCTTGTATTATGTTGATGAGGGTATCAACCTGCTATTTAGACATTAATGTACATGAATGCGAGACATATTTGTTAATTAACAGAATACACAACTATTAGCACGCGTCAGTGGTTGTCGCCGTTCCAATTGATTAATTGATTCGCAACAAAGCATGTGAGACATGAAAGACTCTGACTTAAGAACGTACTTCTCCTCACAAATTGACAGCTTTTGTGGTATGCTATTGTTGCATTTAAAACATCACAATTCATCATAAATGTTATAAAATTGTTATTTTGAATATAATTTAAATCTGGCATTAAATAACGAGTTACTGATATCTTAACAAATGATTGAAATCAAACTCAAAACGTAATTGTAATTTTACTTTCATCTGATGTGTTCGCATGTAGCTACAGCCATCTGTTGTTAAACCGTAAGCTCTACGAGGAATTTAACATGGAAATTGTGAAAATAAACATATATTGTTTGGTAATCATTGACAATGTTGCAGTAGATTAATTACATTAACTTAAGAGTTTGTATGCACGGACACAATCCCACAAATACACACTTATTCCAATATTTTGTTATTTACTTCTGAATTTTTGTTTTAAATATCAAAACCAAAACTTAATTTCAAAACTTGTCTTATCAAACAAAAATTGCAACATTTGTTACAGAATGGGTCGGTAATTAAATGCAGGCTGTAGTATAACCAAAGACCATAGCGGGTACCATTACTGATTAGTTTTATATATTCCGAATTAAGGTCTTGCACAAGCTGAAGTTGAGCGCAGAGATTGTCGTAGCTAGTAGTTATGCAACTCAGTGTAACAACTGCACATGTGTATCTCAGCAGGTATTATGACTAAATACACAATCAGTACTTAACGACTCAAATATACAATCATTTGATTGCGTTGTTGTGGAATGTATTGAGAGAGATTATTATGGCTCATTTCGTACACATAAATACACGTTGATAAAATATAAATTTAACGACATACTATGGTATGACGTAAAATATTGCAAGATATCTGTGAAATTAAAATACATGCGTGATTTTGCTACGTTGCATAAATGCTCATATAACCAATTTTGTCATTTTACCGAGATGTTGTATTTATCGAAATAACATTGTACAACACTGTGAAATGCCATAAGACTTACGAAAAACTATTTTTCATTAAAATGCGTAAACTTAACAACATGATAATTAACATACACAATATCTTATCTTTCGACATACATAAACATACACGCGTGCACACACTATGTAATTCAGAATTGCAAGTAGAAACTAGAAGTGCTGGGTTTTTTGGCTGTTTGTTGTGGGCTGTTTTTGAGCAAAAATGTATTGTTATACCTGCAGGTACTTACCAATTCATTGCATTTTTGAGGGTTCCAATATAAGGTTTGTAGATGATAAAGATCTGTTCATATATGCAAAGGCTGCATCTTTTGTTAGTATTGAACATTCAACATGAAAGAGAGCGAAAGAGACAGAGAGACAGGAAGAGAGGGAGAGAGAGAGAGAGAGAGAGAGAGAGAGAGAGAGAGAGAGAGAGAGAGAGAGAGAGAGAGAGAGAGAGAGACAGACAGAGAGAAAGAGAGGGAGAGAGACACGGACAGAGAGAGGAGAGAGAGAGAGAGAGAGAGAGAGAGAGAGAGAGAGAGAGAGAGAGAGAGAGAGAGAGAGAGATAGATGGACGGACAGAGAGGGAGAGAGAGACGGACAGAGAGAGAGGGAGGGCGAGAGGGAAAGAGAACGGAGACAGAGAGAGGGAGAGACAAGGAGAGAGTGAGAGACGGAGAGAGTGAGAGACGGAGAGAGAGAGAGAGAGAGAGAGAGAGAGATATGGACAGACAGAGACGGAGAGAGAGAGAGAGACGGAGAGAGGGAGAGAGACGGACGGAGAGGGAGGGCGAGAGGCAAATAGATTAGACTATGCAAGTTGTCTATAATTTAAAAACGTTACACAGTTATATCTTCACAGAGATACAGGGAGTTGGGAGAGAGAGTAAGAGAGAGAGAGACGGAGAGAGAGAGAGAGAGAGTGAGAGTGAGAGTGAGAGTGAGAGAGAGAGAGAGAGAGAGAGAGAGAGAGAGAGAGAGAGAGAGAGAGAGAGAGGAGAGAGAGAGAGAGAGAAAAGGGAGAGAGAGAGAGACGGACAGAGAGGAAGAGAGAGACGGACAGAGAGAGAGAGAGAGAGAGAGAGAGAGAGAGAGAGGGGGAGAGAGGGAGGAGAGAGAGGGAGGACGAGAGGGAAAGAGATTAGACTATGCAAGTTGTCTATAATTGTAAAACGTTATACAGTTATATCTTCTTAACTGAAGAACTGTAGCAAGTCAGGCAAATTAGCCACAGCACAACAAACTGTTGGCGTTGTGTAACAAGTTTCTATTTTCGGCAGCACCTTTCAGATGATTCTAATAACAAAATGACATGACAAAACTGTTTACATCATTGATTTGATGATCAATTGTAACTTTATGTAGATATTTGACACATATTATTTACATAATTTACAATAAGGATATTCATGATATTCAAATGTTATAGTTTAACCAAATGCAATATTTTCTCTTGTGAGATGTCTCCCATTGGTATTTGTTTGTAACTTGGTGCAATATTCGATAATGTACAAGATCAATTAAACTATGATGTATGGACAAAAGTAATTTTATATGCGTGTCCTTTCCCTGTGTAATCACTTAATGTACATTTTGCCTCAGTGATTGAACTGAATAATACAATTTTGTAATCATCGTGTGGTTAATGAGTTATACATACATGAAGGATTGGTAACTCAATTTTCATTTAAAAAGAAATATTCTGTGATTAGGTGAATAAAATATGAATGGGTGGTTAAAAGGGGGAACAATCTAATTAGATTCATAACGTAAAACTGTATAAATTTGCATAGTTTCGAATACCTCGTATGTATTATAAAATGGCAATTGAACAATTATTGATGTGTGACTAGCATATAAAAAATAGAAATTTAAGTGTCAACGTACATACCATTTTAGAATTGACATGTTTTATAAATCATTTGATGAAGTAAAGTGGATTTGCAGGACCACTATGAAAATAATAATATTGCTGATAATGTTATCCCAACTATACCAAAGCCAAAACACACGAACTGTGATTTTAAACATGCTTCTTTTAATGATCTTTTCAAATAATAGTAGTTTTTAATTGTGTCGATACATTCCAACATAACTAATTAATACTTATAACCCTTAACAAAAAAACAAAACTACATCCATTGCAATGTATGACTCGTATTTCCTGATTAATTTGCTATTGAAACGAAATTTCACTCACTTAATGTCATACAGAAATGCCAATCGCGCTTTGTTAATATTTGTTGGCAAAATCTGTGGATATGTCTTCGTTGAGAAAATAGATTCACCGTAGGTTGTATGTAAGGATGTTCTTAATCTCATTTCATTTTAATTTCCTATTCAACTATTATTTCTGGTTATCTGAATGTTGATAATTTAGTCATGTAAATTACAATGATCTCATCTATCACATGTTCAGGATATTATAGGAAAATATCATTATGTATTGTACTGGTAATAAAACTATTCCAAAATGGTCCCGTTGCATCAGAAAACTTAACCACGATTTTATGAACGCTTCAGATAATGATAAGAACAAATTAAATACTACATTAAATTATTAATATATAATTTCTCGCTTAAATGTAATTGCATTAAAATAAATTAAGATAAATAGGTTGAAAAGGAGTTTTGAAGAGTGATTATTAATTTAGTTTTAGAAGTAAGGAGATGAAAACAGATAATGTGATTTTATTCACGCTTCAATGGAAATCCACAGTTTGGAAAGGTGGGCTGTGGAAATGTGATCATTCCGCAGTGTGGAAAGGACGCCTTTCGGTTTTGGAAAGATCGTTATTTCCAAGTGTGGAAAGTTGTGGAATGGACGGACGTTTCTCCAGTGCAGTCCACGGCAAACAGACTGCCCCCTTTTAGTCGCCTCTTACGACAAGCAGGAGGAACTGAGGGCCTATTCTTACCCGGGCACCCCACGGGGTTCATCTGAAAGACCCTTCAGAGTGTTTCAAAGATATGATAACAGACTCGATGCTTGATTGTCTTGCAGAACAAACAAATCTGTACACCCTACAGAAAGGTGGTATTTCTGTAAAGACAACTTCCAGAGAAATTTGGCATTCTGTACGTTGGAACAGTCCGAATGAACAGACTAAAGGGTTGCCAACTGCAAGATGAAAAGGCTATGAAAAAAGCAGGACGTGGAAGCATTGACTCAATGGTAGAGTTAAACAGTGGAGTCATTGCCCTCAGATGGTTTGATAACCGCACAGTGGATCTTGTTTCCTCCTATGTTGGCATAGAGTGAGTGAGTGAGTTGGGGTTTAACCCCGCTTTCAAGAGTATTTCACTTATATCGCGGCTGCTAGTATTATGGCAGGGAGAAAGCCCGCAATGCCATGTGGCTATGCATTGCGGTGAAACCTGCGAGCAACGGCTGGAACTAGCGAACCATGGGTGGTACTGCACTGAAATTCAGTGTAGCATTGCACCCAAACCTGACTGCGTGTAGAACAGTTCTCTACTGCAGACAAAGTTGCCGTGCCCCTGGCAGGATTCGAACCCCGGACCTCTTGATCCGAAGCCGAACGCGCTAACCACTGCCCTATCCCGCCCCCGTCGGCATAGAGCTTCAGCATGAAGTGAAGAGATTTGATAGAAAGGCTAAAGCCTATGTGAGGGTGAAATGTCCCAAGATTGTGCAAGAGTACAATTCTTTCATGGGCGGCATTGATTTGCTAGATTCCCTGACAGCACCCTACAAACCTGGATTGAAATCCCGCAGATGGTACATGTACATTTGGTTTCACACAATCCAGATTGCTTTAGTCAATGCGTGGCTTCTGTACCGAAAACACTGCAAGCTATTGAGTGTGAAACATCACATGAAGTTGTCGACATTCCAAGGTCGAGTAGCATCTGATTTGGTTGCCAGAAAGCAAGCCATTGGACGTCCCAGATCCACAGATCTCAGTCCACCACCAGTCCGCCCAACGAAGCGTGTGCAGACATCAACTATGATCCGCATGGACCAGTTGGGGCACCTTCCTGAGTATGCAGAGAAGCGTGGACGATGTAAGAACAGAGAGTGTCAACATCTTACGTATGTTGTCTGTGCCAAGTGCAAAGAGTACGTCTGCTTTGTCAAGGAACGAAACTGCTTTGACCAGTTTCACTTGTGCAAGTAGAGTGAGTGAGTGAGTTATTGTTTAACGCCGCTTTGGCAGTATTGCAACCATTAGCGGCTAGATATTTAATTTATTTGCCTAATTTAAAAGAGAAAATTGCAATTGAAAAACAGAACACGGCATGAAGGCCGCAAAAACATCAGCAAAGTATCACAAGTTGAATAAAAGCTGATAATGAAAAGTTTTGTCTGTGCAAGTAGAGTTCATCTTCCAAGAGATGTCACACACCTACTGACACTCATGATTGAATGTTTACTTGCCGTCCAACCAGCTGAGAGAAACTTACTTCCTTATTCGTGTTGAATTTGTGCCAAATGTTCTAGTTTCTGATGAGAATTTAATACTTACTTACATGAAATAGTCTTCTCTTGTCTCTTTGAATATGTATGTTGTACCTAGGCCCAAAATGTATCATGTGTGATACAGGCCATCCCCCAAACACAAATACCCGATGTATCAAATGTGATACAAATAAAATAAAGTAAATAAATGTACGAAACCGAAAAATCAAAACATATATGTCTTAGTTGGACAAGATATGTGAACGATTTCATATTTTGTGGACATCTAGAAGTTGGGTTGGGTCCTAGAGGTTTGAAATTAACATATTCCACTTTAACTTCAAATCAGTTGTCCGTCCCTTGGTAAAACAAAAATGTTTATCTTGGAGAATGCATTAGAGCTTTGTAGAAGTAATTTACCAGCCTCTGTTCTCAAGGAGGGTAGAATTCATGTTATTTCATGAAAACCATTTCATAATTACTCAATTCAGTTCATAATATCATTAGTATCAAATCACTAAATCGATAGCACAGCATATTACTGCAAATCCATATACACAGCACCTAAGTATATAAGTTCAACATATATCCTGAATCAATGAATGCAGTCATCAGTGCCGAGTTTAATGATCCTGTTGGCAATGGAACACAATAACCTGAAGGTAAGTAGGTGCGACAACCTGAAGGTAAGTAGGTGCGACCTTAATGAATCGCAAAGTTTCTCTTGCACCATTTACATGTTAATTTGACATTCGATTGTATTCGAAGATAAGTGTGTATTTCACATGATTAATTTTTTTATTAACGAAAGGAGATCTACTTGCATGACATTTTGAAAATGATTTAATCAATTTCTTCAGATATTTTCAGAACAAACACATGTAGGCTATATGATACAGATACACAGTCGATTTCACAGGACACACTGTTTTATGAAGTCCACTCATGTCTCCTCGATCATTCGATATATATACACAACAACACTATTAACACCTTTAATACGTGTTTCAATATAGTGGAGGTATATTATATCAATATCTTTCAATATTGAAAAAGAGCAATTAATACCTTGATTAGATCATACATAACTAAACATTGTTGTGGAAATGTATACAATTGTTGTATTTTTGGTATTTTTGGTCATAAATATATAAAATGTATGAATTCAGGAGACCTTCTTGTACCTGATGAAAGAGTATTATAACTTGACCATAGAGCAGATGTGCTGTCATAGAATAGCAGACCTATCTCTAATGTAAACGACAGACAATTGTACAACTTAAGTAGAATAAAGTAATCAATGTAAAACATAAAGCAATCCCTTACGTTAGGGAAATATCAATTACACGCAAGGCTAACTAATGTTTCCCATGGCTAATTTGAGTGAAACAAGATGTCTCTTTAGTGGATACCAACATGTGATAACGCCCCATTGCAAGCGGAAATTATATCTCTCCAGAGAAATCAGTGCGACTAGATGGTGCTTCAACCTTGAACAGAGATTTGTCATAGTCTCCATTCTGCTTTCTTGGCGCTCAGTAAAACCATTGCGTACACAAATGCTAATAAAACGATAATTGATCATCGTCTGTGTAACATCTCCAGTGCAGATAGATAACGAGACAGTGGTAGAGTTTTAAATGCAAGTTCTTATAGGGATTATAATAGACAACAGACTACTCTGGCACTACTGACAAAAGTGACAGGAAGCGCCACGGACGTCTCCGGAAACTGAGAACTTCCGGAAATATCTACCAAAGACAAACTGCTACTTCAACTGAAATGTTTTTAAATGACCAAACCAAACTTTTACATATTTTCTGTCAACGTTTACCTTCCGGCCTTTGTCTCATTTTATAATACTGCTCAAAGTTCCACTTTATTCGAACAAGCATATCACTTTTAAACAGTGGTGTTCATCTTTAAATATGCAAACGTCAATTTATATTACTACCCTGAAGGTAAAGATGATCATATATTCCGGAAGTATGGATCTCTTTGGTCGCGTACCGTGAGCATGTTCTTGCATGAAAATAGCTATATATAATTCCACTATTATCATTAGGATTATATTGCGTCTCATATTTGATTCCCCTTGTGTGTGGTGGCATAATGTTCTTCCTAGGTACAATTATTCCTTATGAGAAATGAAGGCTTATCATATCTTATAACACTGTGTTATTGAATTGAATCAAATCATACATGTTTTGAACCAACCGCGGTTACTTTTGTTTTCATGTATTCTTAATATAAACAAAATGTCGAGGCATAACTGGTATCCCTTTATCAATACCTTAGTTTTTACGATTGACAAAACATCAGCCTATAAGTATAATAATTACAAATTACATTAACAGTTTTTTCACAGAATAAGTAATAAGTTATTTTTGAGCATGTTGGAAAACGTCTATGCAAAGATAAGCTAGTACATAAATGTAAAAGAAATATGGTAAATACATTGATTTACATTTGATAGCATGACTAATTTATAAGACGTCATATTGGTTTGCGTTGTTATGTTTTTTAAAAAGTGACTATCTAGATAACATTCAGGAAAAACATTTGTAAAAAAATGCAGCCCAATGCATTTGAAAAATACATACTTTGTGCGATTATCTGGTCATGGTTTCATTATATTTTTAGCTCACTTAGGAGCCATTACATATATCAGGCAAAATTAAAATATACACTTGGAAATTAATATAGGAACACCCTAATTTGTTAGCTGAAATGTGGTGATCTGAGTGAGTGAGTGAGTGAGTTAGGGTTTAACGCCGCTTTCAAGAGTATTTCACTTATATCACGTCTGCTAGTAGTATTGCAGGGAGAAAGCCCGCAACGCAATGTGGCTATGCATTGCGGTGAAACCTGCGAACCATGGGTGGTACTACGCTGACTGACTTTCATGAAAACCATTTCATAATTACTCAATTCAGTTCATAATATCATTAGTATCAAATCACTAAATCGATAGCACAGCATATTACTGCAAATCCATATACACAGCACCTAAGTATATAAGTTCAACATATATCCTGAATCAATGAATGCAGTCATCAGTGCCGAGTTTAATGATCCTGTTGGCAATGGAACACAATAACCTGAAGGTAAGTAGGTGCGACAACCTGAAGGTAAGTAGGTGCGACCTTAATGAATCGCAAAGTTTCTCTTGCACCATTTACATGTTAATTTGACATTCGATTGTATTCGAAGATAAGTGTGTATTTCACATGATTAATTTTTTTATTAACGAAAGGAGATCTACTTGCATGACATTTTGAAAATGATTTAATCAATTTCTTCAGATATTTTCAGAACAAACACATGTAGGCTATATGATACAGATACACAGTCGATTTCACAGGACACACTGTTTTATGAAGTCCACTCATGTCTCCTCGATCATTCGATATATATACACAACAACACTATTAACACCTTTAATACGTGTTTCAATATAGTGGAGGTATATTATATCAATATCTTTCAATATTGAAAAAGAGCAATTAATACCTTGATTAGATCATACATAACTAAACATTGTTGTGGAAATGTATACAATTGTTGTATTTTTGGTATTTTTGGTCATAAATATATAAAATGTATGAATTCAGGAGACCTTCTTGTACCTGATGAAAGAGTATTATAACTTGACCATAGAGCAGATGTGCTGTCATAGAATAGCAGACCTATCTCTAATGTAAACGACAGACAATTGTACAACTTAAGTAGAATAAAGTAATCAATGTAAAACATAAAGCAATCCCTTACGTTAGGGAAATATCAATTACACGCAAGGCTAACTAATGTTTCCCATGGCTAATTTGAGTGAAACAAGATGTCTCTTTAGTGGATACCAACATGTGATAACGCCCCATTGCAAGCGGAAATTATATCTCTCCAGAGAAATCAGTGCGACTAGATGGTGCTTCAACCTTGAACAGAGATTTGTCATAGTCTCCATTCTGCTTTCTTGGCGCTCAGTAAAACCATTGCGTACACAAATGCTAATAAAACGATAATTGATCATCGTCTGTGTAACATCTCCAGTGCAGATAGATAACGAGACAGTGGTAGAGTTTTAAATGCAAGTTCTTATAGGGATTATAATAGACAACAGACTACTCTGGCACTACTGACAAAAGTGACAGGAAGCGCCACGGACGTCTCCGGAAACTGAGAACTTCCGGAAATATCTACCAAAGACAAACTGCTACTTCAACTGAAATGTTTTTAAATGACCAAACCAAACTTTTACATATTTTCTGTCAACATTTACCTTCCGGCCTTTGTCTCATTTTATAATACTGCTCAAAGTTCCACTTTATTCGAACAAGCATATCACTTTTAAACAGTGGTGTTCATCTTTAAATATGCAAACGTCAATTTATATTACTACCCTGAAGGTAAAGATGATCATATATTCCGGAAGTATGGATCTCTTTGGTCGCGTACCGTGAGCATGTTCTTGCATGAAAATAGCTATATATAATTCCACTATTATCATTAGGATTATATTGCGTCTCATATTTGATTCCCCTTGTGTGTGGTGGCATAATGTTCTTCCTAGGTACAATTATTCCTTATGAGAAATGAAGGCTTATCATATCTTATAACACTGTGTTATTGAATTGAATCAAATCATACATGTTTTGAACCAACCGCGGTTACTTTTGTTTTCATGTATTCTTAATATAAACAAAATGTCGAGGCATAACTGGTATCCCTTTATCAATACCTTAGTTTTTACGATTGACAAAACATCAGCCTATAAGTATAATAATTACAAATTACATTAACAGTTTTTTCACAGAATAAGTAATAAGTTATTTTTGAGCATGTTGGAAAACGTCTATGCAAAGATAAGCTAGTACATAAATGTAAAAGAAATATGGTAAATACATTGATTTACATTTGATAGCATGACTAATTTATAAGACGTCATATTGGTTTGCGTTGTTATGTTTTTTAAAAAGTGACTATCTAGATAACATTCAGGAAAAACATTTGTAAAAAATGCAGCCCAATGCATTTGAAAAATACATACTTTGTGCGATTATCTGGTCATGGTTTCATTATATTTTTAGCTCACTTAGGAGCCATTACATATATCAGGCAAAATTAAAATATACACTTGGAAATTAATATAGGAACACCCTAATTTGTTAGCTGAAATGTGGTGATCTGAGTGAGTGAGTGAGTGAGTTAGGGTTTAACGCCGCTTTCAAGAGTATTTCACTTATATCACGTCTGCTAGTAGTATTGCAGGGAGAAAGCCCGCAACGCAATGTGGCTATGCATTGCGGTGAAACCTGCGAACCATGGGTGGTACTACGCTGACTTTCAGTGTAGCAATGCACTCAAACCTTACTGCGTGTAGAACAGTTCTCTACTGCAGACAAAGTTGCCGTGCCCCTGGCGTAATTCGAACCCTGGACCTCTTGATCCAAAGCCGAACGCGCTAACCACTGCGCTATCCCGCCCCCTGTGGTGATCTGAGATAGCCAGGATAAATTTAATGATTTTACCACTCCAGAGATAACAATTGGTTATTTAGCGACTCATTCATCGAAATAAAATTCCACCATATGCACAAATTATGAAAATATGAGGAATAAATGTATTTATTTGAGGTCAATCTGTTTCTTTAACGCTTCTTCTCAGTTTAGATTAGCCAATACCACAAGTATTGACCGTATTTGTTCATTCAGACAAGTTTATTGAAATTAACAGTTTCATGATTCTGTGAGTTTGAAGGTGCATACTGCTTTAACGAGAAGCCTTTGTTAAAAAGTCACTTAGTAAAGTGTCAGCACTTTAGATAAGCTACTTCAGGGGGTTTGGGAGGAACCAACATATATATCACTAATGTCAGCGTTTCATATTAATTCAGTAGAAGAGAACAGTTCACAGTTCAGTGAGTGTATACTAGAACTAGTTTATTTACATACGGTCAATGTCCAATAACTTAATATAGAAACCAAGAGGGATAAATATATGATTGATGATTTGATACGATACACATAAGCGCATTTGATATTCGCTGCTTCAAAAGCAACATTTTCACTCAAGATACATAAGCGACCCAGGGTGTACCAAACGTTCGGTTGTATGAATATGATTGTTCCAAAAAACAAATCAGCTCCTTAACCTTTTGTTTTTGAAAATCGAATGTACACATATGATAAATACCAAAGGGCCAAACATCTGAACTCCATCAAAGTAGAGTCTCGTTTCCACTCCATACACATTTAGAGACTCGTATCTGTTACATTTCTAAAGGAGAGGTCTACCAGAGTGTCGGATAGACTGTTAAACACCACAGGATACACTATCCCCTTCCCACGCAGTGCCAGGAAAATTATCCATAATGTTTAAGGTTTTGTGCTATAAAATATGTGTGGTTGTTAACAATTCTTAGGTACATGTATTGTCCCACTATATATTTAGGGTCAATTCACAGCTGGTTCAGCGGAATCTTTTTAAGAGAATGTTCTACTGTGCAGCATATACGATAAGACTAATTGAGAGTTTAACGCAAATCAAAGCTTAATAGTATACTGAGCAGTATCTGTCTGTAGTCTGACGTAATAGTTATTTCGAGAATACAATCTATAGTAGACCCAGACAGTCTGAAGATAACACGTGGTCTGGAAGCACTGCAGATATTGCAGATAAACATTAAGAGATAAATGCTTGTTCATGTGATAACAGATTACCACTATCTGAACGAAAAGATTCATATTAAGAACCATTAAATCAAATACAGTATTATAACCGTATTTACAAGGGTGCTTTGTTGGGGTATTGGATACCACAATACCATCCTTCTAAATAAACCTATAGGTTGTAATTAAATCATACCTATTCGGTATAATAATCACAAAGGTAAGATCACACGCCAACAATATACGTTGAATGATTTTGATACGTTGATAGATTGTATTGATAAATGTGATGTGATGTGATTGAAAGAATAATATTATAAAATAATATCCGATCCGTCCTCCAAAGTAAATAATGATCCTATTAAAAAACATATGTGCAATTTGATGTTCATAATAAACAGATGAACTGTACATATAAATCCCTCAAATAGCTTTGAAAGCTGACACCAAAAACCAATATGCTAGAGACACAGGTATTTACGTGGGTATCTACCTCAAAATCATGTCAGCCATTGTCTGACACTGACATACAAAGTGAGCCAGCAACACACGACTTTACGTGTGAAATTCAGGGGAGGGGAAATGTACATAGTTATATTTTTACCTGCAAGCTGTAAATTCATGCGAGTTGGGGTTTTACGCCACTTTCAAGAATGTATTACTTTGATCACTGCTGCTAAGGTTATGGCAGGGAGGAAGCCAACAAGCAACGCAATGTGGCTATGCATTGCGGTGAGACTTGCGAGCATTGGCTTGAACTAGTTAACCATGGGTGGTACTGTTCTATACAATCTTGGAAGAAAAAATATCTTAAGATTTGACCTATACCATCTTGGAATATTTTTAAGATATGTACGGCTCTAAGGTGTCAAATTAGCCTCATGGTTGGCGTTCACACTGCACTGTGTAGGCAAAGCATTACTATTGATAATTACCGTGATGGCAACTATGAATTTGGAGCGCCCTTAATTAACTATCGGTGTGTATAGCGTTTTAGAATTTCAAGCAAGTGGGATAATTAATCAATCGTCATGCGTCTCGCCATTATCTGGGTACGCTTGTTTAAGTCTCAGCCGTGGACTATATCTCGGCGCGCTCTGTGCACTGCGCTGTGACAACGTCAACGGTATATGTATATGATACTTCGGTGATGAAGCTTTGGTTGTGTAGAGGCTGTCGTGTATAGCGTTTTAGAATTTCAATCACGTGGGATAATTAATCAATCGTCATGCGTCTCGTCATTATCTCGGTACGCTTGTCTCAGCCTTGGATTATTTCTCGACGCGCTCTGTGCACTGCGCTGTGTCAACGGTATATGATATTTCGGTTATGAAGCTTTCGTTGTTCATGTTTAGCATGTACAGTGTGATACTTATCTTTACGCAGCTTTTTTTCACATTACACAACGTACGGGAGAGTTAAAATACTTCGCAATTTATCTAAAATGAAGTAAAGTTAGACGCAAGCCACCGTGCTTTAAAGGTTCCTTAAGCGTTAGAAGGAAATATTAATGAACATTACCGCACCATTTAATAATTGAATCTCTCAACCTCTGACACTGCTGATTTAAATTTAAATTTCATTGAGACTGCATGCTATATTTCGTTAATGCCATATTACCGTAATTATAACACACAATGACATTTCGAATTTATCAGTTTATCACACGGATTAACCAAGCTTGGTATCAAGTGAAGACATCATTCAGACAGAAATACTTACTACTTACCATAATTTTATTACAAGCTAGTTGAACAGCTAATCGCAGACAGACAGACAGGCTGATTGTTTAGTAACGTCTCACCATATGTACATTGAATGAATAAATATATAAAATTTGTACAAAATTGATAATAAATTAGTTGCCCCTCCTTAATGGTCCCCTATGATATGTTCGTGATCTTTACATATCTGTTCTATACATTTTATTTTTGTATTTGAGATTAATGCCTTTAAACACATAGCACAATGGAGATGGTGTCTTTCCGGAATTAGAAATCGGTAAAATACTTTTGATGTAGTTTGTTGTTTTAATGTGTTGTCTTTACGGATTAACTTTTAGTTGTAGTTATAGTGGAACTGACCTGCGAAAAATGAACACCAGTAAATTATTGGAACATATCAGAATTTTTTCAGACTTGAACCCCTCATCTACATTATAACATCAATAGATAAATAACGTGTACATGAGTGAATGAGTATGAGGCAGGACATGGATTATTTCCTATGCATACAATGTTTGTTAAATTAGACAAAACACAGAAAGGTATAATTGTCAGTAGGATGCAACAGTTTAATAAAATTGTGTTCAGATTGATATTACCAAAAATACAATCTTGGAACATCTAGTGAATATCTATCGCAATTGGTGTTATACTCAAATAGGAAACTCATATCAAGTCAGATATTCTTACAGTATATGGAAAAAGAAATGACCTATACAATCTTGGAATATCTTGTGAATATCTGTCGCATATGAACTATATGCGACAGATATATGAATAAACCTCCCTCCGAGAAATGGCCATACAATCTTGGAATATCTAGTGAATATCTGTCGCATATGAACTATATGCTCTGATATATTGACGAACTTCACTCCAAGAAATGACCTATACAATCTTGGAACATATTGTGAATATCTGTCGCATATGAACTTTACTATATGTAAATAAACTTCCCTCCAAGAAATGACCTATACAATCTTAGAATATCAAGTTATTACCTGTCACATATGAACTCTATTCTATGATATATGAATAAACCTCCCTCAAAGAAATGACCTTTACAATCTTGGAATATCTTGTGAATACCTGTCGCTGTGAATTCTATGTTATGATATACGAATAAACATCCCTACAGGAAATGACCTATACAATCTTAGAATATCAAGTTAATACCTGTCGCATATGAACTCTATGCTATGGTACATGAATAAACTTCACTCCAAGAAATGACCTATACAAATCCTGGAACATCTAGTAAATACCTGTCTCATATGAATTATATGCTATAATATATGAATAAACCTCCCTCCAAGAAATGACCTATACACTCTTGGAATATCTAGTAAATACGTGTCGTATATGAATTATATGCTATAATATATGAATAAACCTCCCTCCAAGAAATGACCTATACACTCTTGGAATATCTAGTAAATACGTGTCGTATATGAATTATATGCTATGATATATGAATAAACCTCCCTCCAAGAAATGACCTATACACTCTTGGAATATCTTGTGAATACCTGTCGCTGTGAATTCTATGCTATGATATACGAATAAACATCCCTACAGGAAATGACCTATACAATCTTAGAATATCAAGTTAATACCTGTCGCATATGAACTCTATGCTATGGTACATGAATAAACTTCACTCCAAGAAATGACCTATACAAATCCTGGAATATCTAGTAAATACCTGTCTCATATGAATTATATGCTATAATATATGAATAAACCTCCCTCCAAGAAATGACCTATACACTCTTGGAATATCTAGTAAATATGTGTCGTATATGAATTATATGCGACAGATATATGACTAAACCTCCCTCCAAGAAATGGCCATACAATCTTGGAATATCTAGTGAATATCTGTCGCATATGTACTATATGCTCTGATATATTGACGAACTTCACTCCAAGAAATGACCTATACAATCTTGGAATATATTGTGAATATCTGTCGCATATGAACTTTACTATATGTAAATAAACTTCCCTCCAAGAAATGACCTATACAATCTTAGAATATCAAGTTATTACCTGTCACATATGAACTATATTCTATGATATATGAATAAACCTCCCTCAAAGAAATGACCTATACAATCTTGGAATATCTTGTGAATACCTGTCGCTGTGAATTCTATGCTATGATATACGAATAAACATCCCTACAGGAAATGACCTATACAATCTTAGAATATCAAGTAAATACCTGTCGCATATGAACTCTATGCTATGGTACATGAATAAACTTCACTCCAAGAAATGACCTATACAAATCCTGGAACATCTAGTAAATACCTGTCTCATATGAATTATATGCTATAATATATGAATAAACCTCCCTACAGGAAATGACCTATACAATCTTAGAAAATCAAGTTAATACCTGTCGCATATGAACTCTATTCTATGATATATGAATAAACCTCCCTCAAAGAAATGACCTATACAATCTTGGAATATCTTGTGAATACCTGTCGCTGTGAATTCTATGCTATGATATACGAATAAACATCCCTACAGGAAATGACCTATACAATCTTAGAATATCAAGTTAATACCTGTCGCATATGAACTCTATGCTATGGTACATGAATAAACTTCACTCCAAGAAATGACCTATACAAATCCTGGAATATCTAGTAAATACCTGTCTCATATGAATTATATGCTATAATATATGAATAAACCTCCCTCCAAGAAATGACCTATACACTCTTGGAATATCTAGTAAATACTTGTCGTATATGAATTATATGCTATGATATATGAATAAACCTCCCTCCAAGAAATGACCTATACAATCTTGGAATATCTAGTAAATACCTGTCGTATATGAATTATATGCTATATGGTATATGAATAAACCTCCCTCCAAGAAATGACCTATACAATCTTGGAATATCTAGTAAATACCTGTCGTATATGAATTATATGCTATATGGTATATGAATAAACCTCCCTCCAAGAAATGACCTATACAATCTTGGAATATCTAGTAAATACCTGTCGCATATGAATTATATGCTATAATATATGAATAAACCTCCCTCCAAAAAAATGACCTATACAATCTTGGAATATCTTGTGAATATCTGTCGCATATGAACTACTCGTATGCTATGATATATGAATAAACCTCCCTCCAAGAAATGACCTATACAATCTTGGAATATCTTGTGAATATCTGTCGCATATGAACTATATACGCATATAGTGTTATAGTCAAATACGAAACTCATATAAAGTCTGCAGATATTTTTACACTACATTTTACATATTCTGTTTATGATAGCTGGCCTGAGAGAAAAATTATAAGATTTATATCAACGCGAAATAGCCATTTCTATCTTGTACATTTTATCTATTGCATTCCTATACTTATTTATGTAATTATATGCCATTCTCGTGATTTTGTTCATGTTATATTGTTAAGGAGAGGTATTTATATAAGCCATCAGACTTGTTTACCGATCCTATCCTTTTCATGGAATAAAATACGTTTAAAACACATATTTTGAATATGTATCTTAAGATCACAACCGAGTATATGACCTGTTTGTTATGTGGACAAACCTCCCTCCAAGAAATGGCCATTCAGTCTTGGAATATGCAGTGGATATCTGTCGCAAATGATGTAATAATCAAATAGGAATATTTGGAAGATCAATGTTAAAATCCCAGCTTTGTTTGTAAAATACCATAACGAATCACTAAGTGATTACGCCAGGAAAATAGAATTCCGTCCAAATGCTTATTGTTGTACATCCCATTGTTATCCAAGTTGCCTCTTGTCAGATAGAATGGCAGTTTCATAATTGTCGTTTTTTTAGACTGGTCAAGAAAAGGCCATTCAATCTTGGCAAATCAAGTGCATCAAGGCAGTGAAAGGTTTAATCATCAAATGCCACATTTGAATCACCTCTTCCCACATTATATCGCTATGCCTCATTAATTTATATGTATATGCTGAAATAATGAATCATGAAGTGATTACGTTGGGACAGTATTGTCCTGTCACCAGGCTAATTGTTGTAATCACAGTTGCATCCTGTTAGACAGGGTGACATTACATAGTTGTCGCCTTTCACTGATTGGCAAATCTTGACATATGAAGTATATATCTGTCGTCAGTGGTCTAATCTTCTCATAGCAACTTTAAATAAATTCGTTTCGAATGAAATAACGGAATCCTTAAGTATTTACGATTAAGAGACAGGACTGTCAAATGTCATAAATTATGATTGAAATGAATGTAAATATGACAGAATAATGTAAATATGCAAACAACCTGTTTGTCTTATGAAACACTGTTAAGATATATCGACATATAAACAACATAAAAAGTTATAAGTAAATGGGAAAAGAAGCAGAAGAAACTAGATAAGGGACTGTCGACTAAAACACATACTTCTTACAGTTAAAATAGAATTAGAATAGAATGTGCTACAGTATATTAATTCTAAAAAATAAGTAAAATCGTGCATTTGATAATCTAACTTTTTAAAACTTAATATGTATTTATATGTCTTTAGCAATGTGTATCAATATGTATAAAGTGTTTATGTTCACGTATTTGTATGTATTGTTTATGTACATGTATATGTTTAATAACCTGTCATTCCCAAAATTGTCCATACAAACTTGTGTTTCCAATGTAACTCTGCCGTTATGGCAATACTTTCTTCATCAAATGACAAACTCGTCCATACATAAGTACTTATTTATCTATAGCAATATCTTCATCTTTATGTCTGTTTAATTCAAATTTACAGTTCATCAAGGTAATGTATTTAAACAAGTAACTGTCACAAACGTGACAATGTCCCCCGCCGCAATTAAGAAATGAGCTAAAAGAATGGACACACAGCATGTACCGAGTAGTGACATTTACATGTTTGATTCAATTATTGTTATATCGGGCAAACATTTTAAAATGGTCAATGTATTGTAGTGACCTTGAAAACGGGGTCAAGGTCACCCAAATCGACTGGTGTCTGCGTATTACTCAAATGAAGTCAGGTACCAAATTTGAAGACACTAGGTACAGCAGTTCATGAGATATCGTGCTAACAACAATTGACAATCAGTCTTGTAGTGACCTTGAAAATAATTTCAAGGTCAACCAAATCGACTGGTATCTGGATATTCCCAAAATAATATGAAGCTGAATACGCTTCGCGGCGGCGGGGGACAACTAAGGTCACAGTTTGTATTCAAGGTAATTTTCTTCATACAAATAACATTTTCATCAAAGTCATTATTTTGATCAAAGTCATTTTTCTCCAAAGTCATTTTTTTCATCAAAATCACTTTTTTCAGGAAAGTCATTATTTTAATCAAAGTATATATTTTCATTAAATCATTTTTTCACCAAAGTAATTTTTGTTATCAAAGTATTTTTTTCGATTAAAGTCACTTTCACATCAAAGTCATTATTTCCATCAAATAAAATTTTCACCGAAATCATTTTTTTCATCAAAGTCGATATTTTCATTAAAGGCATTTTTTTCATCAGTCATTTTTGTTTCATTAAAGAAATGTTTTTTCATCAAAGTAATTTTTTTCTTCAAAGTCACTTTTTTTCAACAAGTCATTATTTTAATCAAAGACAATATTTCATTTAATCATATTTTCACCAAAGTAATTTTTTCATCAAAGTCAAGATTTTTTTTATCAAAGTCAAGATTTTCATCAAAGCTAATGTTTTCACCAAATCAATTTTTCAGAAAAGACACTTTTTTAATCAAAGTCAATATCTTTATTAAAAAAATATTATTCATCAAATTTATTTGTTTTCTTCAAAGTATCTTTTCCCATCAAAGTCATTTCTTTTCACCAAATCACTTTTTTCATCAAAGGCAACATTTTCGTCAAAGTCATTTTCCTCCCATCAAATCAATATTTCCATCAAAGTCATTTTTTCATCAACGACATTTTTTTTCATCAAAGTCATTTTTTCACCAAAGTCACTTTTTTCTTATTAAAGACATTTTCCCATCAAAGTCATTTTTTCATTAAAATAAATTTATGTAAACAATATTTCAAAGTCATTTTATTACAATATCTCATGATTGAACAAAAGAATCTTAAGATATTTAAATATTCCAAGATTGAACAGGAGGTTTCAGGTTTTGATCATATCTGAAGATTTCCGTACATATCTTAAGATTTGTTATACCATCTTGGAATATAAAAATATTCCAAGATGGTATAGGCCAAATCTTAAGATATTTTTATTTCCAAGATTGTATAGAACAGTACTACGCTGAAATTAAGTGTAGCATTGCACCTAAACCTTACTGCGCGTAGAACAGTTCTCTACTGCAGACATATGTACGGTGTCCCTGTGTGATTCGAACTATGGACCCCTTTATCCGCAACGGAACGCGCTAAACACTCCGCTATCCCGCCTCCTAAACTGAAAGGACCCAAATGTAACTTGGATTTTCACATTATAAAGAGGTAATACATGTAAAATTCTGGCGCTTCTTTAGTGGTACCTTCATGTATGCATAGATTAATAAAAGATGGATGTGCGTCGTTTCTTCTGTCATCGTCATTAAAGATTAAATTACACGTGTGATGTCTTCCAGTTGTACGATCTTTTCATTATTAAAAATATTAATGAGTCAATATGAATATATTGAAATCTGTTATATACGTTGTAATGTTAGTGTAATTTAAGTTTGTAAATATCGGTAAGAATCTGAAAACGGACTTCAGAGAAACTGTCCTCAGCACCTTCATTTGTAATGGAGGGATCTCCGCCATTTAACTGGACAAAGTAACCTGTTAATAACAAATTTACCGAACGAATTTGCATATCATAGTTCAATGCGTGTTATTCGTCAGTCAATCTTTATTAGATCTTGACTTGTATTTGTGTGGTTTTAGGTTACAACCAATATAAAAAGTCATCGCTTATGCTGACAACATAAAGGTGGTATTCCAAAGGTTACGTGTTGCGTTGGTGAACTGTGAAAAGGACAATTGTGATGGAAGAGAGATATTGAGATATTCTAAAAGAAACGACCTTTAGATAAATAATATAATTGCTTTTGTATGAACAAGATAAAGCGATACATATGGCATAACTGGTGTGTCATATAAAACATTAAAACTGTTCATTAACGTTATTGTACACATCTTCGGTAATCTCCAGAGTATATTATCACTACAATATATGCTTATATGTCGTTATCAAGTTACTAAAAGAGATAAAGGATTTTCTGCATGGTTAACTGTCAAAAGAGGGCGGGATAGAGCAGTGGTTAGCGCGTTCGGCTTCGGATCAAGAGGTCGAATCCCGTCAGGAGCAAGGCAAGTCTGTCTGCAGTAGAGAACTGTTCTACACGAAGTAAGGTTTGGGTGCAATGCTACACTGAATTTCAGCGTAGTACCACCCATGGTTCGCTAGTTCCAGCCGCTGCTCACAGGTTTCACCGCAGTACATAGTCACATGGCGTTGCGGGCTTTCTCCCTGCCATAATACTAGCAGCCGCGATATAAGTGAAATACTCTTGAAAGTGGCGTTAAACCCCAACTCACCTCACCTTAATAGAGTCAAACACACACTATTTCTAAGTTCTATTTTTAAGTGAATTTATAACGTCTGTGATGAGGATATATCCCATAGAGAGATAAAAAAAATTTCATTCATGAAAGTGTAATATTCAATATTTTATATCTGTTCAAACGCACACTGGGTGCTGACATTTTCAAAGGGGTTTTCTGGATATAATGTTTGGTATTTGAAGAAAAAGTTTGTTTGGAAATTTGTTGACGCATAATTACGTTGGGACATCATAAAACAATCCAAAATCGTTTTGGAATCTCCTATCTTGTCTGGCTAAGGAGATTCGAAAACGACAATTTCTTAAAGTTGTTGTGTTTCTCAGAAATATCAACGGATAAGTATTTGAAATTGACTTTAGTTGGCTTCTGAAGACATTATTTAATTATTTCAGTCGCATGTAGCGCTCATGGATTGAAATGTATTTTTATGGAATCGTTTACTTTGTCCAAGGGTTGAATTGATGTGATGGTTAAAATGTTGCTCTGCACACAATATCAAATCAAAGGAGCATGGATATTAGTTAGCAGCTTGATGATCAAATAGTGTTATGCCAACGTGCAACAAAGGCTGAATTAATATCCCAACCCAGTCATATACTTTGTGAATAATTCATCCTGAAATGTCAACAACATTTAGCTAAGATATTTAGGAACACTTTTTATTAGAGATACATGGCACTCATGACTTGCATCATAAACATCTAATTTGTAAAAACCACACATAATTAATGCTTCACTTTACTTTCTGCTGAATACTGTGTTCACGTTTCATGATATATCAGAGGTGAGGTGAGTTTGGTTTTAACGCCACTTTCAAGAGTATTTCACTTATATCGTGGCTGCTAGTATTATGGCAGGGAGAAAGCCCGCAATGCTATGTGGTTATGCATTGCGGTGAAACCTGCGAGCATCGGCTGGAACTAGCGAACCATGGGTGATACTACGCTGAAATTCAGTGTAGCATTGCACCCAAACCTTACTGCGTATAGAACAGTTCTCTACTGCAGATAAAGTTGCCGTGCCCCTGACGGGATTCGAACCCCGGACCTCTTGATCCGAAGCCGAACGCGCTAACCACTGCGCTTTCCCGCCCCCTGATATATCAGAAGTGACTCACATTCAACGTGGTTATTGAAACTGGAATCACCAGTCAATGCCGTGCATTATGCTTGTTGAAGCACCTTACACCTTATTACTTAAAAAGTAAATTAACAAAAGATAAAAACAATTTTTTTACAAAAACACTAATATTTCATTCACTCACTCTCATACTCACCCATAGATACCTTTACTAATTCATAAAAGTAAGCTGTATTTCAAAATATAATTCAAATTAATGAAACTATTTTGCATCGATTTTGATTTTTCATTGCGTTAAGAGGTGAGTTGTGGTTTAACGCCGCTTTCAAGAGTATTTCACTTATATCGCGGCTGCTAGTATTACTACAGGGAGAAAACCCACAACGCCATGTGGTTATGCATTGCGGTGAAACCTGCGAGCATCGGTTGGAACTAGCGAACCATGGGTGGTACTGCACTGAAATTCAGTGTAGCATTGCACCCAAACCTTACTACGTGTAGAACAGTTCTCTACTGCAGACAAAGTTGCCGTGCCCCTGGCGCATTGCGTTAAGAAACAAGTGCTGACCTGTCGTGTGCTGTAACGATTCGTAGCGCCAATATCCAATCGATAACGCCAAAATCTGAACTAGGACACCAATATTATCAACTAGGGTGCCAATATGCACAATATCAACAACGACATCTAAAGGCAATCGCCAATACGTAGTTTATATTGGATTGGAATTACGATATTACATGACATCTGATAGCTTAATGTCACTTAATTTAGGTTTAAGTTTCAATAAAAGACAATAGAAGTGTAATAGAACGTTCCCCAGAATATTCGTATTGATATTAATAGTGTAAACTCTAATAACGCTGATCTGTTAATGCATGTATCGTCTGGTGAGTTGTGGCGACACGTTACTTATCGTCCCTTGAGGAAAGATCATATTGTTATGTTCACATTACTTGATATTCTACAAGTTTCCGTTAGGTGATAACAGTATTGCAGTATGAGCAATTAAGCAGACGATACGCTCTTTGAATGTTTATTGCTTCGTCTTTATTGTCATAAGAGCATGAGAAGTGAGTGAGTTTGGGTTAAACGCCGCTTTCAAGGGTATTTCACTTATACCGCGGCTGCTAGTGTTATGACAGGGAGTAAGCCCGCAACACCATGTGGCTATACATTGGGGTGAAACCTGTGAGCATCGGCTGGAAGTAGCAAACGATCGGTGATACTACGCTTCAATGTAGCATTGCACCCAAACCTTACTGCGTGTAGAACAGACAAAGTTGCCGTGGATTCGAACCCCGGACCTCTTGATCCGAAGCCGAATGCGCTAGCTACTGCGCTATCCCGCCCCCTAAGAGCATGAGCAATGTTGTTGTGATTTGTTAGAAGTAAAATGAAGAGACTGTGATGACCGACAGTAGTTATACACAAGTTCATACCATCGCTTAAACACAACTCGTGTAATATCGTTATATTCCACCAGTGTTATAATACATCGATAAATAAGAGGGGAGAAGCAATTCTAATGGGGTGTCGTAATGGCTCACAGGCCAAATGTTCAAGTGTAAGCAAGATCTTTGCTTGCACAAAAATGATATTTACCCAATAATATTCTCCATACAAGAGTAAAGCAACAGGGAGGGCATATACCTCTATAGTTCATTAGTGGAACATTCTACCTTAACGAGACATTGGCGGGATCTACTATTCTGTAAATGTATTTTATGTCAAGGTTAAGGTACGAGTGAGTGAGTTGGTGTTTAACGCCGCTTTCAAGAGTATTTCACTTATATCACGGCTGCTAGTATTATGGCAGGGAGAAAGCCCGCATCGCCATGTGGCTATGCTTTGCGGTGAAACCTGCGAGCATCGGCTGGAACTAGCGAACCATTGGTGGTACATTAAGGTACGAAGACGAGGTCTTGATGCACGTAGATAGACCGCAGGGTGGGTCAGGTAGAGCCGCGGGCGAAGCTATATAATTTTAAGGGGAAACCTGCAAAATTCACATTTGAAAAATACCCCAACCCTCTATAAATATGACCCTGTCAAAATGGTTTCATTAAAAGGCAACACCACCTCAAATAAGTTGATTGCGTTAAACAAATATATTCGTTAGTAATAATACGTTTGCGAAATTGTTTTCATTTAATACTGTATCGTATAAGTTGACAGCTAATACAAATGTGTCATCTTTGGCGACGCAGGGTATTAGAACGCCGCGTGTCGCAATCTTCCCGTGCACTTCATGACTTTCGCGCACATGTCATCGGGCGCGGCACGCTGAAATGTACACGCGTGCACACTAAACTCAGTTGGTCATAAAAAAAACTTTCTAATTTCAACTGGCTCCGTAGCCTAATGGTACCTAGTGGTTGCAAACCGAAAGGCCAGTGATTCGGTCCCCGACTTAAAGAGTGTTATTAAATTCTTGTGTTGGAATTATAAGATTAAATGTTTTTTATGATGGGA
Organism: Gibbula magus; assembly: GCA_936450465.1. Classification (NCBI taxonomy): domain Eukaryota; kingdom Metazoa; phylum Mollusca; class Gastropoda; order Trochida; family Trochidae; genus Gibbula; species Gibbula magus. The sequence continues at coordinate 97,691,028 of OW388289.1, read as the reverse complement.
TATGTCTGAGATTTGAAAAGAAATTAGTTTAAAAATCAATTACTAATGTTTGCGGTCTATCTGTGATTTAAAGACCTCATATGATGTTTCTAAATCACAGATATACCCAACTTGATGTCGCCAAGATCCTACCTCCAGGTTACGGAAGTGTGCTTAACAAAGGGATGACGTCACCAGAGGTTTATAAATGTTAGGACCCATACAAACATATCAGAGAAACGCCATCTTGTAACAGAGAGGAGACATACTTCTATAATTCATTATTGGAATTGTCCATCTTAACAAGCGCTTGGCTTGGCTCCTCTATTCTGTACATGTATGTTATATGTTAGGTCACATACAAACATGCATTGTTCCTGTCATCAACCTGATTGTAATTTGTAATATTGCGTTTCATCAAGCATGCCTTTTGCCTCAAAACCGTTATAAGATGAGCAGGTTGAATGGCCAGACAGGTGGACTTACATAATCATAATTGAAACAACCTTTGGGCACAGGAAACAATTGCATTTGCTTGAACATAATCAGATATATAATGTCTCATCTGACATTACTGGTGTGTGGTTTTCCCATTACAGCAACAATAACACGATTATCCAAATAGAGGTGACTATTTATAAAGTATTTTTAAGAATAAAATGTGTATATTAGCTCCAACTAAATAGACAGAATACTACTGATCATTATACACAACAGGGCATTCGACCTTTTATAAACTATTTGGCATACAAATGTATCAATGTGCCAAACTCGCGGACACATGGTAACGAATTTATCTCGACGAGCACCCTCATTAAATACACAAAATCAGCAGTCAAAGAATGAGATAGTCAAAATGGCGGCCGATCATGTCGGTGTTACTTTTTTTTGTTGACTTACAACTTTTTTATTCATACCATAATTCTCGCCGCTAATGGCTGCAATACTGCCGAAGCGGCGTTAAACAATAATTCGCTCACTCACTCATACCATAATTGCTTTCAGCATAAAAAGTGAGTCTAGTGCCGTGCAACGGTTCTAGACTGAAAGCAAGGATTTTTTACAAATTGATCACAACAGCAGCTGAAACGGGCATTTCTCACATCCGTTGCACCGGTCAGGTGACCTTGCATACACATTCCATCGGAGAGGACAGGCGGGCGTACCGAAACTGTTGACCAACACATGGACAGTCTACTTCACTACTTTGGAAATTGTAAATAGTGCACAGGTACAGAAGTGACATTTCAGGTCTAGCAATTGCTATGTTTAGCACTTATCTAAATAAGATAGTATCGAAAAAAGCCCATTTTTGACTCTCCTATCAGGATTATCAACCTCACATACATCTTGCTCATTAAGAATAGTATTTACATCTATATCGTTTACTAAGTGTTCTTTTGATGTGTATAGATCATGATAACATTGTGTAGCTTCTTTCATAATATCATCATCCGAAATAATTAGTTTACTATTAGGCATTTCAAGTTCCTTCATATTTTTACTGATATAACTTCTAGTTTCTAGATTACAACCATATTTTCTGATGTATTCTCCTTCATCGATTCATTTAGCTTTAGATGCAGCAATTGTTGTAATTCCCGTTTTTTTGGAGTTGACCAGATATGTAAAATCAATGTCAGATAGTTGTGCAAACATTATGGGGTAAAATTAAGTCGTTTTAATGATAGAGTGGAGATAAATAAGTGTAAAATCAGCAGAATTACTTAAGCTCTAAACTGGTGTAAGGTAAAGAAACATGCCACCTGTTAACTATTTTGGTGTCACTGAATAGTCAATGAGTATATATCGATTCAACAGAAAACTAGTCAGAGATTGTGAACATTAATATTTGAAGTATTATTCATTTCTAATTTTATTTGACTTCATCTGATGACACACTCGCTAAATATTGACAATGTACTCAGTACAGATCAGTGAATGAGAATTTTCCAAAGGACAGTCTTATGAATATTGAATCAAATATGATCAAACCTTAGCAAAGGGTGAGTGGGTGGTATATTGATGAGCGTCGCTTGGGCAGTACCGAGTCATTAGCGGCGATGAATTTAGTTAAATTAGATATTTAAATAGATATTACAGCAAAGAATGGTGTTATGAACGTTCAACGTTGATATCGTTGAGTCGTTTGCCCTTGTATTCTGATACGGTGCCGGAATCAGTTGCAATCAGCAACCGACTGATCTTTCTACGACTGCTTCTTGTTGGCGGTAGTATTGCCGCTGCGTTGAGACGTCATGAGTCAGGTGGTTCGCAAGCCATTCAAGTTCTCCTTTGTTGAGGTCTATAACCTACAAATGAAACACATAATGGCTGATATTGTAACATGTTTGGTAGTCTGGTGTATGATATGGTAATATGATAAAGGATATGGTTACATGATGGGTAATAGGGTAGCCCGGAATATGATATCGTAACATGAATGACATAGTCACATGATGAATGATATGGTTACAGTAAAACATTAAATCTTTAACTGAAACACATGCTTTGGGAATTTCGAAATCTTACTTAGTATCAATGGGACTAAAGGTTTCGGGTTGTACGACTTACTGGCATTCGGATGGCAACAACATTAAACTGTTATTAGTATCTCCAAACATAATTAACTGTTTCAATGTACTTGCACAGACGAGTGGATGTTTTGAGTTCCGGCCTTCTACATCTATCCCTCTTGGTTGTACTTTGAAGAGCCTGCCATGTTGATATGCATCCAGAGCCAGATTTCGGAAAGATGAAACCGTTGAATTCCTGTATCTAGCATGATGAACGTTGTTTGATCTGCACATCTATTGCAACACTCATGTCTTTGCTGAAGATGGTTGCAACCTTTTTTGTTATGTTTCCCCTGGGAATGAACCATAGCTAGTTCGAATCCCGCCAGGGGCACGGCAACTTTGTCTGCAGTAGAGAACTGTTCTACACGCAGTAAGGTTTGGGTGCAATACTACACTGAATTTCATTGCCGTACCACCCATGGTTCGCTACTTCCAGCCGATGCTCGCAGGTTTCACCGCAGTGCATAGCCACATGGCGTTGCGGGCTTTCTCCCTGCCATAATACTAGCAGCCGCGATATAAGTGAAATACTCTTGAAAGCGGCGTTAAACACAAACTCACTTGAAAGTGGCGTTAAACCCCAACTCACCTCACTTTAAACAGATGGGTGGACTGAGTGCAATGAAGTACCTTGCCTAATGACACAACACAGTATGAGATCCAGATCAGAGTTGTTTGAACTCAGGCCATTGGCATGGGAGGCAAGTATGCTAACCACTACAACATCTTTATTATCAAATAGCTGATATATTATCGTTTCGTTTAAAACGCTGATTTCGCTCTGCATATAGCATATAGTTGAGAGGATCATTTACATATATCTGCAATTTTAACATGGAATATACTTCAGTGTACCTTTCTAGCAATTTCTTATCTAGGGGATCAAGTGTGTTGAACATATATTTTGTCAGCGTCTGTCGTAAGTTTTAAACAGGAGCTGCTTAACCTCCTCTCCTTTTGTTGAAGATGGCGAGCTCTGCCAGTTCCCTGAAGAGTGGATAGGAAGGTTGGCTTTCCATTGGGTCTATAACCTTCTTCATGCTGTCATATATGTAGCTTCGAATGAGAATGAGATCGGATGTGAGTGGCAAGTAATCCGCCTTGTTAAATTTGTTCGTCATCAGGGTAGCTAAAGCTATTGAAGAGATGTTGTCCTCCCATGAAGAAGCCATCTGTTTCAGAAACCTACTGGCCGACTTCTGGGCTTATTCGTCACCCTGGCAAAGCGATATCCCCTATGGCCCAGTTTAATGAGATTATGTCTAAGGCAGAGAGCCAATCCAGGTTTCTCAAACATGGAAATCCCAAATTCATTTTCGCCAAGGATTGCGAATCTTCTGATGGCTGCAATAATGCCCTCCTGTCAAAAATTGATGCAGGTCTTTCGATCCAATTTCAATATGGAGACGACCAAGCTGCCTCTTTCTTTGGCTGATATCATGTCGTCGCCTCGAGCCCACTTTTCGTAACAAAACAGTTCGAAACTGAAGGATCAGCTTTTCTGATGAAATAGCCTTGTATACATCGTCTGTAAAACACTGTGTGTCGCAATCTTGTAGCTTCATCCTGTTCCCTTCCACTTGAAGTAAGGCCTAAGGAGGCTTCCATTCAATAACACTCGTGCTTTTGCTTGTATTTCAGGTATTTAGGTGCTCTTTGTTGTTGTCTTCTTCCTTTTGGTTCCTGTGGCTGATGTTTTTGCGTGGCGACAAAGTATTGAGGTTTTGAAAACTCCAAAACAGAAAATACAGGGTAAATAATTGTCTTTGTCATTTGTTCTTTCAGGAGTCTTCTTCTTTACAATCAATTCCCCTTCCCTTAAGTTATGATTGAAGTTCCCTTTATTTGTGAGAAGCTCAAGGACACTCATCATTTCCTTTCCTATTTTATAATAGGCTTTTGCCGCATCTGGTTCCTCACTGTGAACCTTTTGAAGGTGAGGAGATATTCTGTGGACGAATAGACGTCCACAATATGAACACGCAAGCTTCTTTGGTTCCCTCTTTTCCCCTGTGACTGAAAACCAATCAGTATAATTGTTGTCAACATTACTCATATGAATATTTATGTGTTCAACAAGTTTTATTTTACATCAAAAACAAACTTCCAAAACATTGCATTAATTCAAAATAATTGATCAAGTTAAAATATACCATAGACCCGTTTAGTGGTTAAGGCATATATCACATAACCTTTATATTTTAGTTAAAAATACCGTTAAGAACTAGTGATTGAGGACAGGTTATCTTTCTAGGATTATGTACTTCACAAGATTTGACATTATACTAAGCATGGCGTCTAAGTTTACTAGGTTCTTTCAACAGACCATTTCATAAAGGAGCTACTGTTTAACAACATTATAAAATTACACTGGTGGAACCAATAATCTTAAGCTTATAAAATTATGCAATTAAAATAACCATATACTACTCAACGGAACATCCTATGTTCATAGTGCACTTCTTGATCTATTGCTCACTTTTCATCAGGCATATAATAAAACAACCAAATAAAAGAGATTTATAGTGGTATAAAATACACAGATTTTCTTTATATGTGAGGTACGTTAACTTACTTACCAACCCATATCATCACCATGGATTTGAAGACGTGACAAAATCTCCAAAGTGTTTAACCAGAAAAAAAAGTTGTGTGAGATGTAAATGACACTATTTTAAGAAAGGGTACTTGTGTTACAATGCAATTTGTATGTTTACCCATGGTCAAGAGTATTTCTTTGATTTAGATATCGATATAATCAACCAATAAGGTCCTTATTGAAATCTTCAGCAAAACGTTACTAAGTTACATGTGGTAATTTGGATGCCAATGTCACGAACTAGCTTGACTTTGAATTTATTTCAAACAAAGAAACACTCAACAAAAACAATTCCCACACAATTCACTCGCACGTGCACAGTCAATACTCGCATATCAACTTCTCATAACAAACATGCAAACACACCTTCATGTATACACTACCATCACACCTACACGTACTACTGCATTCATGCATATGACTACACCCATGTTACACACAACACTCACATATGCAAAACACTCTTGCCATAACGCATACTGTCATATTACTCACATTCCATATCCAACGCTCCATATGCACACGTATATGTTCAAACAATCAAATCATAAATCTTTCTCTCGAAGATATACAATATACGATTACATCTCTAAACAATACACACTTAACAAAACAAACACATCAAATGATCTACGAAAGTTCATTTGAAATCCACCAAAACGTGGGTATGTGTTTCAAGTCATTCACTTGAATGATAGTTCATGAGTCACTATGACACGAGAATCATATATGTTCATACAGTTCATACAGCTTCATCAAACACGAAGATGAAGAATCAACAAGGCTTCGTCAAACACGAAGACAAGAGTTCAAGTCAAACACTTGAATGAAAATAAGTGCCGGAGCACCGTTACTGTCCCCACACTGAGCTTATGTCCGTAGATCCAGATCTCGATCCACCATGCGTCCACCATGTTTCTCAAATGTCACCATCAGTCAGTCATAGTTAGACAACATCCACTCTACCGTAATACAAAGATTGATGACGCCACACCTTTGTCATAATGACGTCACCACAGAACAAGGGTCGACCAAAGCGCAGTCTACTGGTTACCAGGCAGATGACATGGTAGCACTCCCTAGTTTTCCGCCTCACTTGTCCCCGAGTTCTCCACTAGAATGCAATTGCAATACTAAGACTACTGTAAACTAACATTTCAGAAAGGAGATTCTCATACCTTATACATGTACGTACACATTAATACAAATGTATGACAAACGCATTGTCACACATCAATAATATCACAACAATTGTCACACAACAATATAATCACAACAATATAATCACAACAATTGTCGAACATTTCAACCACAAAATATACAATGCAATTCACATACAAACATGTACGGGTGGAGGAAGGATGCCTGGTGGTTGAGGATTGTGTGTAGCAGAATTCTACCACTGACCAATACACTGCTTTGGCCCCGACTTCATCTAGACAGGTGGCCAGATTGGTCCGGTCTGGTCAATCGGCTGGTCATGCCAAGCACTTGTTTGCGCACATCTTTGCTATCCTTCTTCTTACGCTGCTACCTCTCTTTACAATTAGTTTCTTTACTTTCTTGGTGCTCTCTTGCATACCTTCACCACCTTTCCACAATGCTTTCCTTCCTGATGTACTATCCCTATGCTCTGCACTCTTTCTTAGTGCACTCTTGCACACACTCATCAACTTTACTCGGCTTCCAAGATAGCGGTGGCCCATGGGCTAATCCAGTGAAACATTGGCAACGTTTTAGTGGAGTATATCATCCTGGTATCCCCGGTGCAGTCAGCAGGAAACCCGCTGACATTAAGCATTGCCCTTGTTGGTGCTCCGTGGTGGGTGGGGATCCAGGTTGATGAATATTTGCCAACTGAACATGACTCGTTTAGTAAAAAACAAGCGAAATTTGTCAACAGATGATTGTCCCTCTTCTGAGGAAGAGGCAACATCATCAAAATCATCTAAATCAAAACCTTCAACCTCAACTCCAACTCCAACTCCAACTTCATCTTTAATTCAAGCACCTTTCCTCAGTTTTTGGTTATATCATCAACTGATGATAAACCTCTTCGGCTCAATCCCTTCGCCACCGCCAAGACCATTCAGGGTCTTGCTGGTGATGTGAAGGATGTCAAGAAGATACGGAATGGGTACCTTCTTGTGGAAGTAAGAACAAAACAACAGGCAACATCACTTCTCACCTTGCAGAATATTATTGACAAACCTGTTAAGGTTTCTCCTCATACATCACTAAACAGCAGCAAAGCCATTATCCGGGATGAGGATCGCTGTCTTGATGATTCCTCTGAACAAGAGCTCCTTGATAACCTGAAGAGCCAGGCAGTGACTGCTGTCAAGCGCTTCACTATCAAGAAGGAGGACAACATCATCAAGACGCGCACCTATCTCCTGACATTTTCAACTCCACAAACTCCAAAAACTGTGTATGCAGGGTATTACAAACTCCCCACGGAACTGTATATCCCTAACCCCCTCCGTTGCTACCGGTGCTAGAAGTTTGGCCATGGAAGCAATTCCTGCAAAGCGGATGAGCGAGTTTGTCCACAGTGTGGCAAACCCGACGATGAAAGCCATCCAGACAAATGCAAGGAGTTGCCGAAATGCGCCAACTGTGCTGGTGAACACCTAGCTTCCTCAAAGGAGTGCCCACGGTGGCAACAGGAGTCTAAAATACTAAAACTTAAATTCACGCAGAATATCTCTTTCCCGGAAGCAAACCCTCATACTCAACCATAGTATCATCAGCAACTGCCACTAAATGCTCTGTATTAACCCAGACAGACATTCAGTGGGTGAGTGATCCCCCAACTCAATACAAACTCCGCAATTCAACTTATTCCACAATAGGTACCATGACATTCCCTCTTCTGTCCCTTACAGAGCCTGTCAAGCCGACAGGATCTAAAATACCTCCAACTGCAACCAAAAATCCAAAACATTCAACCTCAAAACATACTGCCAAAAATTCTAAATCCAAAACAGCATCCCGCACTCCCAAAGGCCTAAGGAATGCGGTAGAGGTCTTCAACAAGTATGGATCTCTTGACCTTGAGTCTGATGACGTCCTTATTGACGCATCAGACACAGCGTCTCTTAACAACTCGCCCAAAAAGGGGCAAAGGGTTAGGTCCAATGACCGTCGCTTCTCCCCGGTAAAACATCCGCCATGAGGCTTTTAATATTATATTTTATCCTCGCATCCATGGCGATTCTCCAGTGGAATTGTCGAGGCTTTAAGGTCAATTTTAATGAATTGGGCTTGTTGGCCCAACAATACAATCCCCAAACTATTTGCCTTCAAGAAACTCATCTTAAATAATCTGATAAAGTTGCAATGAGACCATTCACTTTTTATAATTCTTTCTCCCCTTCTGTTGATAGGGCTAAGGAGGGTGCATCAATTTTAGTACGTGATGGAATTATCCACAGAGTAATTCCATTAGAAACACAATTACAAGCTGTTGCTGTCAGCTTATCATTATTTACAACTTTAACTCTCTGTTCTATATATATTCCACCATCTCAAGATCTAAATATAAAAGATCTTGATCAACTTGTTACCCAATTACCTTAACCTTTTATTACCATGGGTGACTTCAGCGGTCACAATCCCCTCTGGGGTAGTAATACTCTAGATACTAGGGGTAAAAGACTCGAAAGTTTCCTCAATCAAAATGACTTGTGTCTATTTAATGATGGCATAAACACATATCTACATCCTGCTACAGGATCTTGTACAGCTATAGATTTGTCAGTAACTGATGCATCCCTTTTACATGACTTTTCATGGTCAGTCCATGAGGATACACACATGGCGTTGCGGGCTTTCTCCCTGCCATAATACTAGCAGCCGCGATATAAGTGAAATACTCTTGAAAGCGGCGTTAAACCCCAACTCACTCACTCACTCACCCATGAGGATACATGTGGAAGTGACCACTTCCCCATTGTATTAGAACCCTCATCACCTATTCCCGAGGAGCACAATCCTCGTTGGAAATTTTCCAAGGCGGATTGGGGTACATTTTCTGCCCTATGCCGTGATCGTATTATATTTGATGAAATAGTTAATGCAACTGATCCTGTTGAGGCCTTTTCTAAAGGTCTCATTGATATAGCAACTGAAACTATCCCTAAAACCTCGGCAAATCCACGTATTCACAACCCATGGTTTAATGAAACCTGTGATACTGCCATTAAGGCACACAAAAAAGCTGAACGCAAGCTCAGTAAACGACCTACAAGAATTAACTTAGATAACTGTCGTAAGGCACGAGCTAAAGCTTGACGCATAGTCAACCAACAAAAACGCGAATCTTGGAGAGGCTATGTCTCTAAGATCAATTCCAGAACACCTATCAGCAAAGTCTGGAATATGATTAGTAGAATTAAAGGCAAAGGTTCTAAATCTACAATAAAACATCTTAAGGTCAATGATGACCTTCTCACATCAAAATCTGACATTGCCAATAATTATAAGTTGGCTGAAACAATCTCTAAAAATTCCTCATCTGCAAATAATGTCCCTGTTTTCCAAAAGTACCAAAAGGTACAGGAAAAACGACCACTTAATTTCAAATCTGACAATTGAGAAGATTATAATGAACACTTCTCCTTGTCAGAGCTAAAAACTGCACTTTCTAAAGCTCATGATACAGCAACGGGCCCTGATGAAATCCATTATCAACTTCTAAAACATTTACCGGAACCTTGCCAGGAGGTTCTACTTCAGGTATATATATGGGAAACAGGTGAATTTCCATCTTGTTGGCACAATGCTACTATTGTGCCTATCCCAAAACCTGGGAAGGATCATACAGACCCTTCCAACTACCGTCCTATAGCCTTAACAAGTTGCGTATGTAAAACTATGGAACAGTTGATCAATGATCGTCTAGTTTGGTACTTGGAAACTAATAAATTACTAACTGATATTCAATTTTGTTTCCGCAAAGACCGCAATACCACTGATCATCTTGTTCATTTAGAATCATTCATTCGTGATGCATTTATTAACAAACAACATGCTGTGTCTATCTTTTTCTATTTAGAAAAAGCTTACGACACTACATGGAAGCATGGCATCCTAAAAGATTTATTTGAATTTGGCTTGCGAGGTCGTATGCCTCATTTTATGTCTAATTTTTTACATGACCGCCAATTTAAAGTGCGCGTGGGTTCCACCCTTTCTGATTTCTTTGATCAAGAAATGGCTGTCCCACAAGGTAGCATTTTATCTGTCGCATTATTTAGCATTAAAATCAACAGATTGGCTAAAGTCTTAAATGACCATACAGATGGTTCACTTTTTGTTGACGATTTTGGAGTTTCCTGCAGAGGCAAAAATATGCCATCAATCGAGCGCTATTGCAGCTATGCCTCAATAAAATACACAAATGGTCCTTTGAAAACGGCTTTAAATTTTCCAAAGCTAAAACATCTTGTGTGCATTTTTGCAATAAGTGCAAAATGCACAAAGATCCAGAATTATTCCTTGATAAAACTCCAATTAAAGTCGTTCCTGAGGCCAAGTTTCTTGGTCTCACATTTGATAGTAAATTATCATTTATCCCAAATATTAAAAACCTAAAAGCCAAATGCTTAAAGGCATTAGACCTTTTAAAGGTTGTATCAAATAATAAATGGCGTTCGGCTACGGATCAAGAGGTCCGGGGTTCGAATCCCGCCAGGGGCACGGCAACTTTGTCTGCAGTAGAGAACTGTTCTACACGCAGTAAGGTTTGGGTGCAATGATACACTGAATTTCAGAGTAGTACCACCCATGGTTCGCTAGTTCCAGCCGTTGCCCGCAGGTTTCACCGCAATGCATAGCCACATGGCGTTGCGGGCTTTCTCCCTGCCGTAATACTAGCAGCCGTGATATAAGTGAAATACTCTTGAAAGCGGCGTTAAACCCTAACTCACCTCACCTCAAATAATAAATGGGGTGGAGATGAAGAAACTCTTCTTCATTTCTATCGATCACTCATCCGCTCCAAACTAGATTATGGATCCATAATATATGGATCTGCTCGCCCTTCTTATATTAAAATGCTAGACACAATCCATCACCAGGGTCTCAGGCTTTGTCTTGGGGCATTCAGAACTTCACCTGTTGAAAGCCTTTACGTTGAAGCTGATGAGCCATCTCTTGAAGATCGGCGCATCAAGCTAGCACTTCAATATATAACCAAATTAAAATCAAACTCTTCAAATCCTGCATACAACTGCGTATTCAGTCCTGAATACCAGCAGTTGTATAACTCAAAACCTAAAGCAATTCCACCACTCGGTATCCGACTTCAACAACATGTTGAAGATTCTGATATCGACCTAACAACGATAGCAGAGCACGGTTTGCTTGCCACTCCGCCATGGCAGCTGGTGAGGCCCCGTGTCAACCTCTCTATCTACTCATAAGAAATAGAGCCATGGGCTCTGTAGCTCATCAGAATTTCATTGATTTATTATCAAAGGTTGAATATCTAAGTTATCTCAAGTAATACATTGTTAACACAAGTAAAATAATACCCACATTTGGAGTCACAGGGTCACCAATCCTACAATTAAGAATCACCTTTGACCAAAGAATCTTTACACAACATTTCACCTTTCTAGAGCTTTACATATAAACTGGAGAAGATGAAAATAGGTTTTTGGGTCATGACCCGTGACCTAGATTGGGGTCATGGGGTCACGAAATCTACAATTTAGAATCCCCATTGGCCAAGGAGTCTGCACACAACTTTTCAGCTCTCTAGACCTTTTGGAACTGGAGAAGATGAAAATAAATGTTTAAGGATGTGACCCCTGTGACCCCATTTGGGGGCATGGGGTCACGAAATCTACAATTTAGAATCCCCATTGGCCAAGGAGTCTGCACACAACTTTTCAGCTCTCTAGACCTTTTGGAACTGGAGAAGAAGATGAAAATAGTTTTTTAATCATGTGACCCATGTGACCCCATTTGGGGGCATGGGGTCACGAAATCTACATTTTAGCATCCCCATTGGCCAAGGAGTCTGCACACAACTTTTCAGCTCTCTAGACCTTTTTGAACTGGAGAAGAAGATGAAAATAGGTTTTTGAGGATGTGACCCCTGTGACCCCATTTGGGATCATGGGGTCACGAAATCTACAATTTAGAATCCCCATTGGCCAAGGAGTCTGCACATAAAAATTTCAGCTCTGTGGAGTTATTGGTTCTGGAGAAGAAGTCGAAAAAGCAAAAAGTTTACGGAAGGACGGAAGGACGGACGGACGGAAGAACGCTGGACGCCATGCCATAAGCCCATCGGGCCTTTCAGGCCTGATGAGCTAAAAATCAAATACAGACCAATTAATATTTCAACAGGCATTTTTTGAACTACGTGATTTTTTCGCAGATTATAAACCAATTTACACAGACGGTTCTAAGGATGGACCCACAGTTGCAGCAGCAACTGTGACTCCTTCAAAAACATATGCTTCAAGGCTGCATGATGGCAGCAGCATCTTTACTGCAGAAGCTAAGGCAATCCTTAAGGCCGTCCATCACATTAAAAACTCAACTCCAAATAATTACATTTTTTTTCCTGATTCACTTTCTTGCCTTCAAGCAATTAAAAACTGTAAGAGTGATCACCCAATTATCAGGGATATTTTATTACTTCATAATTCGTGTCTCCAATGCGACATCGTCTTCTGCTGGCTTCCTAGCCATATGGGTATCAGAGGTAATAACAAAGCTGACTCAGCTGCTAAATCAGCATTAAACCTCAAACATATTTCTCCCACTAAAGTTCCATATACAGATTCTAAACCTGCTATTAAATCTTACATTAAACAACGTTGGAAGTCCCAATGGGACCAACAACATCATAACAAACTTCACACTATTCAACCTCATTTACGTTACACATCTCTATCCTCTTTTACCCGGCAGGAAGCTTGTGTCCTACGACGATGTCGTATTGGACACTCTCATCTTACACATTCATATCTTTTAAAGGGGGAAGATCCCCCGGTATGTATACCCTGTCAGTGTCCTCTCACAATCAAACACATTCTATGTGAGTGTTGGGACACTGCACTTATCAGGAAAACTTTTTATCCTTCTATTTCAATCAATCAAGTTTTTACTCATTTCGGTGAGCATCGTGTTTTAGATTTTCTAAAGGCAATACACCTTATTGACAAATTGTAAATTTTAACTTTTCATTATCATCTTTTATTCAACTTGTGATAATATGCTGATGTTTTTGCGGCCTTCGTGCCGTGTTCTGTTTTTCAATTGCAATTTCATTTTTTTAAATTAGGCAAATAAATTAAATATCTCGCCGCTAATGGCTGCAATACTGCCGAAGCGGCGTTTAACAATAACTCACTCACTCAAATACAAACAATTATACTCACGGCTCAAACAGCCCACTCAGTTCTCGTTACATGCAGCTTTTATATTCTCAGTGCACAACTCAGTCATGCAGCACTGAGCACGCGCACTCGAGCTCACATAGCACTGGTTGCGTTTGCACGATGCATTCTGACTGCTATGTTCAAAGCTATTGTGACAGCCAAACATGTATTTGTTGAAATTGTGACGTGTTAACACCGCTTCAAGTTTTGAGATCACCCCTCCCAAGCTAACGATGTGTTCACAACATTATCAATACCGAGGGGCTCGAAAAGAGGTGACGTCACAAACTTGAAGGTAAACACTTCGAACTTTCAAGCATGTTCCGCGAAAAAAGATGATGGTCAAGGTAAGATAACTATCATTAACTTAAGAACAGGAAGATTTTCTGGATAACAACTTCTTTAATGTGAAAATACACGACGTTTCGGAGTACATACTCACTCCTTCATCAGGTGGAATGTAAGGAAATAACAAAATGTGGTACATTTATATAGCAAACAAAACAATGGTGAGGAAACTCAATCAGGGAGATTAACAAGCAGGAGAATGGTATACAATGGGGATTTGTAATACAAACATGAAGCATGAGAATGATGAGGGTTCTGAAACCCAATATTATCCTTATACAAGAGGCTAAATTGGGAAAGAGTGCGAAGTTTCAGATTCCTGGGTATATAACATACCGAAAAGACAGAGACAATAGGGGTTTTGGATTGGTAACGTTGGTTGCAGACAACTGTACCTCCACTCAGATTGAAGCTAAGGTGGGAAACCTAGAAACCCAGAAACCCAGGTCATCTCAGTCGTTTTGGCAAATAGTAAAAGAATCCGCATCGCCAATGTTTATCATAGGGTAACAACACCCACCACAATTGCTGAACTTAAAAAACTCAGTGACTTGGTGGGAAGTTCAGGCCTAATCCTAGGTGATTTCAACGCCCACAGTAGCCTGTGGGGTGAAAGCACCACCCGATCTGACCCACATGGGCGGATGGTGGAGGACTGGGTCGAGTCCGAGGGACTCGTTATACTGAATGATGGTACCCCAACTAGACATTGTGTCAACTACGGAACATGGTCGGCCATAGACCTCGCTATTGCCACAAAAGACTTAGCCACAGACTGCGTCTGGCAGGTTCATGATGACACATGGGGGAGTGATCACTGCCCGTGTTTCACTCAACTAGGTATCCCACCACTCCTAGAGGAAGAATGCACCCCCTCAGAAAAGTGGGATTTCTCCCGTGCAGATTGGTCAAAGTTCAGATTGGAGTGTAATAAGATCGACCCAACTGAAATAGTGTCTGATGATATCAACACTTTCTGTTCAAACCTAACTTTAGCGCTGATGAAAGCATCCAGGGCTTCAATTCCAATGAGGAAATCAGGGGGACGAGTAAAATCGGTCCCCTGGTGGAATCAGGAAATAGCCAGAGCGCGAAAACTTAGGAAAAAGGCATTGAACAGGGCTAAACGTGACCGATCTGCTAAAGGAGAAGTATGTCTGGCGAGGCAACGAGTCAAAGAATTAATTTCAAAAGCTAAGATAAAATCTTGGCAGGAATTCTGTGGCACGTTAAATGAGAAAACTAACTCAAGGACTGTCTGGCAAAAAGTACATGCTATAAGAGGGAAACGCAAAACACAGATCATTCCCAAATTAGCTGGCACTAAAACAATCAAAGAAAAAGCAAGTACTTTAGCCAAACACTTTGCCTCTGTCAGTAGCAATGATAACTTCTCTGTTGAATTTAAAAAGTCAGAGAAGTTAGTCAAACCACCCAAACAGCCCCCCCAGTGTGGCTTATCTTTTAACTACAGCTTCACGGTAGAAGAGTTCAAAGATGCTATTCATAACAGAAAAGCAACTTGCCCAGGTGAAGATATGGTCAGCTATGAGATGCTTAAGAGGTTACCAGATGGTATCATCGGCGTCCTCATCAAACTGTACAATAAGATTTGGGATATAGGAGAGGTACCTGTCGCATGGAAACATGCTTCAGTAATACCACTCCTTAAACCGGGCAAGGAGGCGGCCTCGGCCAACTCCTATCGCCCGATTTCCCTTACATCAAACTTGTGCAAAGCGATGGAGGCAATGGTGAACAAACGCCTAAGGTACCACTTAGAGTCACAAGGGCTGTTATCTCATGACCAGAGCGGGTTTCGGCCGCAACGTTCTTGTCTTGACCATATTCTGCGCCTGGAAAATGACATAAAGACTGCGCAACTACCCTGTTCGCATGCACTAAATTTACTCCTATGCGCAAATTTGCTCATAAGTAAACATACTCATGTGAGTAAAAGCAAAATTACTAAGCATTCGCATGACATTGACATCAAGGGGGAGTATTTCATTATTTTATGTTGTTGAAACATAAAACAAATATAAAACCTGAAGAAAAATAGAGCCATGGGCGATGTAGCTCATCAGGTTTATATGTTTTGATGTTGAAGACTGAAATAGATTGTTTTCAATATGTTTTAGTCTTACCATTTTATCAAATATTGAAAATGAGCCTGTAAGAAATGTGATTTTCAGAAAAAGAGGCTCCTTTTCAATATTTCTTCAATATTGTTTTTCAGAGTCTAAGTAACAAAATTCATAATCCCGGGCCTATCCCTCTTAAAAGTTTTCAGTGCATAACAAAAACATGACTTGACACTAAAGTTTGATAAAATTGGCTGTCGAAGTATCACAGTTCCTGCAAATATATTAAAGAAAAGTTGATTCTCCCAATTACAAGTACAATCCCTTGACACGGCATTGAAAATCGCTAGAGAAAGAGTAAAGAGAAAAACTTGATTTTATAATAGCTCTAAAATCTTTATTTTGACAGTAGAAAAGGTTGTAATCTCAATCATACACAGGTGATCGTCCTAGCATTACTAGTGCCAGGTGTGAAATTTAAGGTTTGAGTTCAACACTTTGCCACGCCCAGATTTTAGGAAGGATTTGGATTAAACGAACAAACTTAAGTCTACATATTATAAAGACGTTATTCTGAAAATTGTAGCTTTCTGTATCAAATGGTTTTTGAGTAGAAGTCGTTTAAAAAGCCTAAAATGCGATGGAATGACAAATTTACTCCTGTCAACAAATTTGCTCATGAGTAAATATACTTTTGCACGACCCCTTGACTAGGTGCAAATTTACTCATGGAGTAAATTTACTTAGGTGAGTAATTGCGTTCGCATGCAGTAAATACTCACGTGAGTATATTTACTTACATGAGTAAATATACTCAAGTGAGTAAATCGATGCATGCGAACAGGGTATAAGAAAAGAATATCTAGCTGCTGTCTTTATTGATTTTAGCAAGGCTTTTGACATGGTATGGCATGATGGACTCCTCTCCAAACTTGAGAATGTTGGTATAAAAGGGAAAATGGCAAATGATGTTCAAAGTTTCCTTGAGAATCGATCAATATCAGTGTTGGTTGGGGATAAACTGTCAGAGCGACACAGTTTAGATAATGGCACTCCTCAGGGAAGCATTATCAGCCCAACGCTTTTCAACATTATGATAGACGATCTCTTTGAACATGTACATGAACGCAAGTATATCAACACCTCAAAGTTTGCTGATGATGGGGCAGTTTGGGTGAGACACCGAGAGATTTCCAAAATTAGAACATTGCTGCAGGAATCACTCGATGGTGTCGAAAATTGGTGTGACAAATGGGGGTTCATTATCTCTCCTGAGAAAACAGTGGGGGTTGTATTCAGACGGAAAGGCAACCGGGTAAGCTGCACACCCAGGCTTCAACTTAAGGGCAAGACTGTCGCATTCGAGAAAGAAGCGAAATTTCTCGGTGTCGTCTTTGACCAACATCTTACGTGGTCAAAACACATTGACCACGTGGCAGTAAGATGTCAAGGCGACCTGAACGTAATGCGAGCAGTGTCAGGGACTTCATGGGGAGCAAACAGTGACACGTTGCTCACCCTCTACAAGTCACTTATTCGAAGCAAAATAGATTATGGGTGTGAGGCTTACCACAGTGCTGCCCCATCGACTCTGAAGCGACTAGATTCGATTCAATACAAAGCTCTTAAATTGGTGACGGGAGCAATGCCCAGAACCTCCCTCCATGCCCTTTTAGTGGAAACAGGGGAGCTCCCACTCGATCTAAGGAGAGAACAATTGACCTTAAACTTCTGGAGTAGGAGTACTAATCCATTGGTTAAAAAGATATGGACGGGGGATATCTTCAGTAAGAACCTCGTAGCACTTGCACGCAAAAAACCCTCCATGATGCCATGCGGGTTGAGGGTGCAACTGCTAAGGCGAGAACACGAGTGTGACACTGTAGACCCCCCTGAAAGTCTTAAACCAGGATTGGTACCCCCGTGGATACTCCAGGCCCCAAATGTAGACACCAGTCTCACTAAGGAAGTGCCAAAAAGTGAGAACCCTCTGTTGCTACGAAGCATTGCGCTTAGCAGGATAGACAGTCTCTATGAGTCCGCGGCACACATATACACTGACGGCTCAAAGGACCCAGTGAGAAATAGAACTGCCTATGGTATCCTAATTAGCTCTGCACGCACATCCGATACCCAAAGTATCTCAGTACGCATCCCCAATGGGCAATCTGTATATACAGCTGAACTTGAGGCCATACACCATGCACTCAGAATCTCTCGAGATTTAAGAGATAGACAGATAGTAATACTGTCTGATTCCCTTAGTGCATTGGAGTCCCTGACCACAAAAAACTCAGCCAGTAGACCAGATACCCTACGTGATATATTAGAACTCCTCCACAAGCTCAAATATATTCACGGAAAAGAGATACAGCTATGTTGGATACCGTCTCACATAGACATTCCAGGCAATGAAAGAGCTGACAAACTGGCACGTCAGGGCTTAGAGATAGAGCATATTTCTGATTATCCTTATTCAAAAAGCGAAATCAAAAGTATGATCAGAAACTCAATCTCTAAGAAGTGGCAGAAGGTATGGGACACCAGTCCGAAAGGCCGGTGGCTTCATAGTCTACGCCCCAGTGTGAAATCGAGACCTATGCACTCGAAACACAACAGGCAGTTAGACACAATGATCACCAGACTTAGACTCGGTGCAACACGCTCCTCGTACCTAAATTGTCAAACATGCCACGTCAAGGCCAGTGTCACTCATGTCTTACTGGAATGTCCTAGGTTCGAAATGGCCCGCAAAGCACTCAGGGAGGAGATTGGAGAAAGTACATTCACAGCGAAGCTACTGCTGGCGCACTCGCAACATCAAAAAATGTACAAGCCCTTATCCAACCTCCTCCTGAAAAGTGACCTTGGCCAGTGTATATGAAAGAAATATATCAATGTGCCGCGGGTCCGGTGGGATAGTGCAGTGGTTGGCACGTTCGTTCGAATCCCGCCAGGGGCTCGGCATCCTTATAAACAGCCAATAAGGTGGGGTGCAATGCCACATTAAAACAATGTAGTAACACCCCTGGCTAGCTAGTTCCAGCCGAAGCTCGCAGGTTTCACCACAATGTTCAGCCACCTTGACACTGTGGTCTTTCTCCCTGCCCAAACACTAGCACCTCCGGGTAATAGAAATCGCCTATAAGATCAGCCTAGTAGAGGGACGCAATATTAACAGCACAATTATATCACCCAAACGGCCAAATAGAAATTGCCTGAACAAAGTGAACTGCCTACTTTGTTCGTGACACACCCGGTAACATCTTCCCCATGAGTTCCTAGGTGGAACGCCCTTTCCAGGACCCTAGCCTTCTGGAAATCTTTTCTTTCATGTGTGTCAATGTGACACTGTCTGCCGAAATGCCTAACGGGCGAAGGCGACATTAAGCACTTAATGCAACATGTTATTTCCTTACATTCCACCTGATGAAGGAGTGAGTATGTACTCCGAAACGTCGTGTATTTTCACATTAAAGAAGTTGTTATCCAGAAAATCTTCCTGTTCTTATGTATACCACTTCTAAATGCCCTTCAAAGACCTGATCATTAACTTATACTGACGCATTTGACGCATTTCTCATTCTTGTGGCTATTTGTCTTAGGGGCTCGAAAACACCGTACGCAAGGTTATCATGACTGAGTGGGTTATTGTTTAACACCACTTCAGTAATCCAGCTATTGGTTGCCAGAACAGAGCAATGTATCAAATCCTCCTGATACTTTGAACAGTCAGTGTAATTCTGAATAAACTTGTTTAACAAATACTTCTATAGTTCTAAGTAGTATTCGTATCATGTGTGACATATTTAATATCCTTAATTTTGAAAATGCATATACGGAGAGGTTACATTAAACACGCCACTTGATACATAGACAGTATATTATATCAAGAATAGTAGCTATTCAAAATTACAATTTATCGTCGCTAAGTTGACACGATCCTCAATTGCAAACTATCCTTTCAAAAGAAAAGAGAACCAAAGTACGGGCGATGTCAACAGAAACCTGATCCAGTTCCATATTCATATTCAGTAGGCTTGTTGAAACACTACTTCTGATACTACTTTTAGAAAAAGACGCCATTTCGATCGTTATTAATATAATGACGAACAACTGGTCACTTAGAAATATAGTTGGTCCATATGAGAATAATCAACATGAACTTGTCGAGATATTGGACTGAAAAGCCTGACATGCAAGTTCCTTTGCTGAAAAATCCAAATCTGACTAATTGACTTTGAAAATTGTGTCACAATTCCCACAACCATCCATTCCTCCCTTCGACATGCTTTGTGTAAAGTATTAACAGAGTCCAGTGCCTGCTTCTCGGGATATCCCGTCTGACAGGGTTAACATACAGTTTCACATGCTGAAATTGTTACAGTGACCTTGAGTACTATGTTAAGATCACATAAATATAATCAATCACGCATCTTTCTGAGGAGCAGCATTTAGAAAGAGTTAGATAAGCGCATAAGGCTGAATTTGCAAAGTCTCAATGTGAACTAGAAGTGAAGGTCTCAGACGAGCACAGTGGCTTGTATTGCTGAAAACAATCTGAATCAGTTCCTAGGTCCAATACTACGATACGGTATAACCTATACTAATATGGTATATCGTATCGTAGTATTGGACCTAGGAACGGATTTTTTTCAGCAATACAAGCCCCTGTGTCAGACCAGTTGGGTCATCTCGTGATCAGTTAAATGGTAAACCCAACCAGATACACAGATTAAACAAGTGTTTGCCACTAACATGGCAATGTCCCCCGCCGGTAACACATCATTTGGTCAAAATGAGCTACTTCACATATTGCATTACTGGTAAAAAATGTCATGATGATCAGCAAATTTAAAGACTTTGGGTGCTCGGGTTCATGAGATTTTGGTTAACAAGAGTTCGAAAAGTGGTCAAAGTGCCATAGTCACATGGAAAATAAGGTCAAGGTCACCAAAATCGACTGGTGTCTGCGTCATCTCCCAATGTGGACTGACACCAAATATGAAAACATTTGGACCATCCGGTCATGATATATCACGTTAACAAGAGTTCGAAAAGTAGTCAAAGTGTCGCGTTGACCTTGGAAATAAGGTCAAGGTCATTAAAATTCGATTGGTGTCTGCGTCTTCCCACAGTGTAGGCTGATGTCTAATTTGAAGACTTTGGATACAATGCTTCGTGAGATATCGTGTAAATAAGAGTTCTCAAAGTGTCATGGTGACCTTGAAAATAAGGTCAAGCTCACCAAAATCAACTGTTGTCTGCGTCTTCCCCCAAAGTAGGCGGTCACCTAATTTGAAGACTTTGGATGCAACACTTCGTGACATATCTCGTAAACAAGAGTTTAAAAAGTTGTCAAAGTGTCATGATGACCTTGAAAATAAGGTCAAGGTCACCAAAATCGACAGGTGTCTTCGTCTTACCACAATGTAGGCTGACACCAAATTTAAGGACTGTGGATGAAACGCTTCATTAAATATCGCGTAAACAAGAAATGTGACGTCTGTACGGACGGACGCACTCCGCTGAATACATAGTCCCCCGTTCCGCGTTGCGGCGGGGGACAATTACATAGAAGGAAATCATTATGGAAATCGCAAAGCGACGACAACTGATTTGCGATTTTTTGCAGTCGCACAGTTTGGCCTAGAACGCTACGTTATCGTTTTTTAAAACATGGTTAAAAAAACGTATCACAAATATCGTGTTCAAACCTCCGTTCGACGATAAAATAAACATATAAAAAACAAAGATATTTAAATGTCATTGTAGAATAACACATCTTAACATAGACATGAACCCTCGTTTTATAAGTTCAAGATTCCAAAATAGGTTGTGAAATGTATATATCAATAACATATACTATTCACAGCAAACACATGATTTACAATATGCGTGACCTTCTTACTATAAGTGCAGTTATGTCAAATTAGTACGGATTATGGAAATGTAAACAACTTGAAAATAACAAAGCTTTTTCCGCTAAATCCCATCTTTATCTG
Organism: Gibbula magus; assembly: GCA_936450465.1. Classification (NCBI taxonomy): domain Eukaryota; kingdom Metazoa; phylum Mollusca; class Gastropoda; order Trochida; family Trochidae; genus Gibbula; species Gibbula magus. The sequence goes on along the minus strand of OW388289.1, from coordinate 97,669,032 downwards.
CCATTGAAGTCTCGCAAAAATGACAGGTTTTCTGTAATAAAAAACTTAACGGATGAAATTGTCTCAATAAATCACAAAAAAATATTTGATTGGCTGCACAATGACATTATAAGTTTTCAGTTAGGATTAAATGTCAATATGTCAATAATTGCACGACTGTCTGTTGAATGAATAATTTTATATTTTTAAATGAGTGAGAATGAAAGATTCGAGGATTTAATACAGCGACATTGAATGGCGTTCTTGTCAGTTTTTACCTTGATGACAGACGGACTGACGGGTTACTTTACACTGTAAATTCCCTTGATAGCATCAGGCATGGACTCAATCATTTCTTGAAGTCTCCCCTTATAGAACTTAATGTATATCGAAGTGTCAATTCGGTGCAGCTGTCACTTGGCATACGCGCTTTTCATCTCTCTCGGATTATCAGCGAGAAGATGATTTTGAGAAAGAGCACATTGGTAAAGCCATCCAGAGTAAACTTTCTTTAAAAATCCACTTTCTCAATCTGCCCCAATGTTGTACTAGCCGGATTTTGACAACACACAGCAACTGCTAGACCTCAAATGCCACTCTACCAGTGCACTATTAACCTTTAGCCTGCTGGATTGTTTTCAGGTTTTTGCAGAGAGCGTCAGATTTGTAAAATTGTAACAATTACGTCACATGGGTATCCTTAATTTAAAATCTTATCGCCTTAGTAATTAACATAATCTTAAAATAATTAAAATAAATATCTGAGTCACATTTTTGTCTAACTTATTATTGTCATGAAAAATTATTAATTAATGTAATATTTTTCAAATAACAATTATTGTTACACTTGTCTATGGAAAAAATGAAATAATACAGAAATCCTAAAATTGTACTACATTTTCAAACTCGAATTATTATTATAATTATTTTTGAAGCCCAATTGTTACACCATTTTGTTAAGAATTAAATTTTATACCAGAAAAAAATATGTTGATGATATGTATTTTTCTTTCAGAAAACAAGAGCCTGTCATAAAGGATCTCCGTTGTATTTATAAAATTTCGACGTAATTTGTAACAATCGATATTCTTCAATGAACAATGCATTTACTTCCGTGAGAAATATTTGTAAAATAATGTATCAATCGTAATAAAATTTACACAAAAGGTTAACACATCTATTCACTTTTCTGTGTTCCAAACATAAGCATATGACATTACAGTTTTTTATATATTCCAACGTCAATCAGTCGCATCGATATCGCGAAACATGACAGTCAACAAACACTCGGCGCTCGCCATTGTTATGCATTTCCTTCGCCGATTACAGATTTGTTCAAATCAGCAAATCTAATAATCTAAATCACTTTGTAAATATTACGATTAAAACCAAAGTTAGAACACATTTTTCCAATTGTCTTTTGAATATTTTATGTAAACATGGTCTATAAAAGTTGAAAAATACAAACAAAATTTCATTGATTAGCGTTGTCGTATTTGTCAACAATGTCACGTGATTTGCTTGGCTGTAAAAAAAATGATCATGTGACTATCTATGTTTCGTTTGTCACTTCACTGTAAATTCGCCGATTCAAACACTAGTTGTTCACATTTATTCTTTGAAATGTATTTGTTTGTCATTCTGGTTAATTTCATGGATGTTATAACACATGCATTCATTTAATTCGTATCAGAACAAAATATTGTGTGAAAAAGCCGAGACGACACAATGGCCTCCATTTGCAATGAATTCGAACTGACATTGTCTATCTATGATTTCGTTTGAAAACGGGTATAATTTCTCTCAAATTCCAAATTTAGCAATTGTATTCATACAATTATTTCACATAGACGAGACTTGTTAATTCGTAATTTCCTTTTTAGCGAGATAGGGTTACTGCTACTGTTTCACGGCTGAATTTCAACTTGTGAAATCGCAGATCGGAAAGTCATGTCAAACACATTTCGTACTTCGAATGTAAACTCATACATGATAATATTTTGTGATAATGATGGGATATGATTTTTTTTTCATATATGTATAATATGAATAATAATCAAAATGCAGATTTACTCACAATGATCGTAGAAACATCGTTACATCCGGGGGCTTGGTGAACTAATGCAAATTTATTGGGTCATGAACAGAGACTCTACGAACAAGTGAAATAATTATTACAACCACATTATTTAGTTTTTGATTGATATTCATCAAACTAAATTGTTTTTAGTGTCAATTTGTTTAATTTTTACAAGTAATAACTCTATGGTTAGATCGCCGACTATTTCTAAAAATAGATACAGCTAGCGCCACCTTTGAATTCGCTTTGAGTCGCGTAACATGAGAAATAGAGGCAAGATTCCCATGGGGTGACTTGCAGAAATGGCCTATTTGGCATTGCTGCTGACGACACGTTGGATATATTACTATATTTAGAAACAAGAATTGATCAAAAAAAATTGCGCACAGATACGTTTTTATTTATTTGTGGAAGATTTTGAGATTCTAAATTATGTAAGTGAAATTCTTTGTTTATTTTCACGGATTTTTCAAAAAGTAATCGGTTGATGTTTTCTTTTGACGACATTTTCGAAAATCTCCGATTATTTTTTAACAGAAATAAGTTCGATGTCCAAATTTGTAAATATGCTATATTAGGATATTCTGAACATAATCATGTAAAAGTTATGCATTTTACATGCACTTACTATAGAATTTCAACCAATTGAATCGAGTAGGTAACATTTTTATTATGACGTCAAACACGCACCTGCAGGCAGTTTTGTGATTGAAAATACGTTCAATATTTGTAATTCATCATTTCTCAATAAAACAAGTGTAGAAGCGAGCAAAGCTCACATACCCCCGCTTCCTGCTTAGGTCAAAGAAGTTTCAAATAAGCATATTATAAATCTGTGGCTATTGATTAACATATCAATAGAGTTTGATGAAGTGGATCACATATCTTCAGATGTTTCTACATAACATTGGAAGATGTAAGCTACGTCCAGTTGTCAAAAGGCACAACTAGGGATCATGGTTGACATGTGTTTCAAGTTTGGTGGTGCTTTCAAATGTAGTACAGGAGATATGCTTAGGACAAACTGACTTCTACATAGTCACTGTTGAAGTCATGTTTCCATAGCAACCATCCAAAAATAGCATTTGCATATTGTCTTACCCTCAAAAGACACATCTAGGGATCATGGTTAACCTCTGTATCAAGTTAAGTGAAGCTGACATGCATAGTATGGGAGATATGATCCGGACAACAAGACTTCTCTATAGAGTCCCTGTTTATGTCACGTTTTCATGGAAACCACAAAAAATAAAATTCAGATGTAGGTCTAACCCTCAAAAGGCACAACTAGAGATCCTGTTTGACATGAGTATCAAGTTTGATGAATCTAGCATGCATAGTGTTGGAGATCTGCTCCGCACAAAATGACTTCCTCAAAGAGTCGCTTTTTAGTACTTTTTAGTCACGTTTCCATTGAAACCGCAAAAATTAAAATTCAGAAATAGTTCTAACTCTCAAAAGGCACAACTAGGGATCATGGTTGACATGTGAATGAAGTTTGATGAAGCTAGCATGCATAGTTTTTTAGATCTGCTCCGCACAAAATTACTTCCTCAAAGAGTCATTTTTAGTAACGTTTCAATGGAAACCGAAACAAATTAAATTCAGAAATAGTTCTAACCCTCAAAAGGCACAACTAGGGAACATGGTTGACATGTGTAAGAAGTTTGGTGATGCTAGCATGTATAGTTTTGGAGATCTGCTCCGCACAAAGTTTTGGGACGGACGGCCAGACGGACGGACGGAAAGAATGAACGCCATATACCCCGCTTACGCTGTAAGGCTGGGTATAATAAAATTGTATATGGATACTAATTACATCACGTGAAAGCCCATTGATTTCTCATTCGGAAAATGTGAACTTTTTCATGAATCAGGGAACTTTGTCACAGACTTTAGTCGTATGCATGTCAAGGGGTCAAACGTCAATGACGTATCAATACGTCAACACCCCTTGGGATTGATATGCAGCCTGCAGCAGCGAGCATCTTAACAATCTCCAAATTCACTTTAACAAGTATAGACTGTTGGTCAACAGTTTCTTTACGCCTGCTTGTCCTCTCTCGAACATTTATGCAGAGTCTCTAATGTGGAATGTGTATGCACATAAATATAAGTTACCATGTGTCCGCGAGTTTGATGTGGAGATATATCATGTTTCCGAGTTAAATATCAAACTCTCGTTTCGTATTTAATTAGGACACATGACAAAATTCCACATCAAACTCGTAGACACATGGTAACTTATATTATACAAATAAAAGTGATGGATATTTGCATTATAAAATCCTGATATGTTGGTATCCGAAAACATGTTAAGTTATATTGAGAGATGAAAGTCATTATCGTTTCTTGTAATGTGATAAATTCCATTTTTTCTAGAGAACTGATCATACCTTAAATAACTTCTTTTAACAAAATTTACTTGTTACAGCAGTAAGTACAGATTTTGAAAAAAATGCGAATTAAATAAAAGTTGCCTAATGACGACATATGGTCAGCATAAATTGTAATGACCCCTCTAAAATATAGATAAGTGTTTTGGATTGAACTCAAAATTATCCTAAATGCATTCCAAAATAGTTTGATGATAGCCTATTAAAAATCTGGCTTCAGTTGTTGAAAATAAGAATGAATTAAAACAATCAATTACTTTCTTGTTTTGCAAATATATGAAAGTCAGCGTAACAGATTAACATCATCACGGTTTAGTTATAAACGAAGGTGTGCTTGCCTTCTGCCCAGGGATATATATGATGATTACTTGTTTTCAATGAAAATCGAACAATGAACTTATACTTATCAGAAACTGAAATTGCATGTCCCATTTACATGTTTCCCACTTACTTATTTAACGACTACCAACCAAAATATGTTTTAGTCTACAATAGATAAGTTCCATATATCGTGTTTAATAAAGTTGCGCATATTATTAAAATGTTGAATTTCTGGAAATTCGATGTTTCTCGATATAATTTTTATCATTGATAATATTTGACATGTAACGCCAAAAACATACTAGAACTATACACCGGAGTCCTGATTCATCATGCACTCTGCTCATATCCGTGCAATTGCAAAATCAAAACATTTTTGACTTGCACTGACTTTATTATTTAATATTAACTGTACTTTTGTTGTTGACATATTCTGTTTAAGCACTTGCTTACCTTGAATACTTATTTAAATGGGATGTAGCACGTTCGTGTTGGCCGCCATGCAATTTCTTTTTTTATACGCAACATCATTATTACCACTACGGATAATTGACTTGTGTACTAAGATGTTTTACCCTCTGAAGTAAATTTTGCCAAAAAAGTGCTAAATCCCCTGTACTATTGTTAACTCTAATTAAGCTGATCTGTTAATGCATGTATGGTCTGGCGAGTTGTGATGACACGTAACTGATCGGCCCTTGAGGAAAATTATATTGTGATCACATTACTAGCTATCCTACATTATGTCAACAGGTGGTTAATGTAGTGTAAACCTTTATGAGTTGAACAAATGGTACCTCCTAATCACATGATAAATGTTTATTATCCCCCGCCAACATGGGGGGGGGGGGGGGGGGGGGGGGGGGGGGGAATATTGAAATGGGCTCCGTCCGTCCGTCCGTCCGTCCCGATTTTGTTTCCGGAGCAGAACTCGAAAACTATAAGACATATCTCAACGAAACTTGGTGTGTGGAAGAATCATCATGTCTAGATGTGCCTTTTGGGGTTTTCAACTTCTTCGAGTTATTATTTTGACCGTTTCCATGGAAATGTAACTTGGAATTTGGTTTCCGGAGCAGAACTCGAAAACTATAAGACATATCTCAACGAAACTTGGTGTGTGGAACAATCATCATGTCTAGATGTGCCTTTTGGGGTTTTCAACTTCTTCGAGTTATTATTTTTGACCGTTTCCATGGAAATGTAACTTGGAATTTGGTTTCCGGAGCAGAACTCGAAAACCATAAGACATATCTCAACGAAACTTGGTGTGTGGAACAATCATCATGTGTAGATGTGCCTTTTGGGGTTTTCAACTTCTTCGAGTTATTATTTTTGACCGTTTCCATGGAAATGTAACTTGGAATTTGGTTTCCGGAGCAGAACTCGAAAACCATAAGACATATCTCAACGAAACTTGGTGTGTGGAACAATCATCATGTGTAGATGTGCCTTTTGGGGTTTTCAACTTCTTCGAGTTATTTTTTTTTGACCGTTTCCATGGAAATGTAACTTAGAATTTCGTTTCCGGAACAGAACTCGAAAACTATAAGACATATCTCAACGAAACTTGGTGTGTGGAACAATCATCATGTCTAGATGTGCCTTTTGGGGTTTTCAACTTCTTCGAGTTATTTTTTTTACCGTTTCCATAGAAATGTAACCTAGAATTTCGTTTCCGGAACAGAACTCGACATATCTCAACGAAACTTGGTGTGTGGAACAATCATCATGTGTAGATGTGTCTGAAAGGCCCGATGGGCTTATGGTATTGCACGGTGTCCAGCCGTCTTTAAACTTTTAGCATTTTGTCTTCTTCTCCCGAACCACTTTGTCTAAGTGTCTTGTTGTGTTTAGTTGAAAAAGGTTCATAGTCACTGTTATTCAACAACTATTCTTCAATAAATTTTCCCTTAACCCAACAACACCGGGCCATGTTCTAAGTGCATATACACAAAAGTCAATAACGGCGAAACAGGAAAGGTTTTAGGTGGGACTTGAAGTTTGAGAGTTTTGGGGCAGATTTTATGTCAAGAGAGAGAGAGTACGATCGCGGGTTGCATAACAGTAATTTTATTTCAACCAATCATACTCTCCATCAGTTATTTAGAGAAAAGCATTATTACATGTGAGGTGAGGTGATTTGGGCTTTCAAAAGTATTTCCCTTATATCACGACTGTCAGTATTATAGCAGGGAGAAAACCCGCAACGCCGTGTGGCTATGCATTGGGGTGAAACTTGTGAGCATTGGCTGGAACAAACGAACCAAGGGTGGTACTGTGCTATATTGTATAAAATATCGGTGTAGCATTGCACCCAAACCTTACTGCATATAGAACAGTTCTCTACAGCAGACAATCTTGCCGAACCTCTGGCGGGATTCAAACCCCGGACCTCTAGAACCACTGCGCTGCACCGCCTGCCCTTCCCCCATATTGTTGCAGTGAGGAAACATATTTCTCTAATTCGTTTGTGAAACAGTTCCTCTTTGAAAGACCTTAAGAGCCATCTATTCTGCAAATGTGATTTTTAACTTTGTACACATAGAAATCTTCATTTTTCCTAGGCCTGTTGCCAACATGAAAGTGGTATTTGTTATATTGTATTGCTGTGTCATAATCTAATTTAACAACCCGGACAAAGAGTATAATTGCATCTGCTTGATCACAATCAGATTTAGAATGTCTCAGGTGATATTACTAATGTGTGGTATTAACTTCACAGCTTTTCAATGACATGATTTTCCCCAGAGGTAAAGTATTTTGAGAATAATAAGCATGTGATCGTATGATTGCCGATGAAATATTGTATTAACCAATGGAATAAAAATAGCATCAGGCATGGACTCAATAAATAAATAATAAAAGAATAAAAACCGCCATCAGTTCACAGTTGTGATACCATGTTGTTTGCACTTGTACAGTGACAATAACATGTTGTCACTTATCAAAAGTTCAAGTTCAAAAGTTTGACGTCATATATTGGTCTGAAGTAAACAATTGTGTAATTCCGTCACAGTGTTACTGTGGGGACGGGGCGTTCCAAGCGTCCGCTGAGCATGTAAATCATCCTGTTTTGATATAATTATTATACACTTAATTACTCATGGTGAGGTCATTATGTGATATAGCGCCGAGGTGGTCGGGTCCGAGAGTCCTTGTATTTCACATAATGACCTGAACATGAGTAATAAAGAGTTTTATTATACCGAACTTCGTTTTCTGCTTCAGTCTATGGTATGTATTTGCTTATTTGTCAAATCAGGGAACCCATCAGCTGACGCCCTCTTGAAAGCAAACGTAAAAACAGTCACTTGGCGAGTCAATATCTCAGGTCAGTGACAGAAATTTCTGTCACAAAACTGACCTCATCACTCGAATCGGGGGGGTCAATGTACAACAAAAAATTCGATCACGTGGTGTGAACTGGCCAATGATATTCTTACAAATATAAAAGAGGTATACTAAAATGATATAATAAATAGAATGCCTGTCTATTCTGCAAAAACACCATGTTTACATTGTGTACCTCATCTGGAGGGGTAGGAAAGTTTCATATAAACGTTCTACCTCACTGATACATTGCAGCCCAGAACACAATACAATCTCTGTGTGCGTTTTTTTTCCTTCTATCAATTAAACCGCTAGGCAAAAGAAAGTACTCACATCAGTTTCGATTAAGCCAATCTTTAAAAGAAATTAGATGCATTTGACTATGACACGATACATTAATATTTATCTGCAGTAGTTTGAATTAATTAATTGGTGACTGTTAAAATATGTTTGGTTAATAACGACAGGAGTAAGAAATGAAAATTACACCAACATGACCCCTATCATGTTACAAATGTTGTTAATGTGTGCAGAATCAGGCACATTTATTAATTTTCACATAGAATAGATTGATGGGTTATATCGATGAACAGTTGTGTATAATCAAAAATATTTTTTAGGAAAATTAAAATTTGATATTTTTTTAAAATATTAAACAACATGTAGAAGTATTCTTTGACTGCTGACTAAACCCTTGTTCTTTTCAGTTTTAGATTATGACACTGAAAATCATACATATGATGAAATCAATTGAGGTGAGTACTTTCTTTTGCCTGGGAGTATATATGTTAATGTTTTGACTAATTAAAAGAACTGTTCGTATTGGTAATGGATTACAATAATTCCGAATACTTCTCACATATTGAGAAAAAAATTGTCAGTAATTGAGGAGAACGATTTGCCATTTATTCATGGTTCAAGGTGACAAGAAAACCTTTATTTCCTAAGAAAAATTGAAGGATCCGAATGACGGGGGCTCCATAATGACTTTTGGATGCACCTGCAGTAAGAGAAACTGATGAGAAAGTGATCAAAATAGCAGAGATGAGTGTCTACAATATGACATATCATATCTGACATCTCGTATTTAGCGAATTTGGTTGCAGCCCCTTAAACTCTTAAACATAAGCTAGCATTAAAACTCATTTTTGAGTTATGCATTGCATTGCATAATCATATTCTCCTCTTCGTTTTAAAGTATGTACATGTACATGCCAAGAAATCCAGCACTTTTATCTAACGAAGGTTGACATCTTATACTTGGATTGTTAAATATGACCTTCTCACACTGTCAGCACGACCTTCTAAAATTTGAAACATCAACAATCAATATAAGCATTATTGCAATTATCAAACAAGCATAATTTAGCCTATTTACTGAATATACGCAATCTCTCTTCTGTGAAACAATACAAAAACTAAACAACCCAATATTATATATATATATATATATATATATATATAGAGAGAGAGAGAGAGAGAGAGAGAGAGAGAGAGAGAGAGGAGAGGAGAGGAGAGGAGAGGAGAGGAGAGAGAGAGAGAGAGAGAGAGAGAGAGAGAGAGAGAGAGAGAGAGAGAGAGAGAGAGAGAGAGAGAGAGAGAGAGAGAGAGAGAGAGAGAGAGAGAGAGAGATTTATATGTGTCGGTTATAGTTATGGTAGTTACTGATATACAAGAAAATGATATCCATACATGATGTTTCAACCATTAATCACTGACATATTATTATTTGTTAAATGTGTTTTACAAACTTTCAGATATTTTTCAACATAGAAACGCCAGTTGGTCTTACACATTGATAAAGTACTAAAGTTATGGTATCGCCCTTTACGTTCAATATTTAACCCTTTATCAATCAATCTGCCAAAGGCCTATACAAACATACATTATGTGTATATATAAACATAAATATACACTACAATAAAACAAAATGTGCTCTATACTATTTAACTGATCACAAGAGAACATAGTATAATAATAGTCAGAAGGACTAGATCTAGAGTAGCATCTCCTAACATATTTATATTGAATGATACGATAGACACATGAGAAGTAAGTGATATTATATAAATCACAAAGTGTTCACATTCTATCTTCGTTTTTGACATTTTTATTTCAATAAGATCATGAGATCAATATATGAGTCTTTCTACAGATTGCCTAACTTCTTCATGTTAACATGTGATAAATATACTTCATTGAATAGATCACTTTTAACTCGGAGAATACATTAACGTATTGTATACATTTGTAACAAGAAAAAAGTGAGCATGGTTCACATACTCCCGCCATCCGCTATCCGTCCATTGAGCATTATATATGTCAAGGGTACTTTGTTTAAAAAAAAGATTCAAGCATAATAATATTGCCCAGAATATGTTTTGGAACTGGCTTTGTTATTACAAAATTTCATTCACCCAGAAATAATATTTTTCAGGTAACTTTATTGATCCCAGGGCATCACAGTGGTAATTTGTACCAAGTTCAATTACAGATCCAAGGGCAATAACTCCATAAACAATAATATTGCAGAACTGGACTTTGAACTCGATGAAGAATATCATCTGGACTGCCTACATGTTAAATTTCATTCACCTAAATGAAATAGTTGCCGAGAAAACTTGTCCCAATTGGAGCATCACATCTCTTTTGGTACTAAGTTCAATTTCGGATTCAAGGGCCATTACTCCGTAAAACATAATATTTCGGAACTGGTTTTCGAACTCGATAAAGAGTATGATCATGAGTACTGACAACCAAAATTTCATTCATCCAGGTTCAATAATTACCGATAAAACTTGTCCGGATTGAACACAATAAAGTCCAAAAAGTGATGTGTCCATGGAAACGACAACACAACTCAGAAAACTGAAAATTGTCTGTGGGCGATGGTAAGAACATGGTTAACAACTGTACAAAGTTGGTTGATGTACCTTTGACGGTTTTTGAGAAAAATTGACCCGACGGACGGAATGACTGCTATATACCCCGCTTTCTTCATAGCGGGGGTATAATAATGACATTTGAATAATAATACGTAAAGCTGTGTAAATTAAAGCAAAATAGAGAAGATAATTACATTGTATGTTAACTCATGAGGCCTGGTCAAAGTATTTCTTGAATGAAAGTGCATGTTTGGCATATTTTCCCTTTTTTTAGAAATTATTGATTGCTTCAATGTTTTTCATGTTGTGTAAAAATTTGGAGACTCTATCTTCAGTAATCACTGCACTATTTAATTATGTAAAAGGGTACCAAGTGAATAACACAGAAATCGTTTGTGCAGAAAGGAACCAAGTGTCACTTGGTACCTTACAGCATTGTAACTCGAGCTTAACAGTGGCAAAAGTAGTGCAGAAAGGGACCAAGTGCCAGTTGTTACCTTACAGCACTGCGATTCGCAGTGAAACAGTAGTGAAATGTCAGTGCAGAAGGGGTACCTTTCTGCCCCAAGTGAAAAATAGCGGTACCATCTGCAATAATTAACATAATTAAGAAATTATGGTTATACATATATTTGCCAGTGACAATAAGGCATGTTATACTTGAAAGCGACCCTCATTTCATTTTCTCAAAATGAGGAAATATACACTTGGTACCTTTCTGCACCAAACCCCCGATGTGATATATTATCATAAGTGTCATACATCTACATGTAGTAGATGCTTATGTGTTAGATTATGATTTTTTCTTGAAGCACATATACAATATGGCAAGATATTTCCACACTGGCTGGCCTATACATTGGAACTGTTTACACAATGTTTTTTTTTATCTCTTTACATTTGACAGAACATGATAAAGTCATATCAATAAGATAACTGATTAACATTCAGTAGGTTTCAGTTTAAAAGCATCAAAACATCACATTCTTTTCTTTTGGTTTCGAAAATGAACCAACAGCTAGCGACTATCTAATTGCAGTGGTGCAAGGATGTACCAAAGCAAAATTAATATATAGTTATTTTGAATAAGTAAATGAAGATTGACCAGAATTTCCAAAATTGTGTGTAATTACATGTTGAATATGCATTGTATTTATCAATATTGTATGCGTTTTGAAGACCTTGTTTGATGTAATTGAAGCTTGGTTTTATTCCAATATGCTTCGATTTGAAGATGTTGTATTTCGCGATGACTATAATCGTATTCAATACTTTGTTATGTATTAGATTATGATTTTGTTTTCAACGACGGGTCGTCATAATCCACTCGTAGATAAAAGTTAAGTATCTTTTGATGTTCTAAGGGTCCCATGACCGATTATTAAATAATGTATTTGATGTACGTGCTTACAATAAAGACGTCATAGGCTTGCTGACATTGTTAATGAATACCAGCCATAACTATGTGAATATGACTGACATGTGAAGTCGTTTAGTATTCAAACGGAAATGAATTGTCAGTCTCCAGCAGGAAGTCGAGACACAAGGCTTGATTAGCATGTATCATCTTTCACAAGATGTAAAGCATCACAGAGAATCATCAACCAAAGAGCTCCACATTTAACTTGTCCCAGGGTAATGAAATAGTGAGTTATTGATTAACGCAACTTAGTCAGTGTTGAAGCCATTGGCGACGAGACCAGTGCAGAACTTATGCACAGCTGTATACACTGTGACATTTAATTGTTCAAATAATCCGAGTTGCATAACGTGAGTAACTATTTTGTATATAGAGAGCATCTCACGCAAGTGTCTTCTGATATCAAATACATCAACACAAGATGATTAAAGTTACAAAAATCCGAGGCTTCTTCAACAATTATTAGCCGAAGAATAATGATAAAGGTCATTTACAACGGGCTAAACCCCACAACAACACCGGGCCATGCTCTAAGTTCATATACACAAAAGTCAATAACGACGAAACAGGAACGGTGTTAGGTGGGACTTGAAGTTTGAGAGTTTTGGGGCAGATTTTATGTCAAAAGAGAGAGAGCAAGGTCGTAGGTTGCATAACAGTAATTTTATTTCAACCAATCATACTCTCCATCAGTCATTTAGAAAAAAGCATTATTACATGTGAGCATATAGTCCGACATAACTTAAACACTTTAAACCAAGAAAATCAAGAAATGTCTACGAGAGAAAGAAATCACAAAAGAGGAGGGAAAACAGTGAGAAGTGCGAGGAGTACGAGTGAGAAGAGGAAACCATCCGGCTCACCTACTGATTCCCAACCCACCAAGTCCTCACGGCCTCTCTTACAACAGACCATGTCGGACATGTTCACCTTCACAAGTACGCCGATAACCAGAAGTGAGAAAGTTGATCCGCCACTACGACTTGACGATACAGATCAAGCACAGACTGAAGCAGAGAGTCCGAGTGTATCCCACCCGTCAACACTCTCCAGCTTGATAGACGAGGTATCAGTTGATGTCGAAGCTCGCCTCAGCTTTGATGTTACCACAGCTCCAGCAGAAGTTTCAACAGGCGTTTATGCAAGTAGCCAGGGACATCATAACAACTACGCTAGATGAGGTGATAGAACCGATGAAGAAGGAAATTTCTACACTCAGAGACGAACTGAAGAAAACTATAGACGAGCTCCACAGGAAAACAGACGAATTGGAACAATACAGTAGGAGAAATTCGTTAAGGATAAGTGGAGTACCAGAAACTGACGAGGAAGATATACAGAAGGTGACCATGAGTGTGCTACACAAGATCAGCAAGGATATCTCTCTCGCGGACATCGACAGGTGCCACCGGGTAGGACGACGTGTACAGGGACAGAAGAGGCAAATCATCGTCAAGTTCGTGAGTTATCTGGACAAAGAGGGGATGTACACAAACAGGAGAAAGCTACGAAGCAAGATGGAGAACGTCTTCATCAACGAGGATTTGACCCAGACCAGGAGCAAGCTCTTCAAGATGGCCAGAGACCTCAAGAAATCGCACTGGATTGAGAACACTTGGACAAGAGATGGACGTATTTTCGTTTTAGAGCAGCCGGAAGGCGCAGTGCGACATGTCCAGTGCAAAGAGGACCTAAACTGATATGTGCATGCCTAGTGTGTTAGTTGTGATAGTTGTGTGTTCTGGGATTCAAACAAAATGTAAGTAGCCATATTCATGTACCGGTATGTGTCTAAATTATTGGTAGCAACTTGCATTTTATCGCAAAATAATACTCCATTTTGATCAGATTGCCCTCAATCAATTGTATATAATAGCTAAATGCCTCTTGTATATATCTGTTTTATCCACACAAGCCCTTTATTTCTACTATGTTATGTTTTCCCACTATTGTTACTATTTCCCTATTTCTCTTATTTCCCACTGTTTATTTCATAGCTCTACTATTGGCAAATAAGGAAGAAGTTATTGAGTTTTATCCCGCTGGGTCTGCACTTCTATTCCAGTATTATTTGAGCAAAAATGTATTGTCTTACAACGAACTTTCCCGATTTCTCTGTCACACATGGCTTTTTCAGTTTTCAATGATATTAGATAATGGGTAATGACATTGTTCAATATTGTGTGACAATCGGGTTATTTCATTGTAAAATATGTAATTACACGCGTTTTAGCAAAACATTTCCACGTTTCAAAGTATGTAACTATTCTCTATTATGTATCATTCTATCTGAATTATACAACATGTGCATTCTTTTGTCAGTATCATGTAATACAAGCATTGTAATAACCTTCCTTTGTACATTACAGAGTCAGTTTCGTAACACTAACGCAATAATCTTACTACTATTGTTACTCCAGCTTGCTGGTGATATTGAGTCCAATCCAGGTCCACTAACGCATGATTTTCATGACAGGACCCTAAGTATATTTCATCTGAATACGAGAAGCGTAAGAAATAAACTTGAATATCTAAGCGAGTATCTTTCAGATAATCATATTGTTGGGTTCACGGAAACACATTTAGATGAAAGTATTGATAACAATGCCCTGAGGTGGACTGGTTACCATGATCCCATACGTAAAGATAGAAACTCTTTTGGCGGGGGTGTTATTATTTATATAAAAAAAGAACCTAGCATTTAAGAGAATAGAACACTTAGAAAATAATTATGATGAAACAACCTGGATCAAAATATACATACCAGTAAAACCTCTCATTATCTGTTTAGCTTATAGACCAGAGAATAATTCCTTGGGATTTTGGGAACGTTTAGATTTTAGCATTGAAAATGCCCTAGATATAACTGATCAAATCACTATAATTGGAGATTTAAATGCAGACATGCTGTCTCGTAAGGGTAAATATATTAGAGATATTATGTTAACAAAGAATTTGAAAAATATTATTTCAGAACCTACCAGAATAACTAAAAATTCTAGTACTTTGCTTGATCCAATCATAATTAGTGATGATGTCCAAACATTATTCGATTGTGGAGTTGTTGAATTTGATAGCTCAATAAGCGATCACAAAGGCACTTTTGAGACACTTACTACTTCAGTAAACACTCATATGGCATATACAAGAGAGATATTATGCTATAAGCAAGGTGATTAGGAATCTCTAACTATAACTATAAAACCAAATGACAAACCATGGTTTGATTCAAGTTTAAGAAGAGAATGTAGGAAAAGAGATAGGTTATGCAGAAAAAAAAGAAGAACTAAAGTATTGGGTGATATTACGAAGTTCAAAAAGCAACGTCAAAAGGTTAACAATATGAAGTATTATGCAAAGGAAAACTTTTATGCCAATGTTGATAATTTCCTACTTGACTCTTATGTCGAAAATAAAACTTCATATTGGAAACTTCTAAGGTATTTAGTAAAACAATCCGGCTCGAGTACATGCATACCTCCTCTTAAATCTGATAATGATACAGAGAGCCCATCTTGTTTTTCTGATTATGAAAAAGCTGAAAGATTAAATGAATATTTCCAATCAATTTCAACATTACATGACAATAACGCTTGTTTACCATATTTCAACAAACGAACGGGTGCCATTTTGACACACTTACTATTTCTAAATTTGAGATTGAAGATATCATTAAATGTTTACACGTGAAGAAAGCGTCTGGTCCTGACACTATAAGTCACCAACTCTTGAAAAATGTTGTATACTCAATTAGCGATGTGTTAAGTCTATTGTTCAATATGTCATTACAAACATGTGTGTATCCATCTGAGTGGAAGATTGCCAATGTCATGCCTCTTTTTAAGAAAGGTTATCCATCTCTTGCTTCAAACTATAGACCTATATCTCTTATAAGTTGTGTTGGTAAAGTATTTGAAAGAGTTGTATTTAAGCATTTGTTTAACTATTTTCATGCCAATAACCTCTTGTATAAATATCAATCTGGTTTTCAACCAGGACATTCCACTGTTCATCAGTTAATTTAAATTTATCACAAGATTTGTGAATCATTGGACAAAAAAGAAAACTTATGTATGGTATTTTGTGATGTGTCTAAGGCATTTGATCGTGTTTGGCACAGGGGATTGCTTTTAAAACTTGAAAGTTATGGAATAAGTGGACATTTGTTGGGATGGCTTGGTAGTTACATAACTGGTCGAAATCAAAGTGTATTTGTTAATGAATCATTCTCCGAGCTGAGAGCTCTAAATGCTAGTGTCCCTCAGGGGTCAGTGCTTGGTCCCATTCTATTCATTGTATATATAAATGACATAGCAGACGAATTAGATTGTTTAACACGCTTGTTTGCTGATGATTCCTCTCTTGGTTACGCTTCACCAGAAACTAGACTAATTGAAATAAAGCGTAATGCCAATTTATGCAAGCTAAATCTATGGGGCAAAAAGTGGTTAATAAAGTACAACCCTGATAAAACTGAAGCTATCTTATTCACGATGAAAAACGAAACCGAAATGCCAAAACTATATTTTGATGGTGTTGAAGTTAAAATTGTTGACAAACATAACGTCTTGGAGTAATCCTTGCCAGTAATGGAAAATGGGCTGAACATATTGAAACAATAATAATAAAGGTTTCAAAAATGGTTGCATCCATGAGACTTTTGAAATATGTATTGTGCAAGGATACTCTCAATAAGATATATATCATGTTCATTCGCCCACATCTTGAATATGCAAGTGAAGTTTGGGACGGGTGTACTCAAAAACAGATTGGTAAATTAGAACAAGTTCAGTTACAAGCAGCAAGAGTAGTTACTGGTTTACCAAAATACACATCACATAGATTTCTATATTATGAAACTGGTTGGGAAACGTTACAAGATCGTAGAAGAAGACGAAAATTATGTTTGATGTTTAAGATTCAAAATGAAATTACCCCTTTATATCTTAATGATTTTACGAAAGCCTATTACCGCCAAATTCGAAAGAGAAAAAAATATTTTAAACTCGTAATTACGAGTTTTAATCTCGTAATTACGAGTTTATTTCTCGTAATTACGAGTTTAAATCTCGTAATTACGAGTTTATTTCTCGTAATTACGACTTTATAATCTCGTAATTACGAGTTTAAATCTCGTAATTACGACTTTATAATCTCGTAATTACGAGTTTAAATCTCGTAATTACGAGTTTATTTCTCGTAATTACGAGTTTATTTCTCGTAATTACGAGTTTATTTCTCGTAATTACGACTTTATAATCTCGTAATTACGAGTTTAAATCTCGTAATTACGACTTTATAATCTCGTAATTACGACTTTATAATCTCGTAATTACGAGTTTAAATCTCGTAATTACGACTTTATAATCTCGTAATTACGAGTTTAAATCTCGTAATTACGAGTTTATTTCTCGTAATTACGACTTTATAATCTCGTAATTACGAGTTTAAATCTCGTAATTACGACTTTATAATCTCGTAATTACGAGTTTAAATCTCGTAATTACGACTTTCTTTCTCGTAACTACGAGTTTAAATCTCGTAATTACGAGTTTATTTCTCGTAATTACGAGTTTTAATGTCGTAATTACGAGTTTTAATCTCGTAATTACGACGTTCTTTCTCGTAATTACGAGTTTTAATCTCGTAATTACGAGTTTTAATCTCGTATTTACGAGTTTAAATCTCGTAATTACGACTTTATAATCTCGTAATTACGAGTTTAAATCTCGTAATTACGACTTTCTTTCTCGTAATTACGAGTTTAAATCTCGTAATTACGAGTTTATTTCTCGTAATTACGAGTTTTAATGTCGTAATTACGAGTTTTAATCTCGTAATTACGACGTTCTTTCTCGTAATTACGAGTTTTAATCTCGTAATTACGAGTTTTAATCTCGTATTTACGAGTTTAAATCTCGTAATTACGACTTTATAATCTCGTAATTACGAGTTTAAATCTCGTAATTACGACTTTTTTCTCGTAATTACGAGTTTAAATCTCGTAATTACGAGTTTATTTCTCGTAAGTACGAGTTTTAATGTCGTAATTACGAGTTTTAATCTCGTAATTACGACGTTCTTTCTCGTAATTACGAGTTTTAATCTCGTAATTACGAGTTTTAATCTCGTATTTACGAGTTTTCATCTCGTAATTACGACTTTCTTTCTCGTAATTACGAAATTATTACTATAAATATTGTTGCTTATTTCTGAAGTAAGCATAACTGCAGTGACTGATGATATGGTTACTGTAAAAGCTAAAACACTTGTGGAAGTCTACTTCAAAGTTGGACTTACACATGATGAGATACTTTGTTTCCTGGCTCTCAGACATAAAATAATAATAAGCAAACGTACGCTACAGAGGATTTGTAAGCAATTATCCCTACAAAGACGCAAGAATTACTCAGATATTTTGGAGGTAGCTGCTTTTATTAACGAACAAATGCAAGGTTGTGGCAAGCTGCATGGGTACAGATGGATGCATTTAAGATGCATTCAGTCAGGACTTAATATTCCCCGGGATCATGTATATGTTCTCCTACAAATTTTGGACCCTGAAGGTGTTCAGGTTCGAAAAAGAAACCGCCTTAAACGTCGCCAGTATAAAAGCAAAGGGCCGAACAATGTTTGGCATTTAGATGGTTATGACAAGTTGAAACCATTTGGTATTTGCATACATGGATGCATAGACGGTTTTTCAAGAAAAGTATTGTGGATTGAAGCAAATTCAACTAATTCTGACCCAAAAGTTGTGGCAGGGTACTTTATATCCAATGTCTTGGAAGCAGGGGGCTGCCCTGAAAAGGTTCGCGCAGATATGGGTACCGAGAACAGTTATGTCAGGGATATGCAACTATTTCTAAGAAGGCACCATGAAGACACCCTTGCTGGAGAATCCAGTTTTATGTATGGTAAAAGTGTTTACAATCAGCGAATTGAGTGGTTCTGGGGAACTGTCAGAAAGAAAATGTGTCAGTACTGGATGGATATATTTAAAGATCTACAGGGGGAAGACGTTTTTGTTGGAAGTTTCCTTGACAAGAACATCCTGCAGTTCTGTTTCATGGATATTATCCAGGTATAGTCTGTGTATGCAAAACATTTAGTACTGTAATATAGGTCTGAAGGTTTACTCAGTGTACATGTAGACAGTACATTGATTTGTTCACATACATATTCCTGAATTGTTCATTGTAAACAATTTTATTGAGGTTGAATACACACTGTCCCTGTCAAGCGCAATGTTGGAAACCAAATAAGAGAACATTTATGAAACGTCAATTGTTGCAATGCAAGAAAGGAATGCAATGTCACTAAATTGAATTATGCTATTTAGCTAATAAAGCAGATCTAAACAATTCATAAATAGGTGTAAAGAAGTTCCGTCAACCATTCAAAAGTTGCATTTAGAAAAACTGCAATTCCCATGACCATTATGAAAGCTTTAATACCCGGCATATCTTTGCCGCTTGGGTAAGAAATCATGTGCAAACCGGGCAATGGTACAGTAATGAAGTCTTCAATAAAGAATTATTTTATAAGTTAAGTCAAGTTGTTTTAAACTGTCAGCTTCATGTTCATGAGAATGTACATATCTTTCATAAAATTCATATAACTTAGTTCGTTCTCTCGGAAAGTAGCACAACTATTAACTCTGAGAGTCTGGAATTATGGTAGCCTAAATTCAGCTTTTTATTGCGAGTTGGAGCCTATTGGAATTCAGCAGGATTGTGGTCCCTTTTCGACAATCAATGCTATTTTGTCAACTATCAGAAACTTGCTAAATCGCTCAATCCAATATTCAAACTGTGTCTGTCGTGTGTCATTTATTGTTATTAGAGAATACTAACGATGTCCAGGTCAATACGAGCATAACATTTTTGTATACCGCGTGAGTGGTTTAGTATATCTTACGAGCGAAAGCGAATTAGATACCAATAAATACACCAATCATATATATGGTATTATATGGGCTGAGTTTAGTGTTTAATACTCGCTGATTAGTTTAAACTAAATTGCAAGCGGGTCGCTGATATAGTCACTTGTACATTGTCATGTAAGTTGAATACGTACAAAGATAATGTCAGTCGACAATACGCGCTGTTAAGTCAACACATAATGCAGACTGTGTAGTTAACATATTAACTATTGAAGAATAACACTTTGTACATGTATGTTACTTTAATTTTACACTTCTGCTTTGCAGAAAGACCTAGATAGCTTAAGGAAAACCTGGAACAGTCACGTAATCTCACCACAACGAAACAGCACACGACAAGGAAACCGACCAATTATGATGTATTTACTCCCACAGCTGTATGACAAGGTCGATTGTTTGTGTAGTGTGGATGCAGATGAAGTCACAATGTGTGAGGAGGAAACGCTTCCTAAAAGTGTATGTGATGAAACCATCAAGGAACTCTGTATTCTGTTTATGGAAGAACGTGGGTTAAACAAGCCTACAGATGGTTTAGAGGGAAAGCATCTGTATCTTGAACTGAGGCGATGCATTATGTCTGAAATTTAAAACATTCTCCAAGCGTTATTGTACACTCGACCAGAAACGTCTGAACCATTAGTTTTCAAAGACAGATTTAAATAAAAGACTTGACTTTTGTGAAATAATATGTTATCTATATTATTTTATGTTTTCAAATACTTTAAGCGACATTGTTGTCGGATGATATAGTTGACATGCACATACTGAATACCATTCTCTTCCCACAGAGGTTACTCTCTCAGATTTCCGATCCTACCCGCTGTTGTTTTTCGTTTGAAATCGAGAGCAGAACCAAAGTCCCATCGCGGTGGAAAGAGAAATCTCATACCGTATCCCTGCTTCTTAACCAATGAAAACTCATCTTTCAGTGACCATGTCGACCGAGTGACTTCAAAGATCTAGGCATTTTAGTCTGAAGGGTCTTGCTCATTAGCATATGTCATTCGAATATGTCTGATGTAAATAACGCAAATGAACTATGTTGGTATTTGTCTCTGATTTGGTCTTCTTTATTTATAAGTATGTTAATGTTTATTTTATCATTATGACGTGTCATTGGCAAATGTCACTTTTACAGCGGCGTCGCTGATTGCACAACTAGATTCAACTGCAACCAATCAAGACACTCCCTTTCTTCCCCTGATTTCAAGTGTAAAACAAGAGAGGGTAGGATCGGAAATCTGAAGGGAGTAATCTCTGTGAGAAGAGAATGACTCAATACATGTGTCATTGATATTTAAGGAACTCTAGCCACTTCCTGGAATGACTCCGTAGCTAATCAGGGTTTAATTGAGTTATCATCTGAAGTTGAAGATCTAAACATATGTTTTCTCAAGAAATACATTAATAAATAGTTTGTTTTTTTAAATTCCGTTAAAGCGCTTTTAAAATATTCAGATTGCGTCTCAATAAGCAAAACAAACTCTCATTACCGTGTCAAATAATCCGTCTCACCTGTATCATCCCTCCCAAGTTTGTCTCCAACCATTCACACTTAATTTATTATTTGTTTGTACGAATCGAGCTTTGGCCCAGACAACATAGTGATGTTGAAAATGTGAAAAGTTTACGGACGCTGCACGACGGCCCTTGCCATAAACATCTGGCCTTATAAAGTATGGTGAGCTAAATACTAATATAAATACTAAATACTAACGTTTTTTCGAAGTTCTGAATCTACGATGCAGTTTTGTATGGAAACCAATGTTATAATTCAAACTGGCATCGTTTGTGTGAGATCAAGCGATGTCTATAAGCGATGTTAACATTGTACATACTGTTACAATCAAACCACCATAATCCTTTTCCATCATCACTTAATGACTTTTACGAAACGAGTGTGAATTTTAGCTCATCTGGCCTGAAAGGCCATCGATGGGCTTATGGCATTATCGCTGTGAAACAAACTAGGCAAATATGATATGTGCACATGTGCTCTCATCAATAATGGTAACTCGGTTATTTTCAACCATATTGGTAATAAATAGTGATTTTTACTCGAGGGAGTGTGTCTTATGACTTTTAAGAAACGAGCGTGAATTTGTTTATTTCCCGAGCGAGAGCGAGGGTTATACATAAATTTGCAATAGGTATCTCAGTGAGGTCATATATAGTATCATTACCACGCGGGCAATCATATCGGGGTTCAAATTTTCAATACGATTCCCTAGGACAAAATATCACTTTGTCATGGTGACGTGACGTCATAAACAATGCTGTGACGTCCCGCTTCGTCTATGACGTTGCGTTCTAAATGCTGCGGCGGCGGGTCGCCAGCCTACTGTTAAACGATGATTTTAGCGTATTTTCATTAACCTCATGACTTCGGTAATAAACAGAATATAATATTCGTGTCAATGTCCTACTATGTTAGCGTCACTCGTGCAAGAATATCGGTATACATGTTCAGGCACTAATATTCAGGCATTCATTGTCGTAAAGACACTCCTATAATATCCTCTATTTATTACAAATGTATGGTTGAAAATAACCGAGTTTATTTTGGTATTCCATAAACAACAAGCTGTACATCTACCCTAAAAAAGGATGTGCTTTTATTCAGAAAAGAAGTTCTTATAAAATCAATAAACTTTCATAAATGTTGTTCATGGATCAGACAAAGATGTACCTATTGCTATATTTGAAGTGAGTTCTTGCTTTACGTCGTTTCGGTAGTATCACAGCCATGATAGGGGCGATTGACATTTAGTTTGTTGGCCAAATTGTCTCCATGGCAACATAATGATATTGTATACGGTACGAGGCTACGGTAGTGGTAAAAAGGGAGACAAAATATCGAATACAGCCGCAATTATTATATTGAATTATATACAGCAACGATTTGGCCAGATTGTGATGAAATTGTACTGATCAATAGATAATGTGCGGTTGTCTGCATAATTTAAGTATCTAACCAAAAGATAATGAACTTTAGGATATTGTTAGTGATCACTTGATTATTTGACATTACATATTTATTTAGAGTGAATGTTCAATATAATCACCTAAGTGAAACACTTAAATATTTAACTGCATGTCCAGTATTGCATAATATAATGAAACGAACAGTTTATCTTGAACTCTAATTACTAAATTCATCGCTTAATATAAAAGATGTTCTTATTAAATATATGTAGCACTGTACATGTACATGCAGGTTGATCAGATGTCACGTGTTTATCAAGGCGTTTCTGTTTCAACTTAAT
This sequence comes from Gibbula magus, assembly GCA_936450465.1. Lineage (NCBI taxonomy): Eukaryota > Metazoa > Mollusca > Gastropoda > Trochida > Trochidae > Gibbula > Gibbula magus. The sequence continues at coordinate 97,645,407 of OW388289.1, read as the reverse complement.
ATATATTTAAAAACCCTATATAATATAAAATAAATGGTTGGCGCTTTAGGTCTAGTAACACATGCAGTATACACAATATTTAAGATTATCTATAAATGTGAAATTAACTTATAGATACATTTAAATACATTTATTTAAGTTAATTGCTCTCGTAAGTGCATGTCAATACTCCAACAGGCAAGATACATGTGCATAACTTGAACTGATCCGTTTTTAGTTTGTCACAAGCATATCTTCTTCGGTGTATCAATTAAAAATACGCTTTCATTAACATTACCATTGTAACCATTGTAACATATGATAACCTGAATTCCTCAGATATGATAGGCAGCAGGAAAAGTAATAAAAAGCAAACAATATTGCTTTCTTAAATTGTGATTACCGCCCAGTCGCTCAAAACTTCATGAACATAATATTTGATTTAACAACATATAGATAGAGAAGTTGAAACAAACGTATTTTCCAACTAACATTTAGGACCTCTTTTCGTTTTTATTTTTCATTTCATAAATTAAATAAATTAATACGTGTTATCTGTTGAAAAAATACAACCAAATGAAGTCGAATTGAATTTTAGTTATGCCTTAGGTCCATTCGGTCGGTTAATCTTTCTTGATGTATTCATAAAACGTTTCATTAAATTAACGATATGATTTAGCAAATTTAAAGCACTACCATAATTGTTATGTCATGTTTTATTTGTTATGTCATGATTTATTCCTGCCCATGAAAAGTTACTTTTGAATATGTTATACCCGCACCGTATTTCCTCTAACAAGCGCCGGGCATCTAATAAGCGCTGGGTCATAATCATTTGCTTAATGCTTCCTCAGTTAACTTCAATGTTCTATTAAAGAAATAAGGTGAGGTGAGGTGAGTTGTGGTTTAACGCCGCTTTCAAGAGTATTTCACTTATATCGCGGCTGCTAGTATTATGGCAGGGAGAAAGCCCGCAATGCCATGTGGCTATGCATTGCGGTGAAACCTGCGAGCATCGGCTGGAACTAGCGAACCATGGGTGGTACTACGCTGAAATTCAGTGTAGCATTGCACCCAAACCTTACTGCGTGTAGAACAGTTCTCTACTGCAGACAAAGTTGCCGTGCCCCTGGCGGAATTCGAACCCCGGACCTCTTGATCCGAAGCCGAACGCGCTAACCACTGCGCTATCCCGCCCCAAAAGAAATAAGCGCCGGGTCATCAATAAGCACCGGATATCTAATAAGCGCGGGGGGGGGGGGGGGGGGGGGTTATGGGGGGGGTCGAGGGGTGCTGAAAATAATAAGCGCCCGGGCGCTTATTAGATGAAATACGGTATGTATGATACCGTTAATTAAGAAATGGAAGATGAATAAAACATAGCAGGGAGCATAAAACACGAAGAGCGCAGCCCTGAGTGTTTTATGCCCTCTGCTATGTTTTATTCTACGATAAAGACCAACAACGAGTCTTATATTTCTTATATGAGATGCCCTTAAATAGTTACTCGCTTTTCTATAAAAACCGCGGAGATACAATGTTGTTTGCATAAAATATATGTTGAAAATATTAATGCCTCCCGTCGTAGAACACATTCTCCAGCATTGGACAATCAAAGTGACGTAAAATATGACGTCATTTGCTAAGCGACGCTCTAACTGTCGTCTAAAATCACGAGCATGTTTTATTTAAGAAATAAAGTTCGCTGTACCCCAATGTGTTTTGTAATAAAGTATAGTTTTGCCCTGAACTATTATATAGTTAAAGCACGAGGACGTTAAAAAAACTATACCTTTATTGTCTGATAAAGTACTTTGTTTTCGATTGTTCTAACCGCTAGGCATCTTGAAATGTCTCATAAAAGCACGCTGTCGGTCCCATTGACCGCCTGTGTTTTATTGCTGTAGGTATTATACACTTAATTACTCATGGTGAGGTCAGTATGTGAATTACAAGGACTCGAGACCTGACTCCCAAAGAGGTCAGACCGAGAGTCCTTGTATTTCACATAATGACCTCACCATGAGTAATTAAGTGTTTTATTATACCGATTTTTCCTTTCTTCTTCAGACTAAAGTATGTATTTCTTATTTGTCAAATCGAACCCATCAGCTGACGCCATCTTGAAAGCGAACGTCAAAACATACAGTCACGTGACAAATCACGTGACGAGTCAATACCTCAGGTCAGTGACAGACATTTCTGTCACAAAATTTACCTCATCACTGGAATCGGAGGTCAATATACAAATATATTTTTCGATCACGTGGTGTGAACTGGCCAATGATATTCTTACAAATTTAATAGAGGTATAATAATGGGCTATAAATCTTGGCTATAAATGTAATTATTTGTAAGCATACTTTTCCAGCGATCTGAGTGGTCGAGAGGCGATCACGTGACTTTGTCCTTGGTCAATACTGTTTTCTCGGGCTCATTAAAACAGGTATTGACCGAATCACCAGTCCATACTTATATAATGTCACAATATAATTATATAGCCTACATCATTTGATAATTCTGAGAAAATGAACTGCTTTCATTGACTTTTTCAAGTGAGCTCTTTTTATGGTCAATCCTATGACACTATAATCTACGAAAGCCAATAACCGCCAAATTCACCATTTAAAAAAAAAAGTTGTAATTGCAACTCTTAAAGGTGAAATTACAACTTTCAAAGGTGTAATTACAACTTTCATGGTGTCCTTACAACTTTCAAATGTGTTATTACAACTTAAGAAAGTTGAAGATTCATCTTTAAAAGTTGTAAATACAACTTTGGAATTTTGGATATTCACGTTTCCAAAATTTTTTAATTACGACTTGTAAAGGTGTAAATACAATTTACCATTACAACTTAAAACTTTAAATCTTGAATATATAACTTTTTAAACTTGTAATTTCATACACCTTTGAAAGTTGTAATTACAACTTTTGAAACGTGGAATTAAAAAGTTGTAATTTCAACTTTATAACTCGTAATTTCAACTTTATAACTTGAAGATACAACTTTCAAAACTTGTAATTACACCTTTGAAAGTTGTAATTACAACTTTAAAACTTGTATACAACATTCTAAACGTAATTACAACTTTTTTAAAAATATATTGTCATTGAATTTGGCGGTTGTAGGCTTTCGTAATAATCAATGTTGGTTGCATTGTGTGTTTAGGTCGAGAGGAGCGTGAACAAGTTACTAAAATAGCGTTGAACTGAACGTAAGTTTTGACGGCTTGCCCACGGTCACGTGACTTTTGAAAGGGACGTCACTCTAAACCAACTGGTTTCTTGAAACTGAAAAATGGTCAATTGGGGTGAGATTATCTATATATAACCATATCAATTACATGTTACAGGATGACTTTGACATATTCTTATGCAATTCAGCCTTTAAGATCATTGCATTGTCATGAAGTTCCTAGAAGAACGTCACATTAATTAAGCTTATTACGTGCAATAAACGCTCGATTTTCAGTCACCGTTCATGTAGGTAAGTGAGAACTGATAAAATACAATAAAACGTTAGATCACTAGCAATCATCTTTAATGAAATGATGTTCCAACTGTAAACATACAATACAGCAATTATTTAAATGTAATAACAACCTAACTGACCTATAACCTATACCTATAGACGGTATAACAGAACCAGTTCGGATCAAAATTCCAAAATAACTAAAAAGAAAAAAGTTATATCTTTTAAAACCGAATCTTACAGTTTATAAGGAACAAAAAAAACCATTTATTTTGCATATCTGAAATCATAAATAAACCAAAAGCAGAGTATTAGGTATACAATACCTGAACCTGTAGAATAATTCAGCCGACATCTAACAACAAAATGTCAACTGTCTTAAGCAATACACTTAGTAATTGAGTTTTTTTCTCAGATGATGTCCATGGTCCACATATCTGCATTCAGAACAGACTGGAATTCAGCTCGAAACTCCGGGAAATTCTCGTACGATTTTGACAGTTCCAGCAGACAGGAGCATGTGTGTGCGACAGGGCGACGACTGAAACCTGAGACATTTACAAATGCAACGTCTATCTTTGGACAGATGAGAAGATCAGATCCAGTACAATACCTCAGAAACTTCAGAAGATTTGTGTTATCCAGGCCCCGGATAAATCTTCTCAGATGGTTAGCAACAGCACTTTCCTCCACTGTGATGTTTTCTGGAAACCTCAGTACACTCAACACCCTTTTTGGAGTCGGGAACACCTCCATATGGAGACTGTTTAATTTGTCCATGGTAATGCGAATGTCACTCAGAACAGGAGACCAACAGTTGATGATGAATATGCCTGCTTGAACGAGCTCTTTGTGAGCTACTTCCTGTATCACCTGCAGAAGGTTATCAGGCCTGACTACCGTTTTGACTTCGTGCTCTTGAAGTACGTCTAGTAGATCATCAGGATCAACTGAGTCTTCTGCCAGAGCTCTATTCAGTATCACTGCGTCATTTTCTGGAATGTATTTAAGAAATTCATCCTTCATATCGCAGGTCACATATCCAAATAAACAGTGCTGAAGAAATGGGAGAGAAATTTGAACTGGAAAGTAGCCGGATACCTTCCATCCAAAAACAATAATTTTGGCAACTGCATTCCATTGACCGATTCCAAAATCATGTCTCAGGACTGGAACTTTGAATGCCAATCCGTCAGTGCAGAGTTCATAGAAATCCTTCCAAAACTCAGAAATAGCATCCCGAGTTACGCCTCCGCCATCCTCAGCAGTTTCCATTTTGCCGCTTGGATCTATCATTTGCACTGTAACCAAATCTTTATATGGATTAACATCTCTGAAAGCTTTGATCATTTCTTTCATGACTTGACCTCTGTGCAGTTTGATAATGTGCTCTTGCACTACCCCGGTTTCCAATCTATCAATATTGCAGTCTTGGGGTACCTCAATTTCAGCAATATCCATTGCAGCTGACACCAAGTCTTGAGAAATCGGCCTTGTATTTGACATGGGACTGTCCACCATGTCACGATTGATATCATACGCAGATGTTCCATACTGTGCCAAAGATTCGTTGATAGGATTGTGTAGCTCTGGTAGATAGTCATCACTTGATGCTACAGAGATGGGAAGAAATAATTCTGCCTGTTCAGTATCCGCTACACGAATGGGTGCATGCATGATTGCTTCAGGGCGAGTTAAATTCGTCGAATCAGCTGCTGCTTCTTGAGTTGGTCTGTGCTCACGTGTCGCCTGTGTTGTTGGGGCAGAAGAATGACTTGTAGACGGCTGACTTGTCAGTGACATGTCGGGGAGATCATCCTGGTCGGACAACTCTGATGTATCACCATGCTTTTCTTTGGTTGTGAAATAAAACCGCAGCATTGGCATCTTCGTTTCTTCATACATATCACCGATGGTTTGATTGGAGTCGATAACCCGCTCACTAAAGTCCAATATATCATGATCAAAGTCAGAAATAAGCCCTTTTGAAGATCTGCCTTCTGGACAGAATAACTGTTTACCCTCATTTAGCAAGTCTACTTTTATAGCATTTTTCTTTATTGTAACCTTTCTCGTTCCACCCCCTTGTTTTACCCGCATTTGCTTTCTTTGATTCCCAGATACATGAACCCAACCTAGTTCTACTTTCCTTGTTTCTTTAACAGCATTTCTGTTCCCCCGCAGCTTATCTCCATTTCCCATGGTTTCTTCAGGTGATGATGACCGACTTCGTGTCTTCGCTTTCTGGTCTAGTTTTGTTCTCAAAATAGTCAATAGTTTTGTTTTCTTGCTTTCTTTTTTCGCGCTACAATTAAATGATTTTGCGTAGTCTCGTAGACGTACTCTATCACCATATATAGGAAGATACTGTGAGATATCTTCATCAGTCATGAGACTGATGACATCAGGGCCAATCTGAAAGGAATACTACAGGTGCAATACTTGTGTTCTTGATCATCTATTTCAATCGGATTTGAACCGTAATAATACAAGATATATATTTCTATATGTTATTCGTGCGAAAAACACAATAATTCAAAATTCCAATAACATGTAACAGATGAAACTTTGTCAAATATGAGAGAACTAGCACTAGTCACATGACTGTTTAGGCACCAATGACACTAAGTTGTACAATGTTTTGCCGTGAAACAACATTAATTGGCTCCGGAAGGCAGTACATGGAGGATATTACTGATAAACAACAGTTCTTGTTCATGATTCATTTTGACTCTATTCAGAAGTCTGTGTTGTGACAATATTAAATAGATAATCATATGATATGGATTAATGATTATTTCAGACAAGATGATGATTAAAGGTGTATTTGAATTAAGGAATACATAATACCTTATCCTCTTTCATTTTGTCAAGTGTTTCTTTTGGAATAAGACGTCTTAAAAATTTCCAATACTCTTCCATGATGACGTTTTTCAGAAAGACAAAAAACATTGATTATTGTTCTTATAAATGAACTCAAACTCGTAATTACGAGATTATAAAGTCGTAATTACGAGAAATAAACTCGTAATTACGAGAAATAAACTCGTAATTACGAGAAATAAACTCGTAATTACGAGATTAAAAAGTCGTATTTACGAGATTTAAACTCGTAATTACGAGATATAAACTCGTAATTACGAGATTAAAAGTCGTAATTACGAGTTTATAAAGTCGTAATTACGAGATTTAAACTCGTAATTACGAGATTATAAAGTCGTAATTACGAGATTATAAAGTCGTAATTACGAGATTTAAACTCGTAATTACGAGATTAAAAGTCGTAATTACGAGTTTATAAAGTCGTAATTACGAGATTTAAACTCGTAATTACGAGATTATAAAGTCGTAATTACGAGATTATAAAGTCGTAATTACGAGATTTAAACTCGTAATTACGAGATTATAAAGTCGTAATTACGAGAAATAAACTCGTAATTACGAGATTTAAACTCGTAATTACGAGATTATAAAGTCGTAATTACGAGAAATAAACTCGTAATTACGACATTTAAACTCGTAATTACGAGAAAGAAAGTCGTAATTACGAGAAATAAACTCGTAATTACGAGATTTAAACTCGTAATTACGAGATTATAAAGTCGTAATTACGAGATTTAAACTCGTAATTACGAGATTATAAAGTCGTAATTACGAGAAATAAACTCGTAATTACGAGAAATAAACTCGTAATTACGAGATTAAAACTCGTAATTACGAGATTAAAACTCGTAATTACGAGTTTAAAATATTTTTTTCTCTTTCGAATTTGGCGGTAATAGGCTTTCGTATGATTTGCTTCCAAATAGTGTTGGTTCTAAATCAAATTACAATTTACGGACCTCACAAAATATATCAATTCCTATCACAAGACTTACACATTCCACTAAGTCCTTTTTTCCATCTACTATAAGTTCTTGGAACAATTTACCAATCATTGCTCGTAATGCAATAAGTATTTCAGAATTCAAACCACATATCAATGTCAATAACTTACAGGCGCCACAGTACTACTCGTTCGGTAAAATAAATTTAAACATAATTCATACCAAGTTGCGCTATTCAGTCAGTAGTTTAAACTTTGACTTGGAATTAAAAGTCATCCCAGCTGTGCATGTGGTTATCCTGTTGAGAATTCTTATCACTACTTGTTTGAATGTCCTTTGTACAAACAACAAAGAGTGAATCTTATGTTGGCTTTAGAGCGCATTTGTACATCAGCGCGTATTCCGGTTAACCTTACACTTATGCTAGAAGGAAGTGCAGACCTATCACCATGTCAAAATACAAATGTGTTTAAATCAGTGCAATTATTTATCAGTGAAACTAAACGATTTGTATAGCATATTATATTAGTAATAATCTATGTCAGCCTGTTTGGCTTTCTCTCCTTTCTTGTCCATTTTCTGTCATCTTTATTTGTAATAATGTAAATTATCTATGTACATACCAAGGAGAAGGTGTTCTAAGTTGGAGAACTTGTTCCTGATCCTTTTCTTATTGAATAAAATATGTTTAAACTAAAAACATGTGAGGTGAGGTGATTTGGGCTTTCAAAAGTATTTCCCTTATAACACAACTGTTAGTATTAAAGCAGGGAGAAAACCCGCAACGCCATGTGGCTATGCATTGGGGTGAAATTTTTTAGCATTGGCTGGAACAAACGAACCAAGGGTGGCACTGTGCTATATTGTATAAAATATCGGTGTAGCATTGCACCCAAACCTTACTGCATATAGAACAGTTCTCTACAGCAGACAATCGTGCCGAACCTCTGGCGGGAATCAAACCCCTGACCTCTAGAACCACTCAGCTGCACCGCCTGCCCTTCCCCCATATTGTTGCAGTGAGGAAACATATTTCTCTAATTCGTTTGTGAAACAGTTCTTCTTTGAAAGACCTTAAGTGTCATCTAAGTGTCATCTATTCTGCAAATGTGATTTTTCAGTTTGTACACATTGAAATCTTCATTCTTCCAAGGCCTGTTGCCAACATGAAAGTGGTATTTGTAATATTGTATTGCAGTGTCATAATCTAATTTAACAACCCGGACAAATAGTATAATTGCATCTGCTTGATCACAATCAAATTTAGAATGTCTCGGGTGATATTACTGATGTGTGGTATTAACTTTACAGCTTTTCAATGACATGATTTTCCCCAGAGGTAAAGTATTTTGAGAATAATAAGCATGTGATCGTATGATTGCCGATGAAATATTTTATTTAACCAATGAAATAAAACCGCCATCAGTTCACAGTTGTGATACCATGTTGTTTGCACTTGTACAGTGACAATAACATGTTGTCACTTATCAAAAGTTCAAAAGTTTAACGTCATATATTGGTCTGAAGTAAACAAATGTGTAATTCCGTCACAGTTTTACTGTGGGGACTGGGCCTTCCAAGCGTCCGATCAGCATGTAAATCACCCTGTTTTGATATATTATTATACACTTAATTACTCATGGTGATAATGTGATAATTACTCATTATGTGATAAACAAGGACTCGAGAGCTGACTCCCGAGAGTCCTTGTATTTCACATAATGACCTGAACATGAGTAATAAAGAGTTTATTATACCGAACTTCGTTTTCTGCTTCAGTCTATAGTGTGTATAATATTTGCTTATTTGTCAAATCAGGGAACCCATCAGCTGACGCCCTCTTGAAAGCAAACGTATAAACAGTCACGTGACAAATCACGTGACGAGTCAATATCTCGGATCAGTGACAGAAATTTCTGTAACAAAACTGACGTCATCACTGGAATCGTGGGTCAATGTACAAACATAATTTTCGATCACGTGGTGTGAACTGGCCAATGATATTCTTACAAATATAAAACAGGTATAATAAAAGGATAACATAAATAGAATGCCTGTCTATTCTGCAAAAACACCATGTTTACCTCATCTCGAGGGGTAGGAAAGTTTCATATAAACTTTCTACCTCACTGATACATTGCAGCCCAGAACACAATAAAATCTCTGTGTGTGGATTTTTTCCTTCGATCTACCAAACCGCTAGGCAAAAGAAATAACTCACATCAGTTGGTTTCGATTAAGTCAATATTTTAAAAAAATCAGATGCATTTGACTATGATACGATACATTAATATTTATCAACAGTAGGTTGAATTAATTAATTGGTGACTGTGGTTAAAGTTTAGTTAAAATATGTTTGGTTAATAAAGACAGGAGTAAGAAATGAAAATTACACCAACATGACCCTTACCATGTTATAACTATTATTAATGTGTGCAGAATCAGGCACATTTATTAATTTTCACATAGAATAGATTGATGGAATAATATATCGATGAACAGCTGTGTGTAATCAAAAATATTTTTTAGGAAAATTAAAATTTGATATTTTTTAAAAATATTAAACAACATGTAGAAGTAGTTTTGACTGCTGACTAAACACTTGTACTTTTCAATTTTTTATTATAACAGTGAAAATCATACATATGATAAAATCAATTGAGGTGAGTACTTTATTTTGCTTGGAGTATATGTGTTAATGTTTTGACTAATTAAAAGAACTGTATTGGTAATGGATTACAATAACTCCGAATACTTTTCACATATTGAGACAGAAATTGTCAGTAATTGAGGAGAACGATTTGCGAGTTAATACTGGCCATTTAGTCATGGTTCAAGGTGACAAGCAAACCTTTATTTCCTAAGAATATTGAAGGGTCCGAATGACGATGTCTCCATAATGACTTTTGGATGCACCTGAAGTAAGAGAAACTGATGAGAAAGTGATCAAAATAGCAGAGATGAGTGTCTACAATATGACATATCATATCTGACATCTCGTATTTAGCGAATTTGGTTGCAGTACCAGGGCTCTTAAACATAAGCTAGCATTAAAACTCATTTTAAAGTAATGCATTGCATTGCATGATCATATTCTCCTCTTCGTTTAAAAGTATGTACATGTACATGCCAACAAATCAAGCACTTGTATTTTACGAAGGTTGACATCTTATACTTGGATTGTTAAAGATGACCTTCCCACACTGTCAGCACGACCTTCTGAAATTTGAAACATCAACAATCAATATAAGCATTATTGCAATTATCAAACAAGCATAATTTAGCCTATTTACTGAATATACGCAAGCTCTATTCTGTGAAACAATACAAAAACTAAACTGAAACAACCCAATATATATATATAGATATATTTATATGTGTCGGTTATAGTTATGGTAGTTACTGATATAAAATAAAATGATATCAATACATGATGTTTCAACCATTAATCACTGACATATTAATATTTGTTATTTGTGTTTTACAAACAGTCAGATATTTTTCAACATAGATGCTTTGTAATATCAGATGCCGAATGAGTGATATGACATGTCGAAGGAAACGCCAGTTGGTTTTACACATTGATAAAGTACTAAAGTTATGGTGTCATCCTTTACGTTCAATATTTAACCCTTTATCAATCAATCCGCCAAAGGCTTATAAAAACATACATTATGTGTATATATAAACATAAATATACACTACACGTACAATGAAAAAAAAGATGAACTCTATACAACATGGCATATCAAAAAGTAGCTAGATTTGTAATATTGGGTTTTAACTGATCACAAGAGAAAATAGTATAATAATAGTCAGAAGGACTAGAGTAGCATCTTCTAACATATTTATATTGAATGATACGATAGACACATGAGAAGTAAGTGATATTATATAAATCACAATGTGTTCACATTCTATCTTCGTTTTTGACATTTTTATTTCAATAACATCAGGAGAACAATATTTGAGTCTTTCTACAGATTGCCTAACTTCTTCATGTTAACATGCGATAAATATACTTCATTGAATAGATCACTTTTAACTCTGTTCTACACGCAGTAAGGTTGGGTGCAATGCTACACTGAATTTCAGCTTAGTACCACCCACGGTTCGCTAGTTCCAGCCGCTGCTCGGAGGTTTCACCGCAGTGCATAGCTACATGGCGTTGTGGGTTTTCTCCCTGCCATAATACTAGCAGCCGCGATATAAGTGAAATACTCTTGAAAGCGGCGTTAAACCCCAACTCACTCACTCACTCACTCACTCACATACTCCCGCCATCCGCTATCCATCCATTGAGAATTATTTATGCCAAGAGTACTTTTAAAAAACAGATTCAAGCATCATAATATTGCCCAAAATAATTTTGGGAACTGGCTTTATTATTACAAAATTTCATTCACCCAGAAATAATATTTGTCAGGTAACTTTATTGATCCCATTAGGGCATCACAGCGGTTGTTTGTACTAAGATCAATTACAAATTCAAGGGCAATAACTTCGTAAACAATAATATTGCAGAACTGGACTTTAAACTCGATGAAGAGTATGATCTGGACTGCTTACATGTTAAATTTCATTCACCTAAATGAAATAGTTGCCGAGAAAACTTGTCCCAATTGGAGCATCACAGCTCTTTTGGTACTAAGTTCAATGTTGGATTCAAGGGCCATTAATCCGTAAAACATAATATTTCGGAACTGGTTTTCGAACTCGATAAAGAGTATGGTCATGAGTACTCACAACCAAAATTTCATTCACCTAGGTTCAAAACTTGTCTGGATTGAACACAATAAAGTCCAAAAAGTGATGTTTCCATGGAAAGGACAACAAAACTCAGAAAACTCAGAAAACTGAACATTGTCTGTGTGCGATGGGAAGAACATGGTTAACAACTGTACAAAGTTTGGTTGATGTACCTCGAACTGTTTTGGAGAAAATTGACCGGACGGACGAACGGACGGAATGACCGCTATATACCCCCGCTTACTTCGTAGCGGGGGTATAATAATGCCATTTGAATAATAATCCGTAAAGCTGTGAAAATTAAAGCAAAATAGAGAAGATAATTACATTGTATGTCAACCCACGAGGCCAGTTCAAAGTATATCTTGAATGAAAGTGCATATTTGGCATATTTTCACTTTTTAGAAATGATTAATTGCTTCAATGTTTTGCATGTTGTGTAAACATTTTGAGACTCTATCTTTAGTAATCACTGCAATATTAATTATGTAAAAGGGTACCAAGTGAATCACTCAGAAATCGTTTGTGCAGAAAGGAACCAATTGTCTCTTGGTACCTGACAGCGTGTGGCAAAAGTTAGTGCAGAAAGGGACCAAGTGGCACTTGGTACCTTACAGTACTGTGATTCGCAGTGAAACAGTGGTGAAATGTCAGTACAGAAAGGGACCAAGTGCCACTTGGTACCTTTTTGCCCCAAATGATTGAACAAAATGGCTGTACCATCTGCAATAATTAACATAATTAAGACATGATGGTTATATTTGCCAGTGACAATAAGGCATGTTATACTTGAAAGCGACCTTCATTTAAAATCGTTGAAGTGATTATATCAACATTTTAAGTGCAAAAGATATGAACATTGAAAACTAAAACTGCGATTTTCTCAAAATGAGGAAATATGCACTTGGAACCTTTCTGCACCAAACCCTCGATGTGATATTTTGTCATAAGTGTCGTACATCTAGTAGATGCTTATGTGTTAGATTATGATTTTTCTTGAAGCACATATACAATATGGCAAGATATTTCCACACTGGCTGGCCTATACATTGGAACTGTTTACACAATGGTTTTTTTTATCTCTTTACATTTGACAGAACATGATAAAGTCATATCAATAAGATAACTGATTAACATTCAGTAGGTTTCAGTTTAAATGCATCAAAACATCATATTCTTTTCTTTTGGTTTCGAAAACGAACCAACAGCTAGCGACTATCTAGTTGCAGTGGAGCAAGGATGTATCAAAGCAAAACTAACATTTAGTTATTTTGAATAAGTAAATGACAATTGACCAGAATTTCCAAAATTGTGTGTAATTACATGTTGAATATGCATTGTATTTATCAATATTGTATGCGTTTTGAAGACCTTGTTTGATGTAATTGAAGCTTGGTTTTATTCCAATATGCTTCGATTTGAAGATGTTGTATTTCGCGATGACTATAATCGTATTCAATACTTTGTTATGTGTTAGATTATGATTTTGTTTTCAACGACGGGTCGTCATAATCCACTAGATAAAATCTTTTGATGTTCTAAGGGTCCCTTGACCGATTATTAAATAATGTATTTGATGTACGTGCTTACAATAAAGACGTCATAGGCTTGCTGACATTGTTAATGAATACCAGCCATAACTATGTGAATATGACTGACATGTGCAGTCGTTTAGTATTCAAACGGAAATGAATTGTCAGTCTCCAGCAGGCAGTCGAGACACAAGGCTTGATTAGCATGTATCATATTTCACAAGATTTAAAGCATCACAGAGAATCATCAACCAAAGGGCTCCACATTTAACTTGTCCCAGGGTAATGAAATAGTGAGTTATTGATTAACGCAACTTAGTCAGTGTTGAAGCCATTGGCGACGAGACCAGTGCAGAACTTATGCACAGCTGTATACACTGTGACATTTAATTGTTCAAATAATCCGAGTTGCATAACGTGAGTAACTATTTTGTATATAGAGAGCATCTCACGCAAGTGTCTTCTGATATCAAATATATCAACACGAGATGATTAAAGTTACAAATATCCGAGGCTTCTTCAACAATTATTAGCCGAAGAATAACATGACCGAGACACAAACGTCATAGCATTGTGACGTCATAAGCACTATGGCATCATAGCATTGTTACGTCATCACCATTATGACGTTATAGCATTGTCAGCAGTGTTCTTAGTGATGCCAAATCATTGTGATTTCATTAACTGATGATGTAATAGGATTATGACGATTCAATTGCAGCGATATCTATCAAGTAGACGTCTTGTTTAGATATCGCTTGATGTCACACAAGCGATATCTACTGTGGGAGCCAGTTTTGGATGATAAAATTATATGAAATAAGTACATACACATGTACATATGAGCATCAACGTAAACACATACCACGGAGCTGACACGTATTATATCACTCTTTACATATAACATCCAAGTAATAATACCGATCTTAAGTTTGAAATACTCAAAATTATCCTGAATGCAGAGGTCGCTTGCCAAATACTAACATCTACAGAGGATGATAGATCTGTGATAGATCGGAAATTGTCTGTGGTTTCCCATTGGAGTTGTACAAACATGATAGTGCAAAATAAAATCATTGTTTTGATAGAATGGCGATAAGTAAGTGTTAGAAAATCAGCAGAATTATTTACTGCATGTCAACTTCTATCTAATTTTGTCTACAGGTGTCACTGAATAGAGTCAACGAGTATATGTCGATTCAACAGAAACCTTCTTAGAGATTGTGAACATTAATATTTGAGGTATTTCTCATTTCTAACTCTATTTAAGTTATTTCATGTAATGATTTACTCGCTACACATTTCTGTAATCATAGTACTTCACAAATCAGTAAATGAGATGTTAAACAAATTAATTTTCCAAAGGACAGTTTCGAACTTTTGTAATGTGAGATTTCAAATATTGCCAAGTATATATTAATGTTGAATCAAATACGTTTAGACCTTAGCAAAGAGTGAGTGAGTGATTGATTGTTTAACACCGATTGGGCACTATCGAACTCGAGCCATTAGCGGCTAGAAAATTTATCAAATTAGATATTTAAAAAGATATGCTCCACCACACTTGGAAGAGTTGATACATCCATATAATCCAGCACGATCGCTACGTCTGAGAATGGATGTCTGGTTACAGTCCCCAGGACGAGAACATCCTGTTACGGCAACAGTGGTTGCAACAAAGCTGCAGCAGATCTCAGGAATAAACTGCCATCCCAGATAAGAAACATCGACTCATATGTCACCTTCAAAAAGGCTGTTAGACACATCTGTTTAATTTAGTTTATTCAACATAGACTCGTCACTTTACTTATGTGAAGCGCCTTAGAGTGATACATATCAAATACGGCGCTCTATAAATTTTGCACATAATGATATTAATAATAATGTGCACAAGCAAACAAGAAACGGCACGAAGGCCGTATAAAAAGACAGAAAACAATCCACAGAATCACAACATGTGTAAAACAATGTTTAAAAACATAAACTCTGTTCACCGAAGTAAAAAAGGTTGATAGAATTATATATTTGGTTTAAGATAAATTCAGCTTCATATTTTCGACCATAAGATAACATTTTGTAAGTCATCTTGTCCATCTAAGTTGAGGTGTATCAAACGCAAAGCAAATGTCACACTTTTCGTTCATCTGTAAAGTCTATGCAAATTAAAATTAGATTTGAATTAAAAAAAAGTAACAGCTTGTAGGAAATTAGGTTAGTATTATCATAATACTAGCTACCTGAATGTTGGATGTGTCTTAGCCATATATTATTTGATGCAAAATGTGTAAACGCACTGGTGCATGTTGTGACAATTGAACACATGATATATCGGTTACAAAAACCTTTAGTGTGCCGTGCCACTACACTGACATTGAATAAGTGTAGTTATCATGAAATAAGAAAATAATATTTAATATTTAGATTTACTTGAAAGGAAGCAATGTTTCTGGAAAGTTCCTTTTCAACTAAATTATGCAAATGTTGATTTCTCCAATGAACCCTTCTCAAACGACACAGTAACAAGAGAAACTCCTCGATACACTCGATTTCACGACTGCCGTGCGTCTGTTTATTTGCGAGTAAATATCGTATTGAACTGTCAAGGATAATGCCCACATCAATTTTGTTTTGCTCATTTAGTACAGGAGGGTCAATGAGGCTAAGGGCCTTGAATCGTAAGCCACAATTTGGAAACTTGATAAATATTTCTCCACACATCCCCATTTATCTATTAGATTGAAATGTTATTGATTCTTGGCATCCATCATCGCGTCTGTATCATAGGATATCATATTTATATATTTAGCTATGGCATAGAGAAGACAATACGGGTCTCATTAAACACACATATTATACGAGACGAGTGGTTGCCTACAGTTGACAATGACAGATACCATATGAACGTTGTGAGTTTGGTATAATTTTATAACCAATGTTTTATATGAAATGCAACTTGACCAAGATACCACCTACTTATAGGACACAACAGAAAGGTAACACAACCTCACATATGCTGACCACGATACAACATACAAAGGACGTAAGAGATAGGGAACGCAATGTCATGCACGTAATGTTGGCATGTTCATAAATGTTGAACGGATGTGAGACTTCACTGTTCGTAACTAGGCACATTCAATTAAGTATGCATGTAGTTGTGAAGCCAGGACCAAAAAGCGTGTAGGTCTGTTCTATACAATCTTGGAAGAAACATATCTTAAGATTTGGCCTATACCATCTTGGAATATTTTTATATTCCAAGATGGTATAACAAATCTTAAGATATGTACGGCTCTAAGGTGTCTAATTAGCCGCATGGTTGGCGTTCACACTGCACTGTGTAGGCATAGCATTACTATTTTTATGCGTGACACATTAATAAACTATTTCTCTTCTCTCTCACTATTGATAATTACCGTGATGGCAAATACAAATTTTGCTGGAGCGCCCTAAATTAACTATCTGTGTGTAGAGGCTGTCGTGTATAGCGTTTTAGAATTTCAAGCAAGTGGGATAATTAATCAATCGTCATGCGTCTCGCCATTATCTCGGTACGCTTGTCTCAGCCTTGGACTATTTCTCGGCTCGCTCTGTGCACTGCGCTGTGTCAACGGTATATGATATTTCGGTTATGAAGCTTTCGTTGTTCATGTTTAGCATGTACAGTGTGATACTTATCTTTTACGCAGCTTTTTGTCACATTACACAACGTACGGGAGAGTTAAAATAAGTCGCAATTTATCTATAATGAAGTAAAGTTAGACGCAAGCCACCGTGCTTTAAAGGTTCCTTAAGCGTTAGAAGGAAAATATAAATGAACATTACGGCACCATTTAATAATTGAATCTCTCAACCTCTGATACTGCTGATTTCAATTTAAATTTCATTGAGACTGCATACTATATATTTTGTTAATGCCATATTACCGTAATTATAACACACAGTCACATTTCGAATTTATCAGTTTATCACATGGATTAACCAAGCTTGGTATCAAGTGAAGACATCATTCAGACAGAAATACTTACTACTTGCCATAATTTTATTACAAGCTAGTTGAACAGCTAATCGCAGACAGACAGACAGCCAGACTGATTGTTTAGTAGCGTCTCACCATATGTGCATAGAATGAATACATATATAAAATTTGTACAAAATTGATAATAGTTGCCCCTCCTTTATGGTCCCCTATGATATGTTCATGATGTTTACATGTCTGTTCTATACATTTTATTTGTATTTGAGATTAATGCCTTAAAACACATAGCACAATGGAGATGGTGTCTTTCCGGAATTAAAGTCGGTAAAATACTTTTGATGTAGTTTGTTGTTATAATGTGTTGTCTTTATGGATTAACTTTCGGTTGTAGTTATAGTGGAACTGACCCGCGAAAAATGAACACCAGGACATACTTAGAACGGATTATTCCCACCTACCCAGCCCTATGGTTAATTAATCCTATCTATTAGGGATTAGGATTAGGCTGGCCAGCCTCGGTGAAGGGGGAAAAAGTTACCTGCATAATTATATCCATGTAATCTTAAATCCAGGAAAAGGTTTGATATTTTGTCATCTTGAATAGACAATGAAGTGAACCAAACCAAAGATATATTGGTATTTATTTCAATGCCATATATTATTACATGAATACTTTTATTTGTTATAAAGTTTACATTAATTGTTACAACATGAAACTTGTAATGGTGATTGAAATCACTTTTTATTCTTTTGTTTCAACAAATGAAAAAAATAACAATTCAATTAGCATTGACAGGTGAACTGTTAATCATCTAGGTATGATTGCACTCAGTTGTGAGAGTGCTTGAGTATCAGTTCACATAAAATCATCATGTATATTTAACTGAGTGAACATGTATCATAAGGAATCAGTATAAATGAGTCATTAAGATCTTCATGTTTATTTAACTGAGTGAACATATATCATAAAAAATCAGTATAAAGGTGTCGTCGAAAGATGTCAATGTCACCTCACCATGGCAAATGCTCAGATTGCAAACAGAACACGCTTCATTCCAAATGGACGAGGAGGTCACTATTTAGTTCACATGGGGTACAAATTCAGTATCAAAACAAGAAAACCTACATGGTTTGTGGAACCACTACAACACCGTCAACCCCAGAACCACAAAACACGTTGAGGGGTGGCACAGAAAGCTGAGCACTGTAACATCCGAGTGCCACCAAAACCTCAAGACCATCAGCTTCCTGAAGAGAGAGCAGGCCTACACCGAGGCCTGTATCATCCAGCTAAACCATGGTGGCAGAGCTACACCCAGGAAGTATCGACAGCGGTTTGGAGACCTATAAACGGCGCTATGAGAATGGCATAGTGTCATGCGAAGAGTACCTGGACCTTGTTGGTCACTTGACAGGCTACTGAATTGTCCATTTGTAAAAATGATACTTCAATGTCCATTTAAATAATATGTAATTTATAATATATATAATAATATAATGTATATATATATGTAATAATTGTATGTTGTTAAAATAAAAGTGCTATGTTGTAAATGTATGTATATGTAAATACATTTTTGATGTTGAAAAAGTGCAAAAAAACATATTGGATGTATGATTAATAGTGTCACATACAAATAAAATACTATCGTTTCTCTTAGTTTTTTAAATGTAAAGGGGTGAACGTTACTGGTTTGAATGATAATGTTTATCTGTATATGAAACTGTTGTTGCTGTTGTATGCGGACGATACAGTCCTGTTTGCAACAGACCCCAAATCTCTACAACACTCACTTAACTCATTCAAAGCATATTGCGATAAATGGAAACTCGATATCAATGTTAATAAGACCAAGATAGTTATATTTGGAAGTGGAAAGAGAAGAGTTAATAAATTATCGTTTTTTATCAATGATAAAGAAATTGACATTGTTGATAATTATTGTTATCTGGGATTTGTATTTCACAAAAATAGGAAGTTCAATCTTGGTTTGAAATCTTTAGCTGTGAATGCTACGAAGTGTATGTATATTCTTTTAAGAAATGCCCGTAATTTGGATTTACCCCTAGACTGCACTAATAAGGCCTTTGATGTAATGGTCCTCCCAATATTGTTATATGGAGCCGAATTCTGGGGTTATTCAAATATAAATATTTTAGAAAAAGTACATTTGAAATTTCTGAAATTGGCAGCAGGACTCAAAATGTCAACGCCAAGCTTTATGGTATATGGTGAGCTTGGTCGAAAACCGATAGACATTTTGATAAACAAAAGAATGATACACTTCTGGCATAAACAGGTATCTGGAACCAATAAACTATCCTTTGATATTCTAAACTTAATCACTTCAGATGAATTTGCTAACTTTCAATTACCTTGGGTAAAACACATTGAGTCAGTATTACATAACTGTGGCCTCTCATATGTTTTGTTGTCTCCGAATCTTTATGACAGGCAGTGGCTAGTTTCTACAATAGAGACGATCCTAAGTGACCAATTCTACCAGTCATGGCACAGTTCTATTGATAGCAGTTCTAAAGGCTTTTATTATAAGTATTAAAAAACATCACTCTCTTTTGAGCACTACCTTTATCTTCCAAAATATATCGCATACCCCCTAATAAAATTCAGGACAACGAATCATAAATTACCAGTTGAAAAAGGTCGCTGGAAAAATATACCAAAAGAAAATAGAACCTGTCAATTGTGTAATTCAACATCAGTTGCAGATGAATTGCATTATATTTTTCATTGTAGCATCCTTGAGTCCCTAAGAAAGAACACTTTGCCATCTAAATATCTTATACACCGCACTAAACACTCATTCGGATTACTTTTCTCAACAAAGAAAATAACAGAACTTAAATCCTTGGCTAAATTTATAAATATCATCTTAAGATATGTTCCATGAGCACTTTTTTTTCAAATCAAGCATGTATAATGTTGTATTGTTTAACTAACCATCTTGTCCATTACTGTATTGTATCTATTTCATTGTAATGTTATCTTATACCACCATTGGTGGTCTTATGGATAATAAAGAATCTTGAATCTTGGTATCAAATCTGACCCAGCACCTGTTGTTTTAAGGGATTATACCGCTTGACTGGTTTAATTACCCTAAACAAAAGGGCTGGGTAGGTGGGAAGATCCCCTTAGAACAGATCAGAATTTTTACAGATTTAAACCACTCATCTACATTACATTAATAAATAATTAACGTGAACATGAGTGAATGAGGCAGGACATGGATTATTTCCTACGCATACAATGTTTGTTAAATTAGGCAAAATACAGAACGGTATAATTGTCAGTAGGATGCAACAGTTGATTCTGAATAAAATTGTGTTCAGATGGATATTACCAAAAATACAATCTTAGAATATCCAGTGAATCTCTGTCGCAAATGGTGTAATACTAAAAAAGGATACTTATATTAACTCTTACGATATTCTTACACTGTATATAACATATTTTGAATATTATGTTAAGATCACAACCCAGTATGTGAACTCTGTGTTATGTGAACAAACCTTCCTCCAAGACATGACCTATACAATCTTGGAATATCTAGTGAATACCTGTCGCATATGAACTTTACTTTATATGATTAAACTTCCCTCCAAGAAATGGCCATACAATCTTGGAATATCTAGTGAATACCTGTCGCATATGAACTCTATGCTATGATAAATGAATAAACCTCCCTACAAGAAATGACCTATACAATCTTGGAATATCTAGTGAATACCTGTCGCATATGAACTCTATGCTATGATAAATGAATAAACTCCCCTCCAAGACATGACCTATACAATCTTGGAATATCTAGTGAATACCTGTCGCATATGAACTATATGCTATGATAAATGAATAAACCTCCCTCCAAGAGATGACCTATACAATCTTGGAATATCTAGTGAATACCTGTCGCTTATGAACTCTATGCTTTGATAAATGAAGAAACTTCCCTCCAAGACATGACCTATACAATCGTGGAATATCTAGTGAATACCTGTTGCTGTGAACTCTATGCTTAGATAAATGAATAAACCTCCCTCCAAGAAATGACCATATAATCTTGGAATATATTGTGAATACCTGTCGCATATAAACTTTACTATATGTGAATAAACTTCCCTCCAAGAAATGACCTATACAATCTTGGAATATCTAGTGAATACCTGTCGCATATGAACTTTACTTCATATGATTAAACTTCCCTCCAAGAAATGGCCATACAATCTTGGAATATCTAGTGAATACCTGTCGCATATGAACTCTATGCTATGATAAATGAATAAACCTCCCTACAAGAAATGACCTATACAATCTTGGAATATCTAGTGAATACCTGTCGCATATGAACTCTATGCTATGATAAATGAATAAACTCCCCTCCAAGACATGACCTATACAATCTTGGAATATCTAGTGAATACCTGTCGCATATGAACTATATGCTATGATAAATGAATAAACCTCCCTCCAAGAGATGACCTATACAATCTTGGAATATCTAGTGAATACCTGTCGCTTATGAACTCTATGCTATGATAAATGAAGAAACTTCCCTCCAAGACATGACCTATACAATCGTGGAATATCTAGTGAATACCTGTTGCTGTGAACTCTATGCTTAGATAAATGAATAAACCTCCCTCCAAGAAATGACCATATAATCTTGGAATATATTGTGAATACCTGTCGCATATAAACTTTACTATATGTGAATAAACTTCCCTCCAAGAAATGACCTATACAATCTTGGAATATCTAATGAATACCTGTCGCATATGAACTTTACTATATATGAATAAACCTCCCTCCAAGAAATGACCTACATGTATACAATCTTGGAATATCAATTTAATACCTGTCGCTTATGAACTCTATGCTATGGTATATGAATAAACCTCCCTCCAAGAAATGACCTATACAATCTTGGAATATCTAGTGAATACATGTCGCTAATGAACTATATGCTATGATATATGAATAAACCTCCCTCCAAGAAATGACCATACAATCTTGGAATATATTGTGAATACCTGTCGCATATGAACTATATGCTATGATATATGAATAAATCTCCCTCCAAGAAATGACCTATACAATCTTGGAATATCTAGTGAATACCTGTCGCTTCTGAACTATATGCTATGATATATGAATAAACTCCCCTCCAAGACATGACCTATACAATCTTGGAATATCTAGTGAATACGTGTCGCATATGAACTATTTACTATGATAAATGAATAAACCTCCCTCCAAGAAATGACCTATACAATCTTGGAATATCTAGTGAATACCTGCCGCATATGAACTATATACTATGATAAATGAATAAACCTCCCTCCAAGAAATGACCTATACAATTTTGGAATATTTTGTGAATATCTGTCGCATATGAACTCTATGCTATGATACATGAATAAACTTCCCTCCAAGAAATGACCTATACAAATCTTGGAATATCAGTCGCATATGGTGTTATAGTCAAATACGAAACTCATATAAAGTCTGCAGATATTTTTACACTACATGTTACATATATTTTGAATATGTATCTTAAGATGACAACCGAGTATATGACCTGTTTGTTATGTGGACAACCCTCCCTCTAAGAAATGGCCATACAGTCTTGGAATATGCAGTGAATATCTGTCGCAAATGATATGCATATTGTTGTACATCCCATTGTTATCACAGTTGCCTCTTGTCAGACAGAATGGCAGTTTCATAATTGTCGCTTTTCTCTGACGGGTCAAGAAAAGGCCATTTAATCTTGGCATATCAAGTGCATCTAGTTTGTGAAAGGTTTAATCATCAAATGCCACATTTGAATCACCTCTTCCCACATTATAACGCTATGCCTCATTAATTTATATGTATATGCTGAAATAACAGCTTTGTGAAATGCCATAATGAATCATGAAGTGATTACGTTGGGACAGTATTGTCCTGTCACCACGCTAATTGTTGTAATCACAGTTACATCCTGTTAGACAGGGTGACATTACATAGTTGTCGCCTTTCACTGATTGGCAAATCTTGAGATATGAAGAAGAAGAAGAAGAAGAAAAATAGTTTATTTCAAAAAAGTGTCACACCCTGAAACAGGGTCCGGCCTACACAGACCTATGAGACACCATTAACACAATGATAAAAATTCATTAAAATTGATAAAATACGGTACATTAACCAATTACAATACATGAACATACCTACATTACATACACACACATAATATACATACATACACATACATACATATACATAATAAACATGGTATACATACATACCTAAGCTCTTCGTACATATTTACATTCATACATGGTCACACACAGACACACTCACGCACACACACCCACATATGTATACAATACATACATATACGCACATACCCATACATTAGTACATTAGTGCATTAGTACCAGTCTACACCGCATACATACATATACCCATACATTAGTACATTAGTATATTAGTATGCACATACCTGTATACGCTACACACATATACGCACATATCCATCCATTAGTACATTAGTGCATTAGTACATGTCTACACCACATACATACACATACCCATACATTAGTACATTAGTATATTAGTATGTACATACATGTATACACTACACACATATACTCACACATCCACGCGTATCACATTATACATACACACATACTAAGATACACACGTACACACACATATACATACATCATGCATACATACTCTTACTCCCTTCAAACTCTCATATTAACTCAACATCATTCATCAGGTCCCAACATCCAGCCATACATACTCTGCCACTCACCCACTACTCAGCCCTCATTCTTTACACTTATATATGTACATTCTCACTGTCTACCCATATCAATCACCAACCACCACCAAACGCTCACATTCACACCCTCACATACTCCTTTACACACCGATACAAACCCATCCACTCTCTACCCAATCACAACCCATGCATCCCCCATTGTCAGTCATACAGGACAAAGATACCCCAAGTCATACACAACTATGCATTCACTCACACTGACATATATTTTTACACAGTCAAAAAATGTTTTTAAAAAAATTAACAAATAATTCAACATTCATAGTCCTAATAAAACTAAAGCTCACGATCAGTTATACTCTCATAAGCTTACATACCATACATACAGTAAATTTACCTTAAAATAATGATCATATGATAATAAAAGTTTATTTCTGAGCAAGTCTTCTCCTCATCATGTTGGTTAGAGTTGCTCCAAGGAGAGGCTGCAAGTTGGGTGAGTTTAATATTATCTTACCCATATGGGAAGAAAGACACAGGGTAATATATTTTCTGTAAGTCACACGGGAGTTACACCTTTTCCTGGCTTTTGATTGGCTGCTACAGAGAATAAACTTTTTCATTGGTTGCCGGAACTACTTCATTCATCTTTTCAGTTCATTCACTATTTTTTTTACACTCAAACTCTCTTCTACACGAGAACAAGGAAAACGTAACCAAATGTACATTTATTTTTTATTAGCGATAAAGACGTTTCTATTATATCTACACACTTGTTGATAATATTTTAGAAAAACAAAATAATACTTTGTTAAATAAGGTAAGAATGAGTTGCCGATGTAAACACACATGGCGTCATCCGTATTGCCGATAAAAGTGAATGACCTCGTAAAGGTTGATGGAAGCATATTGGGAAGAGTGGTCAATATTGTTCAGCCACTGACCAGCTTCAATGTTTATGTTGTAAGAAGTAAGCAAGGTGAGCTGCATGTGCCGAGATACCGCATACTTAATGTGACAAATATCCTGTCATGCAGTAGGCCTACTGCATACACGACTTCCGGTCGATTTCACTGAACAATATTCAAATGTTCGCGGTGTTCTTCACCTTGTGTTTCTTGTTAAAAAGTTGACAGTCAAATAAAACCACTGTCTGAGTTGATTTTAAAAATTTGTTGTAGATTAAGAAAGAGTAGTTCGTTGTCTAGTCCTATATTTTCAATCTTGACGAAGTTGATTGTCTCGCAATGTGATGCGACTGTCACACGTAACGTCTCGCCTTCAAATGGAACACCCGACTGTACCCCTCACATGGTTCGACAAATTGCGTTTTAATTGCAATTATAAGTAAAAAAGGCAAGAAGTTAGGTTCAGTAAACCGATTTAATGTACAATTACATGAATACATAATCTAACAATAATCTAAGGATAAGAATAACACATTATACTAAGGAAATTTTTGTTCTCGCGTAATGCATTTGTTTAAAAAGGTAGTGACGCGATGAAATTCCTGGAAATTTAGTCTCATCACACGCGTAGGGATACGGGGATTCCCCAACTACGGGTTTCCTTATAGAGGAACAACTGATTTCTTTTTAGGGATTTTTAGAATGAAAACGAATATGGGTAAGATAAACAATAACCAACTCGTGACGGGGAATGACAGATTATCTTTCCCTCGTCATATCAATCAAGTAATTGCCTCGCGCAAGGCTCGGCAATTACGTAATTGATATGACTCGGGAAAGATAATCTGTCATTCCCCGTCACTCGTTAGTTATTGTCTAAATAATAAGTTTGTCTGAACTTTTCAAGTGGGGAAAATCATACTGTCCTGAGACTGCATTGAAGAGTTGAGATTTAAGATCAGTATAGTGTTTACAGTCAATTAAAAAATGCATCTCATCTTCGACGGCACTTACTCCATCTTTTAAACATAAATTACACAGTCTATTTTGTAGAGGGGTGGGTGGCTTGGCATACCGGCCTGTCTCTATGGCAAGGGGTAGGCTCCCACATCTGAATTTGGCTAATACGCTGCGGTGTTGTCTGTGCCTCACACTAAGTAGATATGGAGCAGTTGATAGATTGTCCTTAAATAACCTGTATGTCCTTAGTTTATTCCCATTAATTACATTATTATTGTCATTCCACAACCCTCTCATCCATTTCACATTGTCCTCATGAATCATTATTTCTTTTATCATTTGTAATTTCTTCTTTATGCTCCATATATCATCATGTAGCACCCAGGCTGCACCATAGATATTTAGTAATTTATTTGTCCTTGTGTCCACTGACTTAGCATAGCCAAGCGACCATTTATGTAGTATATTTGGAATCATATCATTAGACATTGCTCTTATCTTCAGTTGTAGTCTTAAAACTTCTATTTTCAGCTTGAAGTATATATCTGTCGTCAGTGGTCTAATTTTCTCATAGCAACTTTAAATAAATTCGTTTCCTGCTCTTAATCTATCTGCCACATGAATGAAATAACGGAATCCTGAAGTATTTACGATTAAAAGACAGGACTGTCAAATGTGTCACAAATTATGATTGAAATGAATGTAAATATGACAGGATAATTTAAATATGCTAACAACCTGTTTGTCTTATGAAACACTGTTAAGAGATATCGACATATAAACAACATAAAAAAAGCTATAAGTAAATGGGAAAAAAAGCAGAATAAACTAGGTAAGGGACTGTCGACTAAAACACATACTTCTTGCAGTTAAAATAGAATTGTAACATGTGCTGCAGTATATTAATTCTAAAAAAAGAAGTAAAATCGTGCATTTGATAATCTAACTTTTTAAAACTTAATATGTATTTATATATCTGTTTAGCAATGAATATCAATATGTATCAAGTGTTTATGTTCACGTATTTGTATGTATTGTTTATGTACATGTATATGTTTGATAACCTGTCATTCCCAAATTTGTCCATACAAACTTGTGTTTCCAATGTAACTCTGTCGTTATGGCAATAATTTCTTCATCAAATGACAAACTCGTCCATAAACAAGTACTTATGTATCTATAGCAATATATTAATCTTTATGTCTGTTAAATTCAAATTTACAGTCCATCAAGGTAATGTATTTAAACTAAGGTCACAGTTTGTATTGAAGGTAATTTTCTTCATACAAATAACATTTTCATCAAAGTCATTATTTGAATCAAAGTCCTTTTTTCTCCAAAGTCATTTTATTTCATCAAAATCACTTTTTTCACCAAAGTAATTTTTTTTCGATTAAAGTCACTTTCTCATCAAAGTCATTATTTTCATCAAATAATTTTTTCACCAAAATCATTATTTTCATCAAAGTCGATATTTTCATTAAAGGCATTTTTTTTCATTAGTCATTTTTTTTTCATCCAAGTCATTTTTTAGAAAGAGTCACTTTTTTCAGCAAGTCATTATTTTAATCAAAGTCAATATTTCATTAAATCATTTTTTCACCAAATCACTTTTTTCATCAAAGTCAAGATTTTTATCAAAGTCAAGATTTTCATCAAAGTTATTGTTTTCACCAAATCAATTTCTCAGCAAAGACACTTTTATAATCAAAGTCAATATCTTTATTAAAGATATAGTATTCATCAAATTTATTTGTTTTCTTCAAAATAACTTTTTCCATCAAAGTCATTTCTTTTCACCAAATCACTTTTTTCATCAAAGTCAATATTTTCATCAGAGTAATTTTTTTCCATCAAAGTTAATTTTTTCATCAAAGTCAATATTTTCATCAAATAATTTATTCACCAAAATCACTTTTTAAAAATTAAATTCAACAAAGTCTTTTTTTTCCCATCAAAGGCATTTTTTTCAGGAAAGTCAATATTTTAATTTAGGTCAATATTTTCATCAAAGTCATTTTTCACCAAAGTCAATATTTTTTTAATCAAAGTCAAAACTTTCATTTAATCATTTTTTTCACCAAAAATCACTTTTTTCATTTTAAAGTCGATATTTTCATTATTCTTTTTCATCAGAGAAATATTTTCATCAAAGTCTTTTTTTTTCATCAGTTATATTTTCATCAAATCATTTTTTCACCAAATCACTTTTTTCATCAAAGTCAAGATTTTTTCAAAGTTATTTTCTTTCATCAAAGTTATTTTGTTACCAAATCATTTTTTCAGCAAAGACACTTTTTTAATCAAAGTCAGGATCATTATTAAAGAAATGTTATTCATCAAATTTATTTGTTTTCTTCAACGTTACTTTTTCCATCAAAGTCATTTCTTTTCATCAAAGGCAACATTTTCGTCAAAGTCATTTTTCCACCAAAGTCAAGTTTTTTAATCAAAGTCAATATTTCCATCAAAGTCATTTTTTCATCAAAGACATTTTTTCATCAAAGTCATTTTTTCACCAAAGTCACCTTTTTCTTATCAAAGACATTTTCCCCATCAAAGTCATTTTTTCATTAAAATAAATTGATGTAAACAATTTTCAAAGTCATTTTATAACAATATCTCAAGATTGAACAAAATAATCTTAAGATATTTAAATATTCCAAGATTGAACAGGAGGTTTCAGGTTTAGATCATATCTTAAGATTTCCGTACATATCTTAAGATTTGTTATACCATCTTGGAATATAAAAATATTCCAAGATGGTAAAGGCCAAATCTTAAGATATTTTTTCTTCCAAGATTGTATAGAACAGGTCCACCAGCTGTCTCAATTATTATTTTATTGCATATTCAATAATAATTCAAATGTGAATAGGTTATCATACAATAACAGTTGGACTTCAATATGAACGATTTGTTTGTCAGGATTTGTTTTTCGATAATTCAAATATAAGTTGTCGATTTAGTAAGCTAACTAAATATAAACGATTTAGAAAAGAAGAGAACAGCACTAACATTTCACATATTAAACAAAAATGTTGAATTGACAACACGACATATACTCGATCCGCTTCTTAAACATCATACAAAGGCAACAAGAAAATCAATTCATCAAAAATTAAAGTAGACTACAAAGAACGATTGCTTGAGAATACTTCAACTGACACTGCTCGATCTCTGATCTACAATTAATCCGGATGTCCCTTTAACACACTATCATTGAGACAAGATACTAATCACTTAGCTAAAAGGCCTTGACAGATGTATTGTTGCCTCATTACTAGAATCCACACAGAGACAGATCCTGTGTTGAATAAATGACAAGATGGACAAGTTTCTCATTCATTCCAATTAGAGATACCTTGCTGATAAACGAAGGACATATGCTTTTCACTGTCAACGCAAAGTGTGATAGAAGTATTCTACAATGAACAAT
Organism: Gibbula magus; assembly: GCA_936450465.1. NCBI lineage: Eukaryota > Metazoa > Mollusca > Gastropoda > Trochida > Trochidae > Gibbula > Gibbula magus. Next base: position 97,615,765 of record OW388289.1, on the reverse strand, counting down.
TCTAACAGTCAATCAGCTCGGCGATTTGGCTAAGAGGTAAATGAGATGAAGGTACACCAATGTTATCAAAGTGGGCGGGATAGCGCAGTGGTTAGCGCGTTCGGCTTCTGATCAAGAGGTCCGATGTTCGAATCCCGCCAGGGGCACGGCAACTTTGTCTGCAGTAGAGAACTGTTCTAAACGCAGTAAGTTTTTGGTGCAATGCTGCACTGAATTTCAGCGTAGTACCACCAATGGTTCGCTAGTTCCAGCCGATGCCCGCAAGTTTCACCGCAAAGCATAACCACATGGCGATGCGGGCTTTCTCCCCAGCCATAGTACTAGCAGTCGTGATATAAGTGAAATACTCTTGAAAGCGGCGTTAAACACCAACTCACTCACTCATTCAAATGTACTTCTGTGCTTTTAATTTTTAATGTCCCTTTTTATACCCCCGACCAACGGCCCGGCGGGTCTATAATAATACAATGGATTCCGTCAAACCCGTCCGGTCAGCATCCAATGTCCATTTGAAATTACATATCACTATGTTCCCATCGTTCTGCCCTGCAATATAATAAATCAATTCAAAGGAAATATATTTGTATTTCAACTAAACCAAAAGATGAAAATTGATGGAATATATTGGAAGATTTTAAATTTTTCAAAGCTTTAGATACTTGCATAGTCCAGGCTTTTAATGAAAACAAAGGTTTGGAAAAATATCAAATCTGCTCAAAACTTCCTTTAAGCTATAAAAGATTCGGTAAAGATCATTGTTCGTTGCATCATATCGCGCAAGAATTATAACATGATGGAAATTGTAACTGACGTTTAATCAAGTATTCATAACAAAAACTTGTCAGAAATTAGATTAAATGCATGGATTTTTCATCATTTTGACTTTAAAAGAAAATTTGTTGCATTTATTCATGGGTGACAAAAAAGTAATGCCATTTTATGAAAGTGTTTTTGACAACTGTCAAAATTAGCACATATTTAAAGCAGCTATTTCGTTCTTGTCAATGTTCATTTCCATCAAAAGTTTCAAATAAGGAATTTATTTTATTTTATGTAATAAGTGGTGTTATGAATAGTGTTGCTTATTGTTACTTTAAGCATTAAAGGCGCTCTAGCAAGACTTTCTTACTGAAATAAAGTGCTCTCATAAAATATAAATAAGTGTTACCAATAGCTAAATAATGCTCATTAAAAAGAGTTCTAAACGAATGTAGATGGTTCGGTAAAGCAACGCTTATGCCTATCGAGGTAGGAAGGTAGTTAAAGTGATCTGACTGATGTAGCGATGCCCAAACACTCATCATAGAGTTCAAATTAAATAACACTTGTGACGTCATCCTATTGTGCTTTCACTCCATTAGTTTCCAGTAATGGAGAGTTGCACATCACATCATATATTTTAAGTAGAAATTAAATTGTTAAAAGCAATTTTGATAATAGCAATACTTTGAGTGTAAATTAAGTAGGGTAATATCCTCGTAACTCTCCATTCCTTAAAAACAAGTGTTTGCCACTAACATGGCAATGTCCCCCGCCGGTGACATTGAGTTAGTAAGACAGATCACTGGAGCTACTTTATATATTGCATTACTGGTAAAAAGTGCCATGATGATCAGCACATTTTAAGACTTTGGCTGATTGGGTTCATGATATATCGTGTTTATAAGAGTTCAAAAAGTGGTCAAAGTGTAGAGGTGACCTTGAAAATACGGTCAAGGTCACCAAATCGACTGGTGTCTGCGTCAAACTCCAATGTAGACTTACACCAAATTTGAAAAAATGCCGGTCGGTACAAGTTAGGATTTGAACGGGGAGTCCTAAGTTGACCGCCCAAATTTCATCACTTTCAAACACATTTTTTCCATCAAATTGCATTTTATTATCAAAATCAGCTTAAAAATAAATAATTAGTAATTATTGTTCATGCAACCCTATTTTGAAAAAAAAATGCCATAGCAGAATGCCATGGCATTCAGGAATGCCATAGCAAATTGCCATGGCATTCGGAATGCCATGGCAATTCAAACAATACTACAGCACAATGCCACAGGAAACAAAGTCTTATTTGAATCTTATTAGTAGTTTCAACTTTCAAAGTATGAAATACTTGTTGAACAAGTACTTAGTAAGCAAAAAAAAAACAGAAGAAAATAACTTTCACAAGGATCACATTTATTCATCTATAACATCGTCAAATGTCATTCAGCCTTCGTGCCGTGTTTTGTTTTTCAATCGCAATTTTCTTTTTTAAATTAGGCAAATAAATTAAATATCTCGCCGCTAATGGCTGCAATACTGCCGAAGCGGCGTTAAACAATAACTCACTCACTCAAATGTCATTCAATAGTTCAAATTCTTGTACTTGGAAGCTCTTGCGAGATTTGAGCTAACGGCTGAAGTATTTTAGGCCACAAGGTACAAGCTAACAAGGGATACAGATGTCATAGGCCATTAACTGGCAAATACAGGAAAGTCAAACTTTCAAGACAGTTTGCGTCATCTCCAACCGAATTGGAAAAAGTTAAGGGTTTTTTCAATCCATCGAAATAAAGTGAAACAAATAAATCATGGAGTAAATGCACAAAAAGGCAACACATCAAGTTCGGCTCTGGTAAACTTGTGTTTTTCTATTTCTGTTTGGGAATCTAAATACAATCACTGACCAATAAAAAAATTATGGCCATGGTTTAGGTTATTCAGACAAACAAACTGACAGATTGGCGGACAGATAGAAAGACAGGTGAAAAACAATATATCTTGTCATCTTTGATTCGCAGGCATAAACGAGTGAAGAAGTTGAAAATACAAAAATGCACATATGCACATGTTGATTGGTCCACATACAAAGTTTCATTGTCCTATGCCTTATAGTTTTTGAGTTCTGCTCCAGATAATAAAGTCCAAGTTGTTTCCATGGAAACAGAGAAAAGGGAAACAAGTAAAGTTGAAAATAAAGAAACACATGACGATTTTTCCACACAGCAAGTTGTGTTGAGCTATTATGCCCCCGAAATCGTCCATTCTGGGGCACAAAAACAGTCTCACCTCCTTCTTCTCTTGCTTACTGTGACCTGCAGAGGAAAAGAAATACTAAGTTACTAAGACTAAGACACAGTTCATCATTTGTTTCCCTCAAACATTAAATTAATAATACGCATTCAGTTCCATTTGATGGAATGAAACTTTTTCACATAAACATGAACAAAAGCCTTTACTTTCATAGAATATGATTGAATCTTACACCTTCCATTACTTCATGTTGTATTAACGATTTGATGTCTTTTCAATTCTTTGTACAACTAACCACTTACCATGGATTTCTTCTTTCTTTTTCCTTCTTCTCTGGCCAAAGCTTCTGAGACTGCCTGCGGGCAGAACTCCGGCTCCTCAAACAGCATGTACTGCCTGAATTGGTTCGGGTGAACAGGCGGCTCTTCAGTCATCAGAAGAGATGGCAGATAAGTCGTCCACCAGTCTCCATCTTCATCAGACAGTCTTGTTGTTCGCTTCCACTTAGGCAGGTCGGCTAAAATAGCATTCATAATGCTTTGTCCCTCCGTCGCATTTGCTTGTACTGGTGCTAAACTTTTAAATTGGGATCTGCAAGACAATGTCACAGTTCTGTAGTCTTCTCCAGCAACTGGCCAGTCCTTGTAACTCAAAAGAACTTCCTCTTCCCTCAGCCGAAGCACGAAGACATGGGGATGAGCATGACCCTTGAAAGTGTCCTCGTCCTGCACATGGGCCCTGATGTCCAACACACTCCTCAAAGTGGCCACGTCCGGTGTTGGGGTATAGGCTGATTCGATTACTTCCTTGAGGGCTGGAATTGTTGGCGCAGGCTGTCTGTGGAGGGCTTGTGAAATAGTTGAAAACAGCTGGTCCACATCTTCATGGGTGTGTCCCACCATCAAAAAGGAGACCTTCACCTATAAAATCAAAGGTTTTTGTGTTCACTGTAATCGATAACAGAATTGTTTTTATCATTTTTGCTTTTAAGTTAACTTGAAGCGTCTTTTATACCACAATCATAATGTCATTTGATATCATAAATGACCTTAAATTGAAAGAATCCTAACAGTCCCAAATTGTTTTAATAAAATTGAAAATAGAGTCGAAATAAAACTTCATCAATCTATCAGGCTGTAAACAATAAATAAGTTTCAAAATGTAGAATTCTTTCATTCCTGGCTCCTTTGACCACAGGGTCAGACTATTCATAAATGGCTAAGGAGTATGTACACAACATTTCAGTTTTCTAGGGCTTTTCATACTAGAGGAGAAGATGGAAATAGGTGTTTAGGTTGCGACCCCTGTGACCAATATTTAGTGTCAAAGAAATAAAAAAAAATTACAATTTAAAATTCCCATTGACCAAGAAGTCTGTACACATATTTTCAGCTTTCTGGCCCTTTATTGTACCGGGAAAGAAGATGAAAATTACTTTTGAGGTCATGGCCCTATGACCCATATTTGGGTCACAAAATAATAATAATTTATAATGATTCTGCATTGGTCAAGGAATCTGTTGTAAATTGCATAACATACCTTCTTTAATATCTTCTTTTTGACAAGAAGGGCCAGGAAATTGAACACAGTTTGATTCTTGTTGTCCTTTCTGGAGTTGTCGCACTGAAGGTAGAGTGTCTCAGGCAGATGTCCATCATATTTCTAAAAAAAACAATCAATGATGTTATATTAAAGCAATATAGAAGAAGCAAATTTATTTTATTAAAGTGTCACACTTTGCATTTATTCATACATTTGATCAAACCAGTCATGATTTATCGCGTAAGCAAGAGTTTGAAAAGTGGTCAAAGCGTCGTGGTGACCTTGACAATAAGGCCAAGGTCAACAAAATTGACTGGTGTCTGCGTCTTCCTATAGTGTAGGCAGACACTAAATTTGAAGACTTTTGATGCAACGCTTCATGAGATATCGCGTAAACAAGAGTTCAAAAAGTGGTCAAAGCGTCGTGGTGACCTTAAACATAAGGCCAAGGTCACTAAAATTGACTGGTGTCTGCGTCTTCCCATAATGTAGGCAGACATCAAATTTGAAGACCATGGATGCAACGCTTCATAAGATATCGCGTAAACAAGAAATGTGATGGACGGATGCCGCTGAATACACAGTCCTCCGTTCCGCGTTGCGACGGGGGACAATAATGGGCCTCGGCTCCATTATTTTTAAGGAATGGAGAGTTACTCGGACATTACCCTCTACATAATGGTACAATGATGGAATGGTCAACCATCTTACTGTCTGAATTCTCACATTCTCATGAGACCTACAACTCTACCTCTCACACTAAAGAGTTCCACACCACTATCGCTTCCATACCTACTATTTTCTTCTAATACGGATATTCGTTTTCTATGGATATAGCTTGTGGGCTTGTGTAGTGAGATGTTTAACCTATAAACGTACCAATATATTGTATCAAATTATAAATGTAAGTAATAAATGGCAAATTTGAGAAATCATATTGCAAAAGTTTGAAAATCCGGGTTGCCTTTGGCGTCAAATTAAGTACACTATCTACATTATATTAGACTTAGTTATTTTTCATGCTAGAGGTCTTTTTACTTTCACTATCATTTCTACTTCCCCGAGCTAAAGCATGATTGAGAATCAATACCTTTTTAGACGTAGAGCTATTTCCTTGCCATTAACTAACATATATCTCAAAGTTGAACCTTCTAAGATAATAACAAAATATAATTTTCTTTGCGCACTTGGTACAACAGGGTCAAATCCACTGTAAGTTTTGTTGCCATGAGAAACGTGCGCTTATCAATGAATTTCGAAATTAGCAGTAATAATTTGTGAATACTTCTGTATTCTTTCAAATTTTTCATATGAATTTAAATGTTCGTAATCCTTATTCCGACCAGTGATTCGTTGTATACACAAAGAAAAAAGTTAAGCAACCCCTGATATTTGTGATGATATCTTTTCGAGAATATTTTAAATAGTTAAACAAGGTTCATTTATGAGAAGAGTAATGTTTGTTCAACTAGTGATGCGTGACAGTCGCGCCTACACGTTCGGTGCATGCACGTGCAACATGCTACGCCTTAGAATCACAAAAAGCAGTATGACCCAACTGCATTTGGTGGTATGTAACGTTGCTTTCCATAGTCATTCAAAGATATCTATTGAACATGGCACGAAGACGATTGTCAATGGATCTCAGAAGTCAAATAATTGGTATGCACTCTGCAGGAATGTCCTTTAAGGCGATAGGACGAAATCTGGGCTACCATTAGACTGTTGTTAGTCGTTAAGTCCGGAAGCATGCGCAGACAGGAAGTGCATTGGACCGTTCAAGGTCTGGAAGACCTCATGTTACGACACCTCGAGAGGACCGGCAACTTCTTCGACATGTACGCCGAGAACCCTTTAAGTCCTCAGCTGAAACGCGTACGTATGTGGTTACTAAATCGAAACATCAGCACAAGAACAGTCAGAAATCGCCTCAAATCGGCAGGACTTAAGGCAACAAGAAGGGTAATTAAACGTCACTTGTTGAGAGACCTTAATACACGTGCACGTTTGGCATGGTGTTTGGACAGACAACACTAGAATCGGAGGACCGGGCGGAATATCCATTGGTCTGATGAGAGTCGATTCTTGCTCCATGTTACTGATGGGCGTGCATGTGTTTGGAGACAGAAGAATACAGCTAATACCCCCAGAAACATCCAGCCAACTGTTGCGTATGGAGGTGGCTCTGTTATGGTATGGGGATGCCTGTCTCATGACTGCAAGCTGGATTTGGTCACCATCAGGGGCAAATTAACGGGAGCTCCGGGCGTTGTTCCTCATTTCGATAACCATGCACTTGCTACACGACCACAGTACCTGGACGACAACGCCCGGCCTCACCGATCACGTGCCGTTGTCGATTCACAATTCACAATAACAATGACAGTGATGCCAATATTAACTCAGGTGTTAATAAAATCACTGACACTATACATGATAACATGTTTGATGGTGATGACATTACCCATAGTAATATCATGATGGACATATGTAAAGTACACCAGAGTAAAGATGCTAATAATATTTCTTCGAAAGTTTTAGTCAAAGTAGATACGGATGTTGATATATCAGATGATTATGATAATGATGCTATTGATGTTATTGGTAAATGTGTCGTGAAGACTGGCGATACTGATGTAAGTGATAATTGTGTTATGAACATTAATGATACTGATGTTAATGACCAATGTGATGTGAATACTGGTGTTTCTGATGCTGGTGATAAATGTGCTGTAAATACTGACGATACTGATGTAAGTGACAAATGTGTTGTGAATACTGACGATACTGATGTAAGTGATAAATGTGTTATGAACATTGATGATACTGATGTTAATGACAAATGTGACGTGAATACTGGTGTTTCTGATGTTGGTGATAAATGTGTTGTAAATATTGTCGATACTGATGTAAGTGACAAATGTGTTGTGAATACTGACCATATACTGATGTACAATGTAAGTGACAAATGTGCTGTGAATATCGGTGTTTCTGGCGTTGGTGATAAATGTGTTGTAAATACCGATGATACTGATGATGATGATGATGGTACTGATGGTGATGATATTTGTAACTTAAACTATTCCCCGCTTAAAGTTTTAAGTATCAATGTTTGTGGATTGAGAAAAAGACTAGAGTACCCAGATTTCACCAACCTCTTAGAAAGTAAACACTTAATTGGATTCCAAGAAACAAAAACAAATGAACTAGATGACTTACATATTGATGGATATACTCTTCTGCTGAGGCACATAATAAAAGCTAATAGAAAGTCAGGAGGAATTGGAAAAGCTATTAAGAATGAATATAAAGATGTTATTACACTAGTAGACAAGGATAATGACTATGTAATGTGGATACAATTGTCAAAAACGTTGTTTGATATCGATGAAGATCTATACCTAGGAATAGTTTATATCCCCCCGGAAGGATCCAAATATGTAACAAATGACACCTTTCTTGATCTAGAACACTCAATCATGCATAAGCTTTCAAAAAGTGATTATGTTACCTTAATGGGTGACTTTAACTCGAGAACAAATACTTTATGTGATTATTCTGTTTATGATGAGTTTTTGACTGAAGAGTTTAACTTAGATGAAACTGGAGATATACCCCCGGAGACATATTTACATGATTAACATCTTCCCCTAGAAAGACCCTCTCAGGATGTCGGTAAGGCGAATAATTTTGGTTATGGACTTATAGATATGTGTAAGAACTTGAATTTATTTATTGTAAATGGAAGAGTCGGAAAAGATAGGAACATAGGGAAAGTAACTTGTAATGATATAAGTGTAATTGACTATGTCATTAGCTCCCCTAATACTTTGAAGTTGTTTAGCGATTTTGATGTTTTAGATTTTACACCCTTAACATCCGACGTTCACTGCCCAATATCATTTACACTGAAAGGCAAGTCGATCCATGACGTATCACCACAACATAACTTTACTCCACATGTAGACACTAGCACAGAGACAAAACCTAAACGTTATAATCTCGATAAAAAAGCAACTTTTCGCCAGAATATTGACAAAGATAAGGTAAATAAACTTACAAATCTTGCCCGTACCGCGGTATCCAACCATGGAGACTTATCCATTATCAACTCACTCTCGGATAGCTTCGCGCATGTACTTGTTACTGCTGCACGTGAAACTTTCGGGACACGGAAATACGCGAAATGTGTAACCCGCAATCGCAAGCACAAACCGTGGTTCAATACAGAATGTAGAACATTTAGAAGAAATTTCCATAGAGCTAAAATAAAAGTTAAGAAAAACAAATCGCAATTTAATATACAGAAACTACGCACCGAATCGAAAGCCTATAAAAAATGCCTTGATAAACATATAAAAAAACATAAGTTATCTATTGAAAACATTTTCAGAGAAAAAATGAATAAATCACCAAAAGAATATTGGGAATACCTCAAAGACAGTACGAATACGAACAGTGAGGTGCCTGGTATTGAAACATTTTTTGAATACTATAAAAATCTAAATGAAAATGACAATAACGAACATGATGAAACGTTGATAGAAAGTACGTCACAAGACCTGAATTATGACTGTAGTATTCTAAATAAGGACATAAGCTCTGAAGAAATCTTAACAACCGCTAAAACACTCAAACGGAACAAAGCAACTGGTTTAGACAACATTGAAAACGATTATTTAGTTGACACCATTGACATCTTTGCCCCTTACCTAGTTCAATTTTTTAACCTTGTTCTATCAACAGGCAAACTACCAGATTCTTGGCTGATTGGAGTTATAAAGCCGATATACAAAAATAAAGGTGACCAACTTGACCCAAGTTCATACAGACCTCTAACTGTTTTAAGCTGTGTTGGTAAATTTTTCACGTCTATTCTTAACGCACGTCTAACAAATTTCCTTGAAATCAATAATATCCACCCCCGCTCAAGCAGGCTTCAGAAAACACTATACAACGTCTGATAACATCTATATTTTGCAAACAATTAATAGTCTAATGACATCACAAAAGGAAAAGCTGTATTGTGCCTTCATGGACTTTACAAAAGCATTTGATACCGTTTGGCGAGTCGGTTTATTGTCGAAAATGCAAACGTCAGGTATACACGGTAGATTTCTCGATCTCGTGAAAAATATGTATCGTGACATTAAGTCAATAGTAAGTACACAAAACGGTAAATCCGATTACTTCCCTTGTCAAAAGGGAGTTCGACAAGGAGAGAACTTATCTCCACTTTTATTCTCAATTTTCCTTAACGATCTGGAGAGCAGTTTGTACAAAAATGGTTGTGATGGAGTAAATTTTGAACTCTCAAATGAGAATGACTTACATATCTACCTGCAAATCTTATTATTACTTTCTGCTGACGATACTGTTTTATTTGGTATTACACCTTATGCTCTGCAAAAATCTCTTGATTCTTTCTATGAATATTGCACTACTTGGCAGCTTAACGTTAATGTATCCAAAACAAAGATCTTAGTCTTTGGTTCAGGCCCCGCAGTTAAATCCAAACTTAAATTTAAAGTTGGTGAAAAGAATCTCAGTTTAGTTGATAGTTACGTATATCTAGGTATCAAGCTGCATAGAAATAAAAGGATGGTATTAGCCATCACAACTATAGCTGAAAACGCCACAAAGGCTATGTATAGATTGCTGAAAAAAGCAAACAATTTAAATTTGCCTTTTTTTTATTATTCGCATTTGATGTAATGATAACGCCTATTCTAACTTATGGATCGGAAGTATGGGGATTTGAGAAACTTCAATTAATAGAAAGTATTCATTTAAAATTTTTGAAACTCGCATCTGGACTAAGAAAATCTACCCCACATTTCATGGTTTACGGCGAATTTGGGAGAATACCAATTTATGTTAAAATATACCAGCGTATGTTATCCTTTTGGCACAAACTTACATGTACTGATACATTTAAACTATCCAACTTGTTATACCATTATAGTTTGAATAAATATAATGAAAACTTTAATTCGGACCCATGGATCCACTTTGTCAAAAGTTTATTAGATAGAATTGGATTATCACATGTATTTGTAAATCCCTCGGTATGTTCCACGTCCTTTCTAGTTTTGAAAGCTAGACAAATTCTCAGAGATCAATTCACTCAAAATTGGAGAGAAAATATCAGTTCAAGCCCAAAGGGAATGTATTATCAACACTATAAACAAACATTAGTTTTCGAAAAATATTTACTTTCTCCTAAACATATTTATGTTCCAATTTTGAAATTTAGAACCTTAAATCTCAACTTACCAATTGAAACTGGAAGATGGCAGAACATACCGAGGGATGAAAGACATTGTAAACTTTGTAACCTAAGTGTAATCGGTGACGAATTACACTATATTTTAAACTGTCCAATGCTAAATTTAAATCGCATACGATATCTACCCACAAACAAATGTTTTAATAACAACATATCTAGATTAGTATACGTCCTGTCGCCAACAACCATCGTACATAAGAAATATTTGTCAATTTTTATCAATCAGCTTCAAAATATGCTAACAAATATTTAGTAAATATCTGTATTTTGTCTGTTGTATATTCACATATTCTTGTATTATTCAATGAACTATTAATTGTTATCATTGTCTATCTACAGACGCATGCCTGTAAATTGTAAATTGTATTTGTGTATATGCTCTTGTACCACCGAAGGTGGTTTATGAGTAATAAAACAGTTGAACAGTTGAAGTTGATTACATGCGAGCCAACGCGGTGACAACTTTACCATGGCTGTAAGTATGCCCAGATCTGAACTCTCTGGAGCATGTGTGGGCTCTTCTAGGGCGGCGACTCAAGGCTCGGAACTCTCCAGTACTGCATTTACATGAGTTTGAGGCAGCTTTGCACGCTGAGTGGATGTTATTGACACAAGAACAGATCCGAAGTCTGACTGGAAGCATGAGACGAAGGGTGCAGTGTATCATCCGGGTACGTGGCGGTCCTACAAGATACTGATCATTCTTATTGAACATATACACTAAGGTCTATAAAGAACATTTAGAAGTGACAATACCAATGCGAATGTGTTTTGTTTCACTTGCAGCTCCATACTTTTGTGGACATTGTTTCATGGTAAAAACAGTACCTGTGTAAACATGACGTCATCGCTATTAAATAATGATAACAACTATTTGAATCACGAATGTGCTTACCATATTATGGCAAGGTTATATAACTATTAAATAGGGACAAAAGTGAGCGTGGCTCACTAATGATGAGATATTTGTTTAATTCTACCAATGAGCAGGTGTCCTTATGGATCATTCAAAACACTTTTTATATAATAACATATAATTCAATATAGTTTCATCTCTATAACGTATTAAGTAACCATCGGTGACCAATCTAAACCAGATTTGTCTCAACGGTATTCAGAAAAGGCGGATTGCAGAAAAATAAGGATTAAATGGTATGAATTGAACATCATTCGATGTATTTCTATTCCCTACGCTACAAACATACCCTGAATCATTGAGCCCAACTCTCGTATATCTAAAACAATAACCAGCCAATGAAACAAACCGTCCATCCGAACAAAAGAAGCAGGATCAAGATAATGGACTGATGAGTGATCAACGACGTTCAAATCACGACATTTCATTGGCTGAAAAAAGTCATGCTATGATGGGTAATCAGTCCGTTAATCTTTAACCGTATCCCCATTGGTTAGCAAATGGAGCCCGACTATTAATAAAACGGGATAGCGCATATACACAGTTCATTTGCCGTGTCGCAGACATATGTTTACTATGCCTTATCGATTGGAGCCCCTTGCAAGAATTTGTTTCATCCATGTATAAATATGACAACACTTACCTTATTTCGTTTAATTAAATGGTCGCGAAATCTACTCATGTCGTTTGATTATACCTGTACGCGAACGCCGCCACATTGAGAGACAGTCGCCGATTTAATTGACCACTCAAAATCATTTCTATTTTTAGAAACCCTGTAACCATCGCCGAACTATGACATCAACGCATAACTCTCTACTATTAAGCTTTTGTTTGAACAACGATGTATATATTTAGTTCATTTGTACTAGTCATTAGTTAAAAAATCTTTGTCACTTTACATGTACGTTCTTATTAACCATTGTCCACCACAAAATTGTATTTATTTCCCAGTTACATAGATAATGGATTAATAAAATAACAATGCATTTGTATAGCAATATTTCAAGCCATGGGCATGCTCATAGTGCACAGTTACTATCATTATCCTGAAGAATAACGTATAAAGTATTTTCTCTTGAAGACTACCGTTATTAAAAAACTAGAGAAGTTCCTTACAAGTGTGACATCATGGCTTTCAAAGATGAATTGTACTTGATTTAGAATTGTCCGAATAGCAGGAATAATTTCATTCCTACACGTTTCCATCATTATCCTACCCTGAACAAAATTAAGCAACTTATTTCTTCAACAAATGTCAATATATTGAAAAGTTTTGCACTGCATTAGAAAGGAAATCTTAGTATAAAATGATTGTAAACTGATTATCATGGTTTTTCATGACTAAATCTTATTTTTTATATATTCCTTGTACAATTTAAATGTTGTATGATATTGTAGTTATCTGCATTCCACACACATATATGGTATGCAGCACTGTTGTACTCTAGGTCACAGGCCTTCCAATATTGAATGGAGACGTTGACAAACCACGTGCAATTTGTAGAAAGAGATTGACAGCCTTTCCAAAAATTGGCAATTACCTGCTATCTATTCAATTCGTGTTACTAATCATTCTTTTCAGTTTTTGATAGGGTATTATTGGTGCTTTTTCTGCTTTTCTTTGATTTAGTAATAACTGCCAAATCGCATTGATAAAGAACAATCTGATTTTACCTATTATTAAAAAAAAGAAAGCACATTTTCTCTCGATGCTGAATTGACAAGTTGTATAGATTTGACTATACCATTTCCTGGCTTTATCCACATTTTGTTAAATAACAATTTATCTCTTTTTATTCAGTCTGAAGGAAACAACTATTTAAATACGACCTCTCTGTTACAATTCATTTTGAACATGTTCTGACATCAAAGATATTTAATGTATTTTTTTAAAACCGTAAAATAAAAATAGAGGCAAAAAATTAGTAATCTGTACTATATACAAGTCGATATGAGCAATACCATTTTCAGTTAACCTTAACGAAATGTAAACAAATTAAAAATTAATTTTCGCTGCGTCCTGTTTCACAGCAATACAATTTCATTTTATATCGAATCTGTCTATCTCTATTTTCTACTACCATCAACTTTTAACAAACTTTCAACCGCCAAAAGCAATGAGTTGAGAAACCTAAAGCATGTTTTTTTTAGGATCAGGACAACGTTATAATTGATTAACCAATAACTGCAACTTCCTAACTGTAACTCTTGCCAGTCTCCATTACTGGCTGATGTAGGCCTTGCAGTATTTCCTTAAGAAATCTTTGTTTGGAAATCCAGGCCCACTATGCATTTCTGGTGTAGAGATTCACTATCGAAACGAATTGTGTTGTTGGGGGTCACATATTCCAAACGTTATAAATGGTGTTACTTTATCGAAAAGTACCGACTGTTACCGAAAACTACCATTTTGGTGATAGTCGAATCACTAAACTGACGATATGAAGGTAAAAGTAATGAGTTTTGATCGAAAACCGGACAATGCATCGCGATTGACGCAAACTTAATTTTGGAATCTTATTTACATATATATCAGACAAAATGACAAATTTTGTGTTGATTATGTTTAGTATGTCATATAACTACTATTCATGTAAATGAGATGTGCAGTTTCGGTTTCTACACATGCATAATGATTTTACTCGAATTTAATTGGAAACTAGTAATTATGATATATTTGGCGATATGGGGTGAATGTGCAAGCTGTGTGAATTTATTTGTACTGTAAAAAGCACATATGATGTGTTGGAATGTACCTTTAAAAGTACAGACAGGTATAATGATAGCATTTAATATACTCCATGCATTGGTGTTACATAAGCACACTAAATTATAAATCTGAATAGATATGACAAAGATTAATGAATGATAAACCTCTTTATTTCCATAGTGTTTGGATATAGTGTAGCTTGTTTGCTATGTTTATGATTGTCAATACTATGGTATAAACATTCCATGTATAATGAACCTTCGAAAACAATTGAAATAAAATATTTTGGCCATATAGGAATCATGATATCCATGACATATATAAACAATGAAGCAACTGTATAGCTTATCAGTTGCCATGTATATACATATATAGTTGCCATATATTTTGCCTCATTACAAACACTCATACTGAGACACTGTATAATATAGTTTATTTATGAACGATGAGGTTGAAATATATATACTAACTGGCGCTCCACTGTAGCAAGATTTTGGTGCAAGATGCACATTGTATTGTGGACGATTCCGTCCTTCTGAAATGCTTTCGTTTCTGGGCCATATCTGAAAAACTGTGCTTTTTAGGTTGTTCTGATTTTTATAGTATTTTTCTGGTGTCCGTGGAAACAATTTGAACTTAGTGCATATTGGGGGTAGGAACCTTTTCCGGCCTTTATCTCAAAATCTATGCAGTGTTATCTTAAATGAGACTTCGTGTGTGGTAAGACCTAGTGTTGCATTGGTGCCTTTTGTAACTTAATATTCTGAGGTTTGATTTTTCTGGTTTCAGTAGAAACAAATCCCCAAATCTGTTTAATTATTTAAGGAGAGATGGGACGATGAAATGAAATATTTTAGAAATCGTTTATTAGCATGTTTATTATGTCTTTCACCCAAACATGTAAGTTTATTTGGAGGTCACCGAACGATTTAAAGGGTTTAAGATGCTTAATAGTAATAATGGGCTTTGTAACTTGGTCACTATTAGCTGACAGGATGTTTTTAGCGATTTTATAATATTTTGTAAAAACGATTTTTTTTATCACTTTGGTTGGCCCCGTAAGTGGCTCAGATGTGCAATGTGCTTAAGTTTAAAGCTTTAAGAATATACCATTGTTTTAACCAAATCGATTTTAGGTACTTATGGCTTATTTAAAAAACAAATGTATTGACTTTGACGTGATATATAATATTGAATGATAATATGCCAACATTCTGAAATATAATGTCAAACGGACATGCGGTGTTGACCTCGTAAAATATAAGGGGATGACTCGTCGACTCCATATGTTTTCTAATCGCTAAAACACTGTGGTGTCAGCCTTTTGCTACTGAAAGTATTCTGAATTTTGTCTGGTTTTCATGGAAACAATTTTAACAAAGAGGCCAAAAAGGGACGCAATTTCAACTGAGAGGCTATAACCGAAAAATGGAAACAAGTTCAGTTATTCTATTAGATTAACCCTTTTGGATTGTCATAAGTGGTAAATAAGGGTAAGTTGATTGAAGATGGAGCGGGGTACATCACAGTGAAACAAATGCACATATTTCTAGTTATTATTAAACAATTGTATTTTGTAATATCATGCCTATAGACATTTTCCTATTTAATTCAGTTCACAAAATAATTTTACAAATGTTTAGGCATACTGCAATAGATCATCTTCTCACATGGAGACTACTACTTTCAGATTTCCTATGGCAAATTCCGTTACATATAGTGATAGTTGACAGAATTCTGTCTTGTAAACACTAATACTAATAGTGCATATGTTTCGTGATCACAAACCCACGCTTAAAGGTTAGATGAAATGACATATGGTCACATTCGGATTCTTTGAAAAGGGGCTTCAATTTGACAATTGCTCGATTTTAAATTTCTGAAATCGACCCATAAATTACTTATATACGGCTTTTAAAAAAAAATGCCTAATTAAGCCCCGGCGACCAGAATGAAAGTGGGCGGAGTAGTCGCTGAAGCGTATCGTGTTGTGACGTACGTAGAGGAGTCTCATCATGGCCGCTAATCACAATTTAACGCGTTTTCCCCACTTTTAAACTGCTCATATAAGATAGAAAACTTCATCAAAACAACCCCAATTACTTAATTATTTAACTAGCGATTTCATATGGTTACAACAACTGGGGCGTGCTTAATTAGGGTGCATTCGGCGCTTTTGTATAGTATGTTTGTAGCAATTAATCACGGAACTAGAAGGGAAGGTATGACAGTTCAAGTGACACTGAAACAAGGGAAGAAGACTATCGCGGGAATCGGGTAAAGAAAGATTAAGTAGCATCAATTGATCAAATTATGTTGAATATAACATATAATTGTTTTGTATGTATTAATAAAAAAATATATATGGTAGGTATAATTTCATATACACTGAACGATTGACTGTTCAAACAAGCGAGACAACATTGCAGATTTATAAAAAACATTGTGTATTTAATATCAAAGATTACTGTATTTTAAGTTTGTCAATTAAGATATTCTATGTATGATGTAATGCAATGCAAACCATTTTCACTTCACTTTCATTAATAAATAAATGAACTGGATTGGTCAACAAGCTCAATGAAATTTCGTTGCTCGCAGGTTTCACCGCAATGCATAGCCACATGGCGTTGCGGGCTTTCTCCCTGCCGTAATACTAGCAGCCGTGATATAAGTGAAATACTCTTGAAAGCGGCGTAAAACCCCAACTCACCTCACCTCACCTCAATGAAATTTACATGAAGATTGCTCGATTGTACACGCTAAACATATACATTATGATACACAGATTGATATAGACAACGAACATTATCGAATAAAAAAATTATGTTACCAGAAGCATTTTAATGCACATAGTAGTCTGGTAGCTTTTATGTGTCCCTTCTGCACATCAACATACAATTCTCAGTTTAGCCGACCGTATAGATGTTTCTTCCAGATCAAAGTGGAGTAGTGTTGTTACAGCAAATTAGTTTACGCAATGAAGAAGCTGAGTATATATATGTGGGAAGGAAGGAGTGTAATTATGTTTGTACAGATAACAATTTTACTGGACCGATTCAATTATATAACAAATGGCAAGTCGGTGACCAGCAAGTCATACATGTTTATTGTCAAACGTCCTGTCTTGGTGACACAAAGGAAATACGCAATAAACATTAACGCGACATTCAGTCTAGATGTTGTCAGCCAATGAAATTACTTTTAGTTTAAAATCGTCATAACTATTTGGTTTTCTATCTTGCCATTTGTAAAAAGACTTTTGCTGAAAGCGGGTTAACGTTTTTATTTGACCATCTTTTATTTCCAAGTACTGTCATTGATGAAATTATAGGTTTACATTTTGTGTCTAATGTGCATTTGGATATTCATATTGTCCTTTAGGATACGTTTATAAGGTAAGTTTCTTACATTAATTGACACTCTTGATGAAATGTCAATTTAATACGATGTTTATATGATTATATTTGATGAACCACACATTTTATTGAAAACATAATCTTATTATCTATTAGATTCTGAATGTTTTAATGTGTAATAAGTGATAACTAAATCGTAAAATGTAACATTGGGATGCGATGTTTTCGTAGGTGTATTCGTAGACGTATTATTATCGTTGCTAATGAAATTCTTTTGATGTTTTAAAATATGTGGTGAGTTACTTTGATTGTTGTAATAAACAGTTAGTAAATTAGGTTGTCGGTTGATTAACGACGTTTAAAAATAGGATGTTGTGAAGTGCTTTTATTGTCGATTGCTTACAATAGGGCCTACTTCGCCGGCGTGCTTATCTCACGTTTGTTGTTTTATTTTAAACACAAACATTCTCTAACAAAAAATAACAACAACACCGACTATCTGATTTGGTTGTCTCAACTATACTTCGTTCATATTATCATATCTTGGTTTCATTTTGTCATCTTATATATCATTAGCATTGATTTATCCTATGTCTACGAACGTCTATGAATCCACCGTCTCTCACTAGTTATATCAATTATATTTGATATATATATAACGATATTTTGGTACATTTGTAAAGTGAAACTTGATAACTAACATTACTCGAACAGTTTACAGCAGAACAGCGATGTGGCATAATTGCGAAGCGTAGATATAACAGATTAACTGACCGATTCCTCTTTGTTTGCCATTGTAAATAGTAAGCGAATGTTTACACCCCGTCCCTTCACGTACGTCACTTCCGGTATCTTCCAACTCTCTAAGCCCCGCCCCATTTTTGGTTTGTTTGTCACGGGTGAAAAGCAGACGATGTTTTTCGGTGTTTTCAAGTCGCTCTAGTTTAATATAGGAACAACATACGGATTTTTTTGGTCTCGTTTTTCACAAAATAGTCTAATGAACCAATTGCAGTTAAGAATTCCATATAAAATAATTTAGTTCAGCCTTCCTTTAAAGGCATGCTCATGGCCTACAATTATAAGTACAAATCGAGTTAATGAAAACTGTTGACTAAAATGTGTAGTTTAAGTCCAGTGTTGGGGAAAACTAGTGGTCATGGGGTTATGCGTTCCACAAGACTGGAGCAATATGGGAGAATAATCTTTGACCGAATGTATGTTACTTGGAAGGAGGTCAAGAAGACAAATATATGCTTGATAACTGTATAAGGATCTATACCGAAACGTCGCTATTCTTAATAAAGAAGTTGATCATTCATAAAATATTTGTCTTCTTCATCACACAAACTTCTAGAATGCCTCTCAAACAGTTTGAAGGAGGTACTACCACAAATTGTTGTTGCTGCGAGCGAAGTTCACGGGCTTGGATTGATAAGTTCAGTGATGTAAGAAGGAGTCTGGCCATAAAAAAATTCCGAGGTCCAAAAATGTTCATAAAATTGTATTTGCCTTTAATACATGCAAACATACAATATGTGCTGATATCTGTTCAAATATTTGCATTCAACTTGCATATTCATCCCAAATCGCCAAATATACAATAATTACTAGTTTCCAAATAAAATCCAGCAACCTCATTATACTTGTGCAGAAACCGAAAATACACGTTCCAAGTACATGCACGGTGGTTATTCGACTGATTAAACATTATCAACTTAAAGTTTTATTTAAGTCTGTTGTAAATAAGTTTCCAAAATTACGTTTGACCAATTGAGGCGCCACACGCAGTGCAATGTCCGGTTTTCGTTCAGAAATCGACACTTTTACCTATATATCGTTGGTATACTAAGCCGACTAAGATCAAAATGGTCAACAGTCAGTACTGTTCAATAATATAACACAATTTATAACGTTTAACATATGTGACCCCAAACAACACGATGGATGTACCTTTAATTTGATCCTCATAGTTGTACAGTTGTGATGTATAAACGTCAAGAGAACACATAAATTTAACGTTTTCACCAGTACATGTACTGTTCATTTACGTATATGTGAAAATAAAAATCTAAAAAATCACTTTTGAGTCAGGGATTTTTTACTTTGCTAATACATCAAGGAACACAAATAACATTATAAAATCGACAGTTGATTTATGGGGCTCCTTATTCAAATAAACACCCCATGCATATGAAACCAGTAGTCATTACATTTTCAATATATCACGATCCATCATTGAATGAAAGACTAGAGAACACCATTAAGTCCTCAGGCATGAGGTTTGTGTCTCATTACATTGCTTTCATGTTAGAGGAATGGGAAAGGAAGTAAATCATTCGATAAGAATAGGTTTTGTTCGTGAAGAATTCAAGTTCGGTGTCATATGTCGATAAATCATCCTATAAACACATTTACATTTTGTACTCAGTATTTGAACTATTTGCATCCACGATTCTCTGTAATAAGCTTTCCTGATAACCTGTCTTTCCCCATCACTCGTTAGTTATTGTCTAAATATCTGTGGAATATTTGACTTTGCATCATGTCCATAAATGTGAAATTTCTTAATGGAATCAATATAATTTCACACAGTTCATAAGAAGCTATCACCTATTTATAAAACAATATATTTATTTGTAAACAATATTTTCGACATGCATGGAAACGTTGATCTTTTGTTTCTGCCTCCCTTTGTTTTGAAATAAACAAAAGTAAAAATCTAATATTATTTGATTCTTCAGACTTTTCTGCTGC
Organism: Gibbula magus; assembly: GCA_936450465.1. Classification (NCBI taxonomy): domain Eukaryota; kingdom Metazoa; phylum Mollusca; class Gastropoda; order Trochida; family Trochidae; genus Gibbula; species Gibbula magus. The sequence continues at coordinate 97,595,180 of OW388289.1, read as the reverse complement.
ATATGTATTACCCTGCTATTGAGAGTATTGTAAGCCTTGACAGTGCAATATACAATTATGTGCTATATACAAGAATTTTTAACGTTATATTTCTATAATTATTTGGCCCTGTAATCACATTGTTATTCCAATTGTTATTTTGGCATTAAAATATTCAACTTAAAGGTGCGTCCATTGTGTTGTTTGGGGTCACATATGCTAAACGTTATAAGTTGTGTTATGTTATCGAGAAGTTCTGCCTGTAGCCGAATATTGTCATTTTTATCTTAGTCGACTCAGTGTACGGACGATATAAAGTTAAAAGTATCGATTTCTGATAGAAATCCGGACAATTCATCGAGGGTGGAACGCGTCAATTAGTCAAACGTAATTTTGGAAAGTTATTTACAACAGACTCAAAGAAAAATTTAACTTGATAATATTTAATGGGTCTTAAAACTAATGTCCATGTAAATGGAACTTGTAGTTTCGGTTTCTGCACAAATATAATGATCTTACTCGATTTTAATTGAAAACTAGTAAACAAAATTATATATATGTGCCGATTGGGGATGAACATGCAACTTGAGTGAAATTATTTGAACTAGTACTGATATCAGTACATATCGTATGTTGGCATGTATTAAGCTAAATACAAGTTTATGAAACACAATGGATGTACCTTTAAGGACGGCAAATTCGAAATCGCGTGCTCGGTCATTCTCGAGTAATCATGACTGTGGACGACTCTATCTCATGAAGGGATGGTAGTTGCTTCCCTTCGGCTCGGTTGCAAATAGCGCCTCACATATCACACAGAGAGCTAAACTGAATATTAAGCTACTAATTCTAAAATCCTCTTTTCATACAGGAGTCACATTGTTGAACAGTGAAGGTTGACGTTCGGTAAATGAATATGTGAATCAACCTGCCTTTATTACCTGTTAGTATCTATACGTGTATGCTCGGTAAATGTGCTGAACGTCTTTAGCACTGCTTAATTACAATACACTTTGCCACACTATGTATCGCACAATGTTAGTTTTGTCATTTCTCAAATTAATGTATATGAAATGAAGAATGTTTATTTTTCATGAAACTATTTCCCTTATAATAGGCGTTCGAAATGCCAACGCTTGTAACGTCATTTTAATTTTTAAAAGACGTCCCGTCCCTTGAACTCTGTTATTTGCCTATTTATCCGTATATGACCCCAACGGATATCGAAAATACGCGTTGACTTTATCCTGCCGGGGACAACATCCATTGTATGATACACAAAAATTCAGAAAGAACAGTTATATTCCTTGATTGTTCCAACATATGTTCATCATTATGCTACCCAGGAAAAACTACAGCAACTTCTTTCTTCACAAACGTCAATTTATTATCAGTTTTGGAACTGTATTTGAAAGGAGATATATGCGTGTAATGAGTCATGTTTTGTCATGCCATACATTGCTTGTGATGTGGAAATTGACTTATAATTCCTTGTACAGTATAAATATTATAATATGATACTATCGTTACCATATGAACATGTAAGTATTCCACACACAGATATTGTTTTCAACTCTGTTGTACGCTTGGGGAATTGCCTCTAATAATGAATAAAGGATTTGATTAACTCCATGCAAGTTGTAGAAATAGCTTGACAGCCTTTGCCGAAATTGGAAATTAAATAGATCTTGTCACAAATCTTTCTTTCATATTGTGATTGCGTATTATTGGTATTTTTCTGTTCCTCTTTGATCCAGAGATACTTGCCGATTATCATCGATACAAATTGAAGTACAGTTTCATTAATCCTATTATATGACAAAGAGAGCTTGATGTTGAGTTGACTGGTTATATAAATTTGATTATACCCTTTCTTTAGTTTATTCACTTTCTGTGAATTTCTCTCTTTATTCGAGCATATGGTCTGAAAGAAAGAACCATTTAGTGTGTTACAATACATTTTGAACATGGGTTCTTTGATAGGTGTTCAAAAATCATAGAAGTGTTAAGGTTTAAGAACCTCGGAGACAAGGAAAGATGAATCTGACGAAATGATGACTAGAGACAGTTGTTGTTGTTCGACCATATCTTTTATTTGGCGTTGTACAATGAACCCGAAGCCGGTAGTACAATCACAACTTGGAGTACACGACAGAGTCATCTTCAAGACTCTGCCGTGGAGACTCACTCCTAGTTTTGTCTAGGCTGAGGTGTCGAATGTCAAGGTTACATATTGTCTGGTGTGTACTGCTCTTGCCAGAGTCGCAGATGGACTCTGACACACGAACGGTGAGGGCAGGCGTCAACCTCGAGTCTATGCGAGTCTGTTTGAGTCTATGCGAGTCTGTTTGAGTCTCTGCGAGTCTGTTTGAGTCTGCCGAGAGAACGCCTCTCTTCGTATTTAAGCACATACATGTTACATCATAACATTCACATTATCCGATAAAACTAGTTTGGCCGGCCACATGCTGGACGCTGGACAAAGGTAACCAGGATTGCATGGTCGGCGTAATATTAGTTACAGGATATTATGAAGGGCCGAATATGCAATATGACATAATCACTGACCATTGGTATGGATGCCTGTGGCGATAGTAACGGCGGTCGAATGCACACATGTTTTCAATTGATAAAGATAGTGAAAGTTTACAAATGTAAATGCTTAGTTTGAATAATTTCTCAGTGATATAAAATATAGAATTTGGATGAGATTTGGATCGTAACGTCCACTATGACAGAAGGTTCATTTAATTTTGTTAAACAGAAATTGATTTTTGAAATGTAGGCAAAACTGAAAAACAAATTGAATGTGTACTATGTTTTAGTCAATAACAATATGACTATCCCATCTCTCAGTTAGTCTACACATAAGTATTTTAAAAAATGCAAATATGTTTGTGGCCCGTTCCATATGCATGTCTGTTTTCTACTGCCAACAGACTTGAAGTTCGTCAAAAGCAATAATTTGAGAAAACTAAATCAAGTCGCCTTTCGCCTTGAACTGGAAAGAACAAGAGAAAAGTAATATTGATTAACCAATAACCATGGACAGATTGACTAACAAAAACTCTATTTCTTTACTGAACTGATGTGGTGATTACCAAGCTTTGGGGAATATTTTAGGTTTTTGATTAACATCCATATGTTCCAAAATAAATCTTTCAAAGCTAATCAGCATGTCACTTACAATTCATGAATTCGGTACAAAATAAATAATCATTCATATCAGTTAATGGCTGATTGACGATGTCGTGGGAAGATAACTTTTAAAATGTATTAACTTATAGAGCTATGCAGAGCAAGTTAATGAACTATGCAGAGCAAGTTAATGAATAGATAACGAAAATGCATCTTTTAAAAGTACAGATCGATAAGTATTTAGTGTGATGTTAGCAATAATGATAATTTTCTGTTTAGTATGTGTGTAGCATACACATAATAAATCTGCATAGATATGACGAAGCTTAGTAGATGATCAACTTCTTAATACAGTATCATTTCTGTACAGTTAAGTTTGTTTACCATCATTATGAGTGTCAACATATCAATGACAAATATAAAAGAATGTGAATGTAATGATCAGGTTCAGGTGTCATATTTCGCTATATTATCCTATAAACACATTTACACTTTGTACTCGGTATTTGAACTATTTGCATTCATGTTTCTCTGTAATAAGCTTTCATGATTTCCATATTCTAAAGACGTGCATATATCCTTAGGTTACAGAAAAAGACTTTGATCAAACTAATATATTTAACCTTGCTATATCCCTTAACCTTTTTTGATGTTTGATATTTTTATGTTATTTACCATGTAATCCTGATTATCAAGAGCATTTACTTATTCCTCTCCTTGACACACTGTATGCGATCTACATTGCATTAAATAGAAAAGTACAAATAATAAATAACACCAACAAGATTATTTTTGCTCGTAGAAACAGATGTCTCCTCCTTTTCCCCAATTCAATTCAAGTTAATACCATTCTAAAATACAAAGTCCAAAATGTTGCCATAGTTACATAAACAAACTAAAAACAGAAAAAAAGTTAAGAAACTTTAAATCCCCAAAAGGCACATCTACATCATATGGGGAGACAGTATACCAAAATTTGGTGAAGTTTGCTCGAGTAGTTTTGGAGATCTGCTCATCATAATCCAAGATATCGCTAATGTAACATATATACTTTACATTGGCTGAAAGACATTGTTTCTACTACTTATATTTGTAGTAGAATTGGGATATTTAAATGAGGTTGATAGATAAGTCAGTAAAACGTTATGCTGGCAAATTTCAAATATGAGAGTCATTGGCAAATGTCATTGACGTATATATTATATGACTTATGATATGATATTATTCTATAGACACGTTTACATTTGGTAGATTTTATTTGAACTATTTCTTGTTACGTTCCTCTGTAATAAGCCTTTCTGATTTCATAACCTGGACATTTAAGTGAGGTTGATAAAAACAATCAGTAAAACGTAACGCTGGCAAATGTACAACATGAGAGTCATAGGTAAATGTCAAAGACATGTTTTAGTTGATGTTATAATTTGTTACCAACTTCAGTCGTACCCATTTTTCATTATTTGATATATAAATAGTAACCGTCACTTCAATCATTGTTTAATTGTGAACAAGTTGAAGTATGTCTAGACAGAATGTTGAATTTAATTGGACTGTGATGAGGAAAGAACTGACGGAATGTATTGCGCGTCTCAGGGGTGGATACAACTTTTTGGGAAACAGGGGGTGCACTTTTCCCGACCTCGAAAATCCCTTTGGGGGGTGGGGGGTTTCTGCTTAGTGATAGATTAATATCTTGAATATACAGGGTACATGTACTATCTATGTGACAAAAAGGGGGGGGGGGGGGGGGTGCACCACTGTTTTGAGATTGGTTTCAATGGTCAGTTTTGGAAATGTTAAATGAAAAAGGGGGGTGAAGTTTGCTCGAGTAGTTTTGGAGATCTGCTCATCATAATCCAAGATATCGCTAATGTAACATATATACTTTACATTGGCTGAAAGACATTGTTTCTACTACTTATATTTGTAGTAGAATTGGGATATTTAAATGAGGTTGATAGATAAGTCAGTAAAACGTTATGCTGGCAAATTTCAAATATGAGAGTCATTGGCAAATGTCATTGACGTATATATTATATGACTTATGATATGATATTATTCTATAGACACGTTTACATTTGGTAGATTTTATTTGAACTATTTCTTGTTACGTTCCTCTGTAATAAGCCTTTCTGATTTCATAACCTGGACATTTAAGTGAGGTTGATAAAAACAATCAGTAAAACGTAACGCTGGCAAATGTACAACATGAGAGTCATAGGTAAATGTCAAAGACATGTTTTAGTTGATGTTATAATTTGTTACCAACTTCAGTCGTACCCATTTTTCATTATTTGATATATAAATAGTAACCGTCACTTCAATCATTGTTTAATTGTGAACAAGTTGAAGTATGTCTAGACAGAATGTTGAATTTAATTGGACTGTGATGAGGAAAGAACTGACGGAATGTATTGCGCGTCTCAGGGGTGGATACAACTTTTTGGGAAACAGGGGGTGCACTTTTCCCGACCTCGAAAATCCCTTTGGGGGGGGGGGGGTTTCTGCTTAGTGATAGATTAATATCTTGAATATACAGGGTACATGTACTATCTATGTGACAAAAAGGGGGGGGGGGGGGGGGGGGGTGCACCACTGTTTTGAGATTGGTTTCAATGGTCAGTTTTGGAAATGTTAAATGAAAAAGGGGGGTGCGCACCCCCGCACCACCCCCCCCCCCCCCCCCCCCCCCCCCCCCCCCCCCCCTCTAGATCCGCCCCTGCCGTCTGTTTGTAGTTCTTTAATGTATGTTGCTGTTTGCTATGCAAGGTCATGAACCAAAAGTATGGACACAAGCAACTGTTACCAACACCATTAGTATTTTTATTGTTTCTCTATTTAGTTAGTTGCCTCTAAAACTATTTATGTGGAACATGTCTGTTATCAAGAACGCAAAACGTATGTCATGTCTAGCATAATGCTTCGGAGTACCTAAACATTCTCTGGAAGATAAATATATTCAAAAAGTTTTTCATTGAAGGTGAATGCAATATTTTCTGGTGTTTTATATCAAAATGTATTTCTGTGCATTAATCGAGTGATGGTATACAATAGTAGTGTAAATAAGAGATTCTTAACTTACCCGATCGCTCAATTTACAAGCTATATTTACAGTTTACGCTTCAATACAGATACTTTCACATCACCATTTCTACACTTCAAAAAGAAGATTCAAAGAATATTCTTTGATTCGCCATGCTTATCATCTGTAAATGGATCTCCATGTTATTCGGAGAAGTGTAACCGTTCACAGTCCAATCTTTCATTCAACAAGAAAAGTTATATCTCTTGATTGTTCTTGCATATCAGCTGTGAATGGATCACAATGAAACTATTCATTACACAATCATTTTGTGCTGGCTTGTCTTTTCAAATGGCATCTTGAGGACCATCAATGCTCATTCAGTCAAATCGACTGAAAAGATTTAATGTGGAGAAAAGTGCCATATGCTTGGATGGAAGCGATTTTGCATTGCTTCCTCCATAAAAGAAGATTTAATATATTACTGGAACACAGAAAATCAATTAAGACTAAACGCTATTCATGAATTGTATCATAGATATTGGACAAGGGAACGCGGACATTCAATTTTAGTATGTCCACATATTAACGGATTTCCTTCATATTACATTGGAAGTAAATCTTGATGATTGACTTGTACTAAAATAAAAAATTTAAAAACTTTGGATAATAGATTGTTGTAATATGGAATCGAAATTATACATATATGGTAACCATATTAACTCACATGTCGTCTTAGTTTCGTTTATTTATTAATGTGATTGTTTAAAGTTTCTACCTTCAACATCTTCATTGTTAAAACTATCTATATATGATATTACTGAAATGATCTTACACAAAATAAAACTCATCAACATATGATGATATATGTATTGGTAAATGCGTCGTGATAAGTTGGGACTTTTCCAGAATATTTAAATAAACATAATGCGATGAACCCCACACACTGAACATGTAAACCAGTTGTGTTTATTATGTAATTCAAACCCGATGTTTTTGATTTGGATGCATGATTCAGTCACGATGTTCACCGTTGTTCATTTACTGGTAAGGTAGATATTAGGATCGTCGTGATGACGTCCAACAAGTCTTTGACGTCCTTTTCTACCTCAAAAGATGATTGAGTAGGAACGTATCTGAACTGCTCACTGCTATATATTCCCCCTGGCTTCCAACATTATCAACCACAAGCTCTTAAAATCAAATTTGCTTCAGCATGAACCGGCATCCTGGAACTTGATGAATCGTGTTGTGCAAGTAACTTGTGCTTCATTATTTAATGTTGTAGTTACACAGATCATTTTTTTGGTGTGTGCTTGAAACTGTTTTAATTGTGTTGTTGAGTTCTTGAGTGACATGTTGAAAACAAGCGGAATTAAAAAAGATTAATCAAAACATATTGTTTGAGGCATCAAATCGATTGCTGTAAAACTTTAAAAATGGAATTTCAATGATCATACAATGATGATATCATTCAAAATAGAAATATGAAGCAATTATAAAGGTATTTTATTGTCAAGTCCAAGAAACGTCATATTCTTTTTCTCAAAAATCATTTTAGATCAGTTCTATGACTGGTATTTTGAAAACAAAATTCTCACCTGATTTAGTCGAAAATACGTTAGACTCTCAACAGAAGGAATTAGTGATATTAAATAATAATAGATAAGCTGCCACTTTCGATCATTTTATGTCACTATTTTATATTGCATTTTACATGCATTGAAGAAGAATCTAAACTAAATTTACTACAAAAAGATTTATTACAAAAAGGTCATTGTTCTTGTTCATGTACATGATGTTCATGACTCTGATTATATTTTTAATCCAAAGGAAGAGGAACCCTTTTTGGCATCATAGTTTTAGGTAAGCAGATCATCAGTGTTGTAAATAGATATAACTAAATAGATCCACAGCCTATAAATGGTTTGTCTAACAGCAAATGACATCCCATAATTGTAAGATCCATGACTTAAAATGTCTTAATCTTCGACATGAAGTCTCTAATGCTGAATAAACACTTTTACTTCAACCAACTCCTTGCCATTAGTAGAAATATTTTGACAGCCTTTGCCGAAAATGACAATTAAATAGTGCAGATATTCAATTTTCGTCACTAATCCCTCTTTTTAGTTTTTGATAGGGTATTATTTGCAGTTTTTTATTTCTCTTTGATCTGGAAAGACTTTTAAATCTCATTTATAAAAATATAAGGACAGCTTGATTACTCCTATTATATGACAAGCACACTTTCACTTGCTGTTGAATTGACTGGTTGTATTAATTTGATTATACCCTTTCATGGGCTTCCTCTTTTATTCTAGCTAAGTCTGAAAAGCCAAAGGATAGATGTTCAGAAATAAAATGGTATTGTATAGATGTACACATATGATGTTTAAATCTGGGTAAATATTGAAAATGTACTATGGTTTTGTCACAAATACATATTAGCAATCCCATCTTTCATGATCAGTTCATCAACAAATAATTACACAGAAATTACAATGTTGTCTGTGCCCCATTTCATAGCAATACAATATTCGAAAACATCTCTGCTCTCTCTGCTTTCTACTAACCAACAGACTTTACTCTCAATCGTCAAAAGCATTGAGTTGAACTTAATCAAATCGCTAGAAACAGGGGCACTGTATTGATTGACAAATTAATGTGGAACGATTGACTACCAGGAATCCTTTACGGACCTGATGTGGTGATTACCAGGCTTTGGGGGATATTCTTTCAGAAGTTTATTTTCCTGAAATATCCATACCATCCAAAATAAGGTAAGGTAATCAGCATGTCACTTGCAAATCATGAATTCGGGACAAAAACAGTTATCATTAACTTTTATCAGTTTTGCGAACAAAATAAGCATCCCAACGTCATTGAAAGATAATTGTAGTAGACACGATTTGAAAGTTGATTTGTCAACTTAAAACGCTAGTATTTTGTAGCGGAAACCAAAGAATAGATAACGAAAGTGTATGATATAAAAGTACAGACAGATTCGAATTGAAATGTGATAATAGCAATAAGCAAGCTCTTTCGTTTAGAATTGGTATTATAAGCACAATAAATAACTAGGATTGGCACGTCAATTGTAGATCTTCTGATTGCCCTAAAACCCAATCTTTGACTGTAAATGACCTGTAAATCAAGTCTACATCTTCAATAGTTTTCGAACAAAAATTCTCCAAAGAAAATATATTTTATATTTTCTATGTTAACTCTGTTGTACCTAAGCGATGTTTCACTATTCTCACATAACCTGCAGGTGGTAACCGTTTTAAACAGTTTGATAATGTTTTTTTTTTTAAAACTGTTTGATAATGTATTTTTTTCAATCAAATGTCGTTTTAAATCCGCGAGCAAATTATGTCTTGCAAACAATATGTGCACGGCGCACAGATAAAGCAACTCAAGTGATTTCGACAGTGATAGAATGCTCAATTTGAAGCAACGTTGGAGAGTTCAAAACTAACTCCTAATGGAACCAATCAGGATTCTCTATTTCTATCCCTGAAAGTCCCTAATGTGCACGAAATATACAATATAAAATCTGAAGGAAGAAACCACTGTTGGAAGAGAAAGAAAATAGATATCCTCATAGTATTTTAATAGAGTGTCAAGAGTACACTGATTTTTCATTTTGACTATTTCTCATGTATGTTCATTCAAATCTTATAAACAAAATATATTTTGTAAAAATTCAACTTTGTCCATTGGAGTTTCTATTTTCTAAATACATCATTGCATTACATTATAACAGTGCTGTGTTTCCGTTATGCAAATATACACTCAAACATAACCCCGTACATATTGAAACAAGTGGGCATTATAACATGGTTTTATTTGGGATCACACTACCTTCAATATTACAAATTCTTGTACTTTTTCGGGCTGAGTCCCATGCGGGACTCGAAGCCACGCCATCAGAGTAAGGCAACTATCGACCATTCCGCCTCGTGTGTAAGCTGTTTGTACAGTCAATGCTGGCGATAGTTGCCTTGAATTTGTACTATTGAAGGTAGTGTTATCCCAAATAAAACCATGTTATATATTTCTTCACTATCTAAATGGCAAGTATTTCTAAAGTAGGCATTACATTTTGAATATATCACGAACCTTACCTTAATTATGTACTCGGAAACACCATTAAATACTCAGGAATGAGTTTGTATCTCATTACAATGCTTTAATGTTATAAACATGGGAAAGGCAGTAGTTCATCCGATAAGGAAAGGTTTTGTTCCTGAGGATTCAAGTTCGGTGTAGTATTTCAGCAAATTGTCATATGAATACATTTACATTCGGTACGCTGATCTCTTTAACATCCTATTGTTATACGATTTCCTGATTACCACAGTGGGAAGTGCATAGATATCCGGGTTAAAAAAAACTTAGCTTTGATCAAACTATTTTACATTTCTGCTATTAACTCAGTAATAACCTATCCTGATTGTCATAGTAGATTAAGTTACAGAGAAAAACCTTTGATCAAACTATTTTACATTGCTAATAGCGATTTTAATAGTTTTCTGTTATTGGCTAGTCTTTGTTCACCTACATCAACAGTTCAGAAAAGCCTTCTGTTTCAGCACATCTATTTCACTACGTACATGTATTCAAATATGTGAACTACATTTCATTGTGTACATTAAAAACGTAAACATTTTCAATAACATGAACAATTAACTACGCGCCAATATGATCATACACGCTGACAAAGGGAACAACATTCATGAATGTACATGTAGATTAAATCGTCTGTAGGCGGGAATAGAATTAAGTACGTATTTGATTATATCGATTTACAGCTTGATAAATAAATCATTTGATATCAACATGTATATGTATGGCATGTTAGAAACACAGATCATTCTGCCAGACATATATAAATATGTTTGATTGGAACAACTTAGTTTGTTATATATTGCTGTCGAAAACATTTGTTCACCTTCATGTGAGAAAAGGATAGATTCGATTGAGTTACTGTCACACGAAAGTATATATAAATACAGAAATTGCAAAAGCAAATTTAAGAAACGACACACAAAAAAAGGCCGTAAAAACATCAGTCAAATATCACAAGTTTTAAAGAAAACTGATATGGTAAAGTTAAAATGTTTCATAAAGATTCATAGCTTATAAATAATGTAAAATACGATGTTCAACGAATTGGTAAAAACTTGATTGATAGAAATGTTAGGGAAAAAGTTTCCCTGAGTTGCGCAGTGTCCCACACTCACACAGACTGTGTTTAACAGAGTCATAATAGAATGAATTAGGTTAAAAAGAATTTTGACAATTTTGTTGCACATTTACATTGCAAAACCATGCATGCATGGAAGAAGAACTTAAACTGATGTAAACATATAATATATAAAAAATATATTAGAAGTGGCCGTTGTTTCCCTGATTTGTGCAGTGCCCCAACGATTTTAAATATGTACTGCCTCTTTTATGATTGTTTAACTGTGAAACAGTTGCAATATGTCTAGACAATAGGTTAAATGCACTTGAACTGTGATGAGGAAAGAACTGGTATGTCTATGGTTTACGTTCCTGGATTTGTGTAACTGTTGCCTCTTCAAGGTCATAAACCACAAAATATTGACACGGAGCAACTGTTACTGATTTCACACAACACTATTAATGCTTTTGCCTCTCTGTTTAGTTAGTTACCTCATTCCTTTATCCTTCTTTGTGACATTGCTTCCATGCAACAAGATGTATATTACCCAGAACACAAAACACAAATGTAATGTCTAATATAACTCTTTATTCGAGGTCAGTAGTAACTAAATATTCTCAAGGTTTTCATTGTCTGAAGGTAAATGCAATGTTTTCTGGCGTTTCATATCAACATGAATGAAGTGATGGTATACAGTAATACATAGGTACTTAGAATTACACAACACGATTACAAGACCGCTCTGTGTACATGTTTACACTTCAGTTAACCCATTTTCAGTCTATAATTTATACTCTTCAAATTACAGGAAACGGGGAAAACTATTTTAGAATGCATTACTTAAATACTTGTATGATACATTAAAATGCATCAGTGGCATACATGAGTGAACTATTTTTCAATTGTTTTCTATTCTACACATACTCCCTGCATTGATAAATGCGTAGTACAAGACTCGTACACTTGAGACCAAAACATATACCGTAAATGATTGAATAATCGCCTGCCTTGAACAATCGCCTTGTCTAAGCCCTCTTTGAAATAAATAATCGCCCGCCTTGAATAATCTCCAGTTTAAATTTAGCAAATAAAAATAAACTAATGGCTATCTCCTTTTCAAAAATAATTCCAGCATAAGCATACTCATGAGAAGTTTAACCTCATGATATACATTTCGTTTACAATATTCATAACATACTGCAATGATGTTTTTGTTTTGATTTTTCAAAATGTCACATATACATGTATCTTCCAGTTTCGAAAAAAATAATCGCCTGCTTTGAATATTGCCTGTCTTTAACAATCGCCGGGTCAAGCTGGTGTTTAAGTTTAATTAGTAATCGCCGGAGTGATTATGGCGATTATTCAAGGAGTTATGGTACATCTCGAGCCAGACACTTGGTATAAAAAGGTTTGTTGTTATTTTTGGGACTAACGTCACGAGATATGGGTTAAGGCCATGCTAACCCTTTGAACGTATTTTGTAATCAGAAATAGGTTTTTAGAACTCACATTGATATTTTTTTTATTTTATCCCCTGGAAATTCATTCGACATGTTTGCAATAAAAAATCAATTTTTGGTGACTAACTCCTGTAGTTACCTCAGTGATGATAATTGAAACTTATTAGTAAAGACTGAATGTTGGTAATGACTCACTGATAGTAATGAGATGGTATTAATTATGAAAGTAATTTCTAACATTTCATGTTCTTTTGTCTTTTGTGGTTTATTCATTAAAAAAATGCTCATTTCATTTTGGCTGTGGAGAATGCGGGGAAGGCGTGACCTTCAGTTTCGGGGCTGCTCTGTACAACAATAATATAGGTTTCGTTATACCATGTTACCCATTGTTATTCAACTGAATAAGAACATTCTTTGATTTTCCATGCTTATCATCTGTAAATCTACTTGTTATTGGGAGAAGTGTAACCGTTCCGTTCAGTTTAATCTTTCATCCACCAAGACAAGTTATATCCCTTGATTCTTCTTGCGTATCAGCTGTGAATGGATCAAATTGTTCATTACAAAATCATTTTGTGTTGGCTTCCGTGTCAAATTGGCATCTAAAGGATCATGACTCACTCAATCAAATCGACAGTAAGAATTCCATTTTGAGTGAACTGATATGTACTTGAATAGATGCCGATTTTGCATTGTGTCCTCCATATAACATTGATTATCTAACTGGAACACCAACAACACATTAAGACTAAACCCTTTGCTATCCTTTAATTGTAACATAGATATTTGAATTTAAGTGGGATTATGTAAGAAGGACGTCAAGTATTAATATGTTTACATACTAACCAGCATTACAATTACCAATGCTAGAGGAAATGACTAGGTTTTTACGTTGATGATAACAAATGGATTCCTTTCATATGACATTGCTTGCACATCTTGATGATAGACTTGTGTTAAAATTAAAAAAAATAAACTTAAAAGAAGAGATGGTTGAAATATTGAATCTAAATTGTCAGTTGTTGAATTTTCACACTAACAAACCTCTAATAGGGGTCTTACCCCCGGTACTTATTGGAGGCTCCACCGTTAATGTATTATTTGTTAGGTTTGACCAGATTCGCTGATAAACGTGACAATCTCTGGAAACTGACTAAAAATTCGACGTCATTTTACATGAACCGAACACAGTGTGGTAGGAAGGTAATTTTTGAAAAGAAGTATATCAAGTTTGGAGTAATCATTGAAGCCATACATACATGTCGGAGCCCTATCAAAAACCCGGCTGTTAGTCATCTTTAGGGACCCGGCTCCTATCAGAGGAAATACGGTAATCACAGGAACCTCATGTAATGAAAATGTAGGGATAAAACCGCTGTTGCTGATTAGGATGCATGATTGAGTCGCGTTGTTTACGTGTTTGCAACCTTTGTGCATTTTACTTGAATGGCAGAGACTGTTGTCATAGGAACGACGTCCAACGAGTCTTTACCGTCCTTTTCTAACTCAACACCTGATCGAGTAGGGACACACTTAACTGAACTGCACACAACTTTATTTTCTCCTGGCTTAAGGGATCATGGACCTCAAACTATTAACATTAAATTTGTTTGAGCATGAACTAGCATCCTGGAACTTGATTATTCGTGTTATGCAAGCTACTTGTACTTTAATTGAATATTTGAGTTTCACTGATCGTGTGGATCTTCTGGCACTAAACATGTTTTATTGATGTGTTCGGTATTAGTGCGGCAAGGTAAATACAAGAGGGACTTACAATGAAGAATTGAGGTGAGTGGGGGGGAGTACAGCTTCGACGCCGCTTTCATGAATATTTCACGGCTGCTAGTATTGTTAAAGGGAGAATGTATGTGGCCATGTATTGCGGTGAAACCTGCGAACATCGGCTGGAACTAGCGAACCATGGATGGTACTGCACTGAAATTCAGTGTAGCATTACACTCAAACCTGAAGGCGAACGGGTTAACATTCTGCGCTATCCCGCCTCAAGAAGAATTTAAACAGATTGTTTAAAAAAAAAAATTGTAAAAAAAAATTATTTTATTTATTAAATTTCAATTCCATATAATGGTGATACCAATTACAACAATCAATTACAATATGAAGCAATAATACATTTGACTGTGAAGATCTACAAGCCTCACATCTGCTTTCTCAAACATTTTAGATCATCCTTTTTACTGGGCATTTAGAAATGGAGTAAAAAAGAAAACAAGATGTTTACCTGATGAAAGAGTACCTGGAGGAAGGGGGGAAGGGAAGGGGGAGGAAGGGGGGAAGGGAAGGGGGTGGGGTGTTCTGAAGGGTCGGACAGGCACAAGACTTAACATGCCAAGGAGTGTTGGGCCGAAATCTAAGTCTCACGAAAACATCCTCTTCATCTTAGGACTCTGAGGGGATGCATCTTGTCTCTAAAGTTCATCTGTATACGCATACGGACGTGTGTTGTCATGTTGATGTGGCTGAGTACATTAAGTTAGCTTCGGACCTTGGACCTGAGGCTCAAGCCGATATCGATATCAAACTCAAGACATTTACTTTTAACCTCCAGAGTCTATAAATCTATAATATATGTTACACTAAAGTCAAAACATCTGAACTATTTCGTAACATCAAACTAATGCTGATAACAGTACGTGTAGCATTGCTAATATTATATAATAATAATAATAATAATAATAATAATAATAATAATAATAATAATGGGCATTTATAAAGCGATATATCCATACACAAGGTGCATGCTCAAAGCGCATTGAAAATAAGAAAATTTAAGGTGATGAGATGAAATACTATGGAATAAAGCCTAAAAGTAATACTGGTAGAATTGATTAAGTATATTTATCATTAGAGTCTATGGGTAAAAAATTATGAAAATAGAATCTATGAATAATAGCTAGAAAATAGATGAGTTTTGAGCTGTGATTTAAAAACAGTCAGTGAGGATGACATCTTGATGACATAAGGAAGTTGGTTCCAAAGTCTTGGAGCAGTACAGCTGAAAGATTTTAGTCCATAACTGGTATTTTTATACTTTGGCATCTGGAGAAGCTTCAAATTCTGGGATCGAAGATCTTTTGCAGGGGTATAGTCCTCCAAGGAATTTAAAAGATATGCTGGAGCCATATTATGTTGACATTTGTAAGTAATACATAGAACTTTAAATTTGATTCTCGCTTCAATGAGAAGCCAGTGTAGACGCTTAAGCACAAGTGTTAAGTGACATGCTTTTGGTGTTCTGGTCATAATTCTTACCGCTGTGTTCTGAACTTTCTGGAGCTTGTACAACTGACGTTTACTGATTCCTATCAGTAAGCTATTACCATAGTCAAGTCTTGAATGAACAAGCATTTGCACAAGTATTTTGGCGGCATCTTTGGTTATAAGATGACGTATTTGACTGATGCAACGGAGATGATAATAGCAAGTTTTACAGAGTTTATATATGTGTGATTTCATTGAAGGTTGAGAATCAAAGATGACTCTAAGATTTCTTGCATGTTCAGTAAAAGGGATTTCAGCTGTTCCGATTTCAACAGAGGTAGCTTGAATATCACGCAAATTACGTTTAGTTCCTACCAACAATGCCTCTGTTTTCTCATCATTTAGCTTCAGCATATTTGATGACATCCATGACTTTATATCAGTTGTGCAATCAGTAGTACGTTGCATAGCATCCTGTGCATTTTCTGGCTTAAAACTGTCGATCAGTTGCGTATCATCAGCATAAGACTGATGATCCATTTTATTATCCTCTATCACTCAAGCAAGACTATTTGTATAGAGTACAAACAGCACTGGACCCAGCACAGATCCTTGAGGTACTCCACACGCAAGTGAAAAGCGTTCAGACTCTGCTTGATGTATAACCACGGTTTGCGATCTGTTTCTCAGATACGATTCAATCCAGGAGAGCGCAACATTTGTTACACCCATCTCCAGTTGAAGTTTCGAGAGTAGAAGCTTGTTATCCACACTGTCAAAAGCTGCCGACAGATCTAAGGGTGTTAATGCAGCAATATTCCCTGAATCCACTCGACTTCTTAGTTCGTTCATGACTCGTAGCAAAGCCGTTGATAGGCAGATTGGAAATCATCCATAAGCCCATATTTTTAAAGATGATCCTTAAGTCTTAAATTCACTGCCTTTTCAATGATTTTCGATATAAATGACACATTTGATACAGGCCTATAGTTTCTCAGATTGTTAGGATCCAAGTCACTTTTCTTTAAAAGAGGCTTCACAATAGCGGATTTAAGAGAGTCTGGAAAAACTCCACTTGATATACTTGAATTCACCAGATTCGTTATGAAAGGAAGAAGTAAATCTAAATAATCCATCAACATAGAAGTGGGAATAGGATCCAGCGAATAAGTTGTTTTTTCTTTGATGCTCTTATCTTATACTTATTACTTTTATTTTAATTGCAAACTTGTTTCCTATTGGCAACAACATACGACGCATTTTAACAACTGGCAACATTTACAAGTACTGCTTTATTTTTTTAAACAACCTTACCATTGATTTACAATTATGAAATTGATCTGCATCTGCAGCAAGCAGAAATGAAACAAGACATTATTGATTTAGTATCCATTGAATAAAGGTCAACTCTCAAGTAGTGCTAATTGACTTCAACTAATCTGACATGATGATCACTGAAGTAAGGGGCAAGATTCCAATTTCAGGTTAACATGCAAGCCCCTGCATATAATACGTTAAGACATAGAATCTTCAATAGCAACATCTTGAACTTTGCTTGACTTGTTAAATGTGGAAAATGTCACGATCCACTTTAATGAAATTCTCAAAGGACACTAGTATCTCCCGGAATGAGGTTTGTCGCTCTTAACCTTGGAACACCGTGAAAGATGTAGTTAAATGCGCTGCAGCAAAATTTACTTACTGAAATAAAGTGTTCTCACTAAAATACAAATATGTGTTGCTGATGGCGAAATAATACTCCTAAATCAATACAAATAATTATAAAACAATTGTACATGGTTCGATTGAACCACGAGGGTCCATTTCCCATCTAGCGGTCATGTTAATGTGTTCACATGAAAATGGCCCTTTGAAGTTTCGTCAAGTGATCCGACTGATGCAGCGCTACCTTAAAAGGGCAGTAGCACGTTTTTTCGCTCAAATAAGTTGATGAAATGTATTTGAAAAATAATTTCACCAATAGTAAAACACCCTTCTCTCTTCGGAAAATAAAGATAAAAATTAGTGTACGTAATTCGGTAAAGCAATGGGAATCGTTTTTTAAATACAAAATAATAATTGTGTTCACAATAAAATGGCCGCAATGGAATTTCTGCTTTATACGCAACACCGTTTTTACCACTATGGATTATTGGTTTGTATAATAAGATATTTTGCCCTTTAAAGTTAATTTAAATGACATTAAATATCATTATAAATGGGAAATTTGAAAAATTAATTTTGCAACAAACGTACTACTGCCCCTTTAACACTCTGAGAAGAGTTTTGAATATGGTATAATGATGAATGGTCAACCATCTTGCTGTCTGTGCATTCAAATTCGCATCAGAACCTGTCTCTCCCACTGAAGAATTCCACGTCACTGTCGTTTTATACGTCGCACAATTATCTTCCAGTACGGATAACCATTTTCAATGACTATGGCTTGGCTCATTGTTTCGTGTAATGAGATGTTTACCCTATAATGTAACCATAAAGTGTTTGAACTTTAATAATAAATGCTACGTAGTACATCGCCTTTAAAGATGGAGTTTGTTCGCGAACGACTTCTGAACCACACTGTGTCACCATTGTACGTTTATGAAAATAGTATTTGTATGGATGAGTCCATTCCACTTAATCGTTTAATATCACGAAACTGTAACAAGCTAATACCACCATCAATTTTATACAATATCGGTTGTGGTCTTGAATGAAACATGACAGACAATTGGGTCGCCTCCCAATGTGAAGGAGAGCGAGCAACGGAACATATTTCATCAAATGAACGATGGGTTGTGTGGGTGACTAATCAGAGCTCTTACTCACATTTGTCTTTAGATTTGGTACACTTCTTTGTATATATGTATATAACTGTGTATATCTACTCCTTGTACTAAATACTCATGTGTTAAGCGCATAGAGTTTATGTTATCAGGTAAGGCGCTATATAAATATTCAGTATTATATTATTATTAAAAATTAGTGTATCTCATCGTTATGAGTGTCTTCTTATGAACACTTTGCTCATAAGACTTTTCTGTAAATGTTAACGAATACCTTTCCTAACTAATCATTTGTGGTTTATAAATATTGTCATAAACGGTTCCTTTAAATACTCGGTGTATCTTAGAAGCAGATGTAGCTTCTTACAATTTCAGCATTCCCTAATGGAGTCAGAACCTTACGATTGCTATTTCTGTAATAGATAGAATTAAACATATATTCGAAAATATTTTGATGGCAGTAGTTAATATAAATAGCTTTATAATTATACCCCCGCTAAAACGTAGTCAGGGGTATGTAGCACTCCGCGTGTCCGTCCGTGCGTCCGTCCGTCCGAAATCGTTTCCGGAGCATATCTAAAAAACACTAATTGACTTGGAAATTTCAAATTTGGTATGGAAGTAATCCATATGGTGTTGTTGTGCCTTTTAGGGGTCTCAACTCCAAGGTCAAAATAATCTTTTAAATGTTCACCAAAAACGGCCCGATTTTTTAACTTTGTCTCATTTCCGGAGCATACTTCAAAAACTATTTGTCTTTGAAACTACAAATTTGGTTTCGAAATAACCTTTATGGCGCTTTTGTGTCCTTGAGGGGTCCCAAGGTCCAAATATTTTTTTAAAGTTTGTCATTTGTGTAATTATGGAGCATAACTAAAAAAAACTATACAATTTGAAAACTTAAATATGGATGTTGCCTACCTGTATGATATTGTTGTGCCTTTCATTGGTTTAAAACCCACGGTTCAACTAATTTTTTTAAATATTTTCATTAAAAACAATAATTGTTATTCATTGACATGATTGACTAGATTATATTTTCCAATTTATTTATACTGTATGAAGGCGATCACACTACAGACGGGGGTATGTAAGCTGCGCTCACTTTTGCCTTGTTTTAAATAATTTGTACCCAATATCATTGGGTTTTTTAAAAATAAAATTGTGTTATACTGGTTAAATGTTATTTCTCTGCAGTTATTTTATAGTATGTTTTTTATATCACGCACCAACAAAATGTATGTAAAATAAAACATCTGTCAAGTTAAGATCTGTATTCATTACATGGTTTACGAAACATTGCTACACATGTAATGAATATAAAGGATATGTTGAATAGACATTATATTTTAATCATTTTACAAATGTAAAGTGTGTATTGGAAATAGGTGAATGTTCCATATTAGAAAGGGATGCCTACAAAAGACGAGGTATAACGACTAGTGTATCCTCTTGAAACCTGCTTCTGTTGAACGATTAGGATACATCTTCAATTCACGGTGTCTCATGTCGCATGCCTTCTTTGTGCAATTTAGTGATACATTAAAGTTCATCCTTCTACAGATGGGATGAAAAGCGTGTTACCCAATTTGATTGAGTAGGAAATAAATTAACTTGTCTGCAGAATGCTTCAATACCCTGAGGCTCATATCCTAGACGATCCACATCAAAGATGCTTAAGCATGAACCAGCGCTTTGATTATTGGTGAATCATGTATTGAAAGCAACCAGTTCAGTTATGCACTGTCGTGCATATTATTGTTGAACAGATCTTTGATCGTTTGGTGTGCTTATGAGAAATTTGTTTCTTCAAAGATGTTAAATCGGAAACCAACACTTTGAACCTTGATTAATCATGTTGTGCAACCTAATAATTACACATTGAAGTATTCAGCTGTATGATGGCGTTAAACCCCAACTCACCTCATCTAATGCTTATTTGACGCACAAGGCATATAATACACGATACACACATCTGCTGCTCCTTATAAGTTTAAATCCATAAATAATGAGCATGTAATATTACCAATTCAAAATGTTTAACATTTATCTGTCTTTCTAAAAACATAAAGTACATGCCATCATTATGATATTTTACGTCGGTTAAATATGACACTCTGAACAAAATATGAAGGTTTGGTAAATGCAATTAACTTCATTCTGAACAACTTACAGAAATAAAAATAGCAGTCTGTCAACAGTTCAACGTCAAAACAGCTAAAAGTCAGTAAGTTACAATCAATCAAGTCAAACTATCATATTGACATTACATTATATTTTCAAATGTGACATGTTTTCACTTAAACATAGCAATACATACTAAAACCAACCGACACTGAGTGGATACATTAATTTCTCGATACGTCGTGATCCAACTTTAATAAAAGTCTCAAAGGACACTATTAACTACATGGAAATGAGGTTTTGCTTTCAGCACATTGCTTTTATGATGGAACAGCGTGACATACGGTAAATTATACATAAAGGATGAGGTTTGTTCGTGAAGCATTCAAGTTCTTATATTTTATCCGTGCTTTGAATTAGGTTACATTTTATCTCACCATTGTAATTCTCTTATGAACGATTTGTACGGATATGTGCACGCAGACTTCTTATACGTTAATATCACAAGGCTGTTACACGTTAATACTATCATTAATACAAGAACGTTTGGCCATCTCTCTATTGATGGAAAAGTTGTATGACTCGAAAAAATTTCGGTAAGATAATTAATTCTCACTAGACTTTACAGTATTTTTTTTTATCGTGACATTCACTTAAATGTATTTGATTTTGTTATGTTTCATTCTGCCAAGATACATTTATTGACCGTTTATAATTATCAAGTTCCAAAGACACCATGTTATCAGGACAGTTTGCAAAATAATCTGTAACACATATCGAATCAATGGGAACTGGTGTTGTGTTTTATAGCACTGGATTAACCATAAACTTGTGTTTTGTACATGTCTGAATGATTTGAACATTTATTAAACATTTCCTTGTATGACTAACAACTAGACAACTTTAATTTCAAAGTTCTTAAATCTACATGCAAAATAAAATTTATCAAGAGAGCGAATGGTTTACCAAATGTCTTCAGAACTGAACATTTAAAATTAATTCCTCTCCAATGTTTTACATGAATTTCATATTTGTCAATTATGACGTTGTTTAATTTTGTTTTAAATAGAAAAACTGCGTGAAACAGATAATGTGATAATAATAAATTTTATAGACGTATATTTTATGAAGACAAAAATTAAAACATATTCACATGTTTTTTTAGGAGTCTACAGAAAAGTAAAGTGCACAGCAAAATGATTACAAAATTTGCTTAAAGATTCAATATTATTGCTGTTAAAAAGAGGACGTTATGTAAAACTTTGTTATCACGTACACTAATATTGTTCAACCTGATTTGAAATAATAAAAAAACATCAGGTTATATTATGCTTATGTTTCGTGTGAATGATCATAAACCTACACTTCTTAAATCAGTTCTACTGAACATTAACAGCATGAGAGATAAGTAGAAATATACAGTTTTACTAACTGTAACAATGTAGGTACGTAAGGTGAGGTGAGGTGAATTGGGGTTTAAACGCCACTTTCACTTATTTCACGGTTGCTTGTATTATAGCAGGGAGAAATACCACGCGGCTATATGAACAGAAGTACAAAAGAAAGTACACACTTCAATTGGTTTTACCATATGTATGATTTTCAATTACAAATATCTAAAGGAATCGACGTCGTGATCTTAAACTGAAAAGTACAGACGTTTGAAAAATGATATTTTTAGTTTACAATTCTTTCAAAAATTATTTTGGATGAAACACAACTCTACATCGACATAAAAGGCATCTTCTTTGTGAAAATTAATAAATGTGCCTCGTTCTGCAAACGTTTCCAACATTTTAAACATGGTAGGGGTCGTATTGGTGAAAATGTATATGCATAAACTATAGTCTGTAAACAAAGAACAACTGTTACTTATTTCAACCAAAACCTTTCATTTTGTTTTGTCTTGTTTTGCATTTTAGGGAGCATGTCATCATCTGAACATTCTTTTTTAATTTGAAGCTACACGACATTTCGGAGTACACGTATATGCTTACTCCTCCATCACGTGGAATGTGAACTGATAGAAGAGTAAGCATATACTCCGAGACGTCGAGTATCTTCACAATAAAGAATTTTCAGTGCCAGAATATCTTGTGTTCTTATGTATTCCACTTCTAAATGCCCCTCAACGACTTGATTCATTTGTGATATTACACCTTTGGAATACAGTATACATGAAAGAATCAGAAATATCCTCGGTATGGCTAGCCCAAGTTTCAAGAACTGTATCAGAGATGGTATGTTGTATATACATCAGATTTCATTTGGCAATGGTGAAGGTTGGAAATACAAACAAGTATGAATTGTTTAGGATATTCATCCAAAACCGTGTTCCACAGGAGATAATGCTTGGAGATACCGTTTTGATAGAAGATTTGGAACAACGACATGTTACTGTTAACCACATTCTCACAATGCTGAGGTAAAAAATATGACAGCACAATAAACAGCACAATGCCATGACGACAAAATCATTATGACAATGCCAGCACATTACTCCACTGGGTATCGAATGGCAGTTTATTGAAAGTGAAGAATATTTATTTTTGATAATATATAGAATCTCACAATCGTATCTTCTGACATCTCCTGAGCAAATATATCAACATCCGATAAAGTAAGCCTCAACTATTTGTAAGTTGTATCAACATTGTATTTATTCTTGGATATTTGCTATCAGAAGACGACTGGGAAAGATTCTCTGAACGTATACTGTAATTGGCAGCTTTAATGTAGCGGTAAGTGTGTTTAGCACACATGCATACATATTACGGACATAGACATTTGTGGTTTACACAAATAACTTAAGTGATCATTTTATGTACCAATGCACACTTCAGCAGGACTTTGTATGATGTTTTAACTGTCTTTCTACTTTACAATGTATACAGTGAACATAGTTTCCACCAATTAACGAAGGTTGTTGATATGAAAAAGACAAGTTTGAACTTTACAATGTAAGAACGCAAAGTGTAAAATGAGTGCTAGGCATGTACATGTATGTGTGTATCCTGTTATCGTGGAGAATCTCAGCTAAATGATTTTTAATTTTTTTATAGATGTCGATGCCATTCACGAGTTGAAAATGATATTCAACCAGACCAAGCTTAGCATCTTATTCCTTACTCGCTAATTGACCAAACTAAATTTGAAGAGAACATCTACAATTATGCTCACTCTTAAGGAGTTTCCTTACCATTTTACAAATCCCAAGAAAATACGTATATTTCACTATATACATGAAAAACATATGCGGTCACTGTGCTCGTTTTTTTACAATTGACCTCCCAATATAGGCGGGGGTGCACAAGATGTTTTACATTTTTCACTATCATTTCACACTATCATCATGATCAATCAATAAATGTATTACATTATGATGCATTTATTTTAATAAAAGGTTTATGGTTACACGTAAATGCAAGACGAAAATATATCTATTTATACTAAAACTATATATACTAATTGCGCAATTTTAATACAATGATTTTAGTATCATATTTCTGGACAGTTATTAAAGTTTCTAATGTGCATGACGAACACTGTTACTGAAAAGGTACGCTAAGGCTACAATGCTATGTCAGTATGTTGTTACAAGGCCTATCTGAATCTGACAACTCTGGATGCTCAGAAACAATTGTGGCTTCGTCGCTTACAAAGTGACGTCATAATTAAACGATTACGACGTCATGTCAAGCCGATTTAATTTATATATTTAATGGGCAATTAAAAATTAACAATAACCTATGTTCTATGAAATAAGCAACACTATCTTATGGGTATAGTATACCCTTGAGCGGAAATCCATCTGATACACAACATGGAATAGATTACAAAAACAACATTTTGACTGAATGATCTCAATCACTAACAGAGATATTATCATGATTAACGAGGCACACATGTTGTGAGTTGTGTGAACCAGCAGCACCATTTCCCCGGTCTATCGATATGCCATCCTGTAGCTTTAATAATCCTAATAAATCGAGGTCTTGTAGAGCTTCACAATCACATTTTATCTACTACTACTTCCTAGATTTGAATACATTATAATCATATTGACACTGTGCATTGTAACGAAAAGACGAAGTTTGTCTTTCACTTTCTTAATTAGGGTGTCCTGCATGACCCTTCAGAAACAGTATATAATCCTTATAAAGGAAGCCTCAAGACGTCATCAAGAAGTGAATGTATTACTCAAGACGTATAACATGTATGAATAAACAGAGCTTTAATGAAACATGAAGAATTACAGATATACATGTAGTACACGGAATAAGAAATCTGACAAAACATTCTATTTAGGTGTTGGTTGTGTTCGGTGGCATGTTTATCATGCCATGAAGATATTATAATGATTGTATGTTCTTCCGCTTTGTTTTTAGGTGTTGCCGTCATCAGTCATTTTAATGAAAGATGCAACTTGATCAATGATCAAACACGAACTGACGCTGTGGTTCGTCATTAATCATGTTATGCAAGAAAACAATTCCGACATGCGTTGTTTTGTATCTTAGTGATCCCTTAAAAGTGTCAGAATTTGCTGGATAATGAATGTCAAGAAGGAAGTGATTTTTAGGAAAAGTGAGTCAGGTTCAAATGATGAAGCCATTGATATATTAAAAAAACATACCCTATCTCGTTAAAATACAAATTTTCAAACAATTATCTGAGTTGCCTTTTAAGATATGCTACCATATTTCAATATCGTGTTAACATTTGATTCAGAACACAACCATAAAACAAGCATTCTTATAGCAGCAAGTCATTTGTAGCAACAGTATCTTTCTTTATGAATTCTCTGAACTGGAAAAAAATTGCATTAAACAGCTGAAAATTATCTTTTCTTCTGGGTTTTGTTCCCGAGCGGTTGAACAATTTGTCAGTTTACCATCATGATTAACAGATGCCTGCCTTGTTCAAAACCGGATACAAGCTGAATCAGATTTCTAGAATGTATCATTACTTATATACAAAATGAAAAGCCATTTTTCTGGAACGGATTGTTTTTTGTTATGAGAAGAAGGCTGATATAGGGACCAATGCGGTCTTCAAAATTATTTCACTTATATTATGTACAAAAAGTACAAAAGTTGAATAGGTTATTGTATATGTGTGGAATAACAGAGGTTTACATGAGTCTCAGCAGTATATTATCAGTGAAATAATAAACGAGTATTAATAAGGTTTTACGTAATGCTCATAGACATAGTCACCAAGTCTACAATTTAGAATCCCAATTACATTTTAGAATCATCCATAGAGCCCCTAGAGCCAGCGGCCTTTGAGAAGAAGACTAAAAAGCAAAAAGTTCACCGACGAATGGATGGACTGACGGAGACCGTATCAGTCTTTCAAATTTTAAAAATTTAGCGAAATTATAGTAAATTTAGATCAAATGAAATTACAGAGCCATCAAGGAGATTAATGAAAATATCCAAAAATTTCCAAAAATCTATCTCCGTGTAAAAAATACACTTAATTTTTACCTAATTTTCCAACTTAAAATATGACGACAAATTGCATTAATTAGGTGTTTTCCAGTCTAAATATAGATGAAGTCTATTATTTCAAGCACAAAGCATTATGGTCTAGCTCACACACAGTAAACAAAGACACGAAAGAATAACACAAATATGAGGAATGAAAGAAATCGAAATATATAATTTGTTGGCGGTTATTTATTTACCATTTCATTTAATTATGTATTTGCTACAGATATTGGAATAATTGTTTTACCCAACTAGGTATTTTTCTTTTATAATTAATGCGAGTAAAAATTTGTCATAATTTGCTTGTCTTATCTCAATAAAAAGAACATTAAACAGGAAATAATTTGTATATTTTCAGGACATTTAGAAACATTGTTTGTAAAGCAATCGTCACATTCAGTAATGTGTAATGTGTAATGTGCAGCACATGGGTTGTTTTGGCGACTTGCGCTAGAGACGAGCCTTCACGCTTCGGAAGCGCTTGCTGTTTGTGTAGTACATATTACGCAAAAAAGGGGATTCTGTTTATATACGTCAGATACCCTTAGCGCGCGCTAGTCGAAGTGGTACTCCTCTTTGAAACCAAATTGCAATAAATTGTCGTGATATGAACATTATTTAACATATGCCATGTTGTAGATAACAGATTTCTCTGGCGAATGACGTTATAAGTATATTTAAAAAAAAATTGAAACACTAACATCCTTGATGGCTCTTTCAGGTATTTAAACTATTTTTTACAGATCGAGTAATGATTCATAATCAGTTTGCAATATCATACATTAATGCATGTTTCATTGAGCTTTAACTGTGATTAAGAACGTGATAACATTCATTTGAAACACCCCCGTGGGGTGCCCGGGTTAGAATAGGCCCTCAGTTCCTCCTGCTTGTCGTAACAGGCGACTAAAAGGGGGCAGTCTGTTTGCCGTGGACTGCGACCTGTACGGGTGGAGGAAGGATGCCTGGTGGTTGAGGCTTGTGTGTAGCAGAATGCTACCACTGACCAATACACTGCTTCGGCCCCGACTTCATCTAGACAGGTGGCCAGATTGGTCCGGTCTGGTCAATCGGCTGGTCATGCCAAGCACTTGGTTGCGCACATCTTTGCTATCCTTCTTCTTACTCTGCTACCACTCTTTACAATTAGTTTCTTTACTTTCTTGGTGCTCTCTTGCATACCTTCACCACCTTTCAACAATGCTTTCCTTCCTGATGTACTATCCCTACTCTCTGCACTCTTTCTTAGTGCAATCTTGCACACTTTCATCAACTTTACTCAGCTTCCAAGATAGCGGTGGCCAATGGGCCAATCCAGTGAAACATTGGCAACGTTTTAGTGGAGTATATCATCCTGGTATCCCCGGTGCAGTCAGCAGGAGATCCGCTGACATACAGCATTGCCCTTGTTGGTGCTCCGTGGTGGGTGGGGATCCAGGTTGATGAATATTTACAAACCCAACATGCCCCGTTCATACAAACACAAGCGCAATCTTTCAACAGATGATTGTCCCTCTTCTGACGAAGAGGCAACAACATCAAAATCAAATAAACATTCAAAATCATCTTTCTCAAATCCTTCAAACTCACCTTCAACTAATACAAATTCAAGCACTTTTCCCCGGTTTTTGGTCATATCATCAACTGATGATAAACCTCTACGGCTTAATCCCTTCGCCACCGCCAAGACCATTCAGGGTCTTGCTGGTGATGTGAAGGATGTCAAGAAGATCAGGAATGGTTTCCTGCTTGTGGAAGTTAAATCTAAACAGCAGGCAACATCACTTCTAACTTTGAAGAAAATTATTGATAAACCTGTTGAGGTTTCACCACACAAATCTTTAAACAGCAGCAAAGCCATCATCCGGGACAAGGATCGATGTCTCGAGGATTCATCTGAACAAGAGCTCCTTGACAACCTCAGGGACCAGGCAGTGACTGCAGTAAAGCGGTTCACCATCAAGAGAGAAGACAACATCATAAAGACCCACACCTATCTTCTAACTTTCTCAACTCCACAAGCTCCAAAAACAGTTTATGCAGGATATTACAAACTCCCCACGGAACTGTATATCCCTAACCCACTCCGTTGCTACCGGTGCCAGAAGTTTGGCCATGGAAGCAACTCCTGCAAAGCGGATGAGCGTGTTTGTCCTCAGTGTGGCAAACTCGAGGATGAGAGCCATCCAGAGAAGTGCAAGGAGTTGCCTAAATGCGCCAACTGTGCTGGCGAACACTTGGCTTCCTCTAAGGAATGCCCACGGTGGCAACAGGAATCTCAAATCCTTAAATTTAAATTCACTCAAAATATCTCCTTTCCCGAAGCCAAACGCCTGGTTCTTGGGGGTCCTAAACCCCCATACTCCACCATAGTATCTTCAGCAACTACCACTAAATGCTCTGTATCAACCCAGACAGACATTCAGTGGGTGAATGATCCCCCAACTCAATACAAACTCCGCAATTCAACATCTTCCTCCATAGGTACCATGACATTCCCTCTTCTGTCACTTTCAAATCCTACAAAGCCAGCTTCTCAAACCAAAAACCTAAAACCAAATCAAACCTCAAACCAGAAATCAAATTCAAAAACTGAAAACAAAACCAAAAACAGAACATCAAACCGCACTCCCAAAGGCCAAAGGAACGCGGTCGAGATCCACAACAAGTTTGGATCTCTCGACATTGGCTCTGATGATGTCCTTATGGATGCATCAGACACAGCCTCACTCAACAACTCACCCAAGAAGGGGCACAGGGGTCGGTCCAAGGACCGACGGCTTTCACCAGTAAAACCTCCACCATGAGGCTTTTAATATTTTATTTTATCGCAGCATCCATGGCGATTCTGCAGTGGAATTGTCGAGGCTTTAAGGTAAATTTTAATGAATTGGGCTTGTTGGCCCAACAATACAATCCCCAAGCTATTTGCCTTCAAGAAACTCATCTTAAAGAATCTGATAAAGTTGCAATGAGACCATTCACTTTTTATAATTCTTTCTCCCCTTCTGCTGATAGGGCAAAAGGGGGTGCATCAATTTTAGTACGTGATGGAATTATCCACAGGAAAATTCCATTAAAAACACAATTACAAGCTGTAGCTGTCAGCTTATCATTATTGAAAACTTTAACTCTCTGCTCATTATATATTCCACCATCTCAAGATCTTACTATAAAAGATCTTGATCAACTTATTACCCAATTACCTAAACCTTATATCATCATGGGTGACTTCAACGGTCACAATCCCCTCTGGGGTAGTAATACCCAAGACTCTAGGGGTAAAATACTCGAAAGTTTCCTTACCCAAAATGATTTATGTCTTTTCAATGATGGTTCAAACACATATCTACATCCTGCTACAGGATCATATACAGCTATAGATTTATCAGTTACTGATGCATCCCTTTTACATGACTTTTCATGGTCAGTCCATGAGGATACATGTGGAAGTGACCACTTCCCCATTGTATTAGAACCCTCATCACCTATTCCCGAGGAGCACAATCCTCGTTGGAAATTTTCCAAGGCTGATTGGGGTACATTTTCTACCCTCTGCCGTGAACATATTATATATGAGGAAATAATCAATGCAACTGATCCTGTTGAGGCCTTTTCTAAAGGTCTCATTGAAATAGCAACTGAAACTATCCCTAAAACCTCGGCAAATCCACGCATTCACAAGCCATGGTTTAATGAATCCTGCGATACTGCCATTAAGGCACGTAAAAAAGCTGAACGCAAGCTCAGTAAACGACCTACAAGAATTAATTTAGATAACTGTCGCAAGGCTCGAGCTAAAGCTCGACGCACAGTCAACCAACAAAAACGCGAATCTTGGAGAGGCTATGTCTCTAAGATCAATTCCAGAACACCTATCAGCAAAGTCTGGAATATGATTAGTAGAATTAAAGGCAAGGTTCCAAATCTACAATAAAACATCTTAAGGTCAATGATGACCTTCTCACATCAAAATCTGATATTGCCAATAAGTTGGCTGAAACAATCTCTAAAAATTCTTCATCTGCAAATTATGTCCCTGCTTTCCAAAAGTACCAAAAGGTACAGGAAAAAAGACCACTTAATTTCAAATCTGACAATGGGGAAGATTATAATGAACACTTCTCCTTGTCAGAGCTCAAAACTGCACTTTCTAAAGCTCATGATACAGCTACCGGCCCTGATGAAATCCATTATCAACTTCTAAAACATTTACCGGAACCTTGCCTTGAAGTTCTACTTCAGGTATTTAATCATATATGGGAATCAGGTGAATTTCCATCTTGTTGGCACAATGCTACTATTGTGCCAATCCCAAAGCCTGGGAAGGATCACACAGACCCTTCCAACTACCGTCCTATAGCCTTAACAAGTTGTGTATGTAAAACTATGGAACGGATGATCAATGATCGTCTAGTTTGGTACTTGGAAACTAATAAATTACTAACTGATATTCAATGTGGTTTCCGCAAACAACGCAGTACCACTGATCATCTTGTTCGTTTAGAATCATTTATTCGTGATGCATTTATTAACAAACAACATGCTGTGTCTATCTTTTTCGATTTAGAAAAAGCTTATGACACTACATGGAAGCATGGCATCCTAAAAGATTTATTTGAATTTGGCTTGCGAGGTCGTATGCCTCATTTTATTTCAAATTTTTTACACGATCGCCAATTTAAAGTTCGCGTGGGCTCCACCCTTTCCGATTTCTTTGATCAAGAAATGGGTGTCCCACAAGGTAGCATTTTATCTGTCACATTATTTAGCATCAAAATTAACAGCTTGGCTAAAGTCTTAAATGACCATACAGATGGTTCACTTTTTGTGGACGATTTTGGAGTTTCCTGCAGAGGCAAAAATATGCCATCAATCGAGCGCCAATTGCAACTCTGCCTCAATAAAATCCATCAATGGTCGTTGGAAAACGGCTTCAAATTTTCCAAAGCTAAAACATCTTGTGTGCATTTCTGCAATATGCGCAAAATGCACAAAGATCCAGAATTATTCCTTGATAAAACTCCAATTAAAGTCGTTCCTGAGGCCAAGTTTCTTGGTCTCACTTTTGATAGTAAACTTTCTTTTATTCCTCATCTTAAAAATCTAAAAGCTAAATGCTTAAAGGCATTAGACCTTTTAAAGGTCGTTTCAAACAATAAATGGGGTGGAGATGAAGAAACTCTTCTTCATCTCTATCGATCACTCATCCGCTCCAAACTAGATTATGGATCCATAATATATGGATCTGCCCGCCCCTCATATATTAAAATGCTAGATACAATCCACCATCAGGGTCTCAGGCTTTGTCTTGGGGCCTTCAGAACTTCACCAGTTGAAAGCCTTTACGTTGAAGCTGATGAGCCATCTCTTGAAGATCGGCGCATCAAGCTAGCACTTCAATATATAACCAAATTAAAATCAAACCCTTCAAATCCTGCATACAACTGCGTATTCAATCCTGAATACCAGCAGTTGTATAACTCAAAACCTAAAGCAATTCCACCACTCGGTATCAGACTTCAACAACATGTTGAAGATTCTGATATCGACCTAACAACAATAGCAGAGCACGGTCTGCTTGCCACTCCGCCATGGCAGCTGGTGAGGCCCCGTGTCAACCTCTCTCTATCTACTCATAAAAAATCAAATACAGACCAATTAATATTTCGACAGGCATTTTTTGAACTTCGTAATTTTTTCGCAGATTATAAACCAATTTACACTGACGGTTCTAAAGATGGACCCACAGTTGCAGCAGCAACTGTGACTCCTTCAACAACATATGCTTCAAGGCTGCATGATGGCAGCAGCATCTTTTCTGCAGAAGCTAAGGCCATTCTTAAGGCCGTCCATCACATTAAAAACTCAACCCCTAATAATTACATTATTTTTTCCGATTCACTTTCTTGCCTACAAGCAATTAAAAACTGTAAGAGTGATCATCCAATTATCAGGGATATTTTATTACTTCATAATTCTTGTCTCCAATGTGACATCGTCTTCTGCTGGCTTCCTAGCCATATGGGTATAAGAGGTAACAACAAAGCTGACTCAGCTGCTAAATCAGCATTAAACCTCAAACATATTTCTCCTACCAAAGTTCCATATACGGATTCTAAACCTGCTATTAAATCTTACATTAAACAACGTTGGAATTCCCAATGGGACCAACAACATCATAACAAACTTCACACTATTCAACCTCATTTAGGTTACAAATCTCTATCCTCTTTTACCCGGCAGGAAGCTTGTGTCCTACGACGATGTCGTATTGGACACTCTCATCTTACACACTCATATCTTTTAAAGGGGGAAGATCCCCCGGTATGTATACCCTGTCAGTGCCCTCTCACAATCAAACACATTCTCTGTGAGTGTTGGGACACTGCACATATCAGGGAAACTTTTTATCCTTCTATTTCAATCAATCAAGTTTTTACTCATTTCGGTGAGCATCGTGTTTTAGATTTTTTGAAGGCTATACACCTTATTGACAAATTGTAAATTTTAACTTTTCATTATCAGCTTTTATTCAACTTGTGATAATACGCTGATGTTTTTACGGCCTTCGTGCCGTGTTCTGTTTTTCAATAGCAATTTTCTTTTTTAAATTAGGCTAATAAATTAAATATCTCGCCGCTAATGGCTGCAATACTGCCGAAGCGGCGTTAAACAATAACTCACTCACTCACTCATTTGAAACATTAGCTTATTCTCATTTATAAGATTTGTTGATCAAACATGAGAAAACAAATGCAATCGTTATGTCGCAGTCTTCATCGAATGTTGTCGACAAAAAACGATTAACTAACCATAAATATAGAATGTTTAGATTGAAATGGTTTCTGCTAAATTTTAATGATTTGGAGGAATTTGTAAAGTAACATTTATCACACAATTTGCCAATAAAATATCGCCCTTTTCTCGCTTCAATATATTCAAGCTGCAAAAGCAATTACTCAATTGAAAGCTCCATTTCAAAGGAACATTTATCGGAATTTTGGGCAGAAAATCGGGAATGTTCTCGTAGAAAATGGAAAAAAATGAAGTCTAAAATATAATACTGTTTTTCATGTGTTCCAATATTCTACATTTAAAGCATATTCAATCATTTTGGATCAATTATGAGATTAATTTGATGAACATATCAGTTAATTTTCAATCTAGATGAATCGTGCAGAAATATTTGTGCACACATTTAATACTTAAATTGTTACTTACAGCTTTACAGAGGTGAAATCGTACAGCATAAATTGTAGTTTTTGTTACAATCCGACATCCACACATAACTTTGACATGAATACGAAATTAGATTATATTTTAACACATTAAAAACAATTTCTGAATTTTTTTTTTTGAAGTAATTTTCGTTCCGATTTTGTTAGGAAGATCTTCAACTAAATAGTTTAGAGAGATTTATATATATTAAAGGAAGTATATTTAGGTCATGTGTGTGAAATATTTGATAGTATTAATCTAGTTTTACAACAATATATGACGTTAGAGAAGAATTAACTCTATGCAGTCATGTACATGTATGTGTTATAACGAGAATATGGTACTCATTTTCTACTGTTTGACACGAGTTTGTATTTGATGGCATTTCTCACAAAAGTACTTTAACGATTGTCAATATAAGTTTCAATATCGTTTGCCAGTAAGCAATCAAAATGTCCAAAGTTCTGGTTTTAACCAGAGTGCGTAACGCTACTGCATTAAATAAAAAATGACTAATTGCTGAGTTAATGTTGATATTTTGTAAGTTCTCTGTGAACACATTTTTTCATTCAATGACAATTATTTGAAATTTCAAGGCGAAGATGTTTTTCATTAACATTTTAAAGTTCAGTTAATTCTTTTCTGATTTGAATACATAAGTTTCCATGTACTTGTTACAGACATGTTTTTAGATGTACATGTAAGCATTTAATACATTCTTAATCTTAAATATGCCTTTTCGTTGATGTTTAACTTTAGCCAGATTGCTGCCAGCGAAACCAACATCTGTTCAACTGACAAAGGACGTCACTTCATAGCATAGTCTTAATCATGGATGTTGGATGTTTGATATGACCAGACACCATCCTGATCAATATAATGTATACCCTTTCATAGTTTCCATTCAAGCATGAATCCATCCATACATCAACTGGATTACCAATACCTTAACAACCTAGATATCTGCACGGTCAACCTTTCTGCTGAGGGCAAACGAGATTGGAGTGAAACAGATTCGATTGTGACGACCTACCATGGGAGCCCACAACGCTATCAGTATAACGTCAATTTCAAACAATTAAACGCGACGTCTCTAAAAATCAAAGATCGCCTATTTTCTTCACACAAGCAGAATGGATATTCTGAAAATGCCATTGGGTAAAACGAAATGTCACATCTAAACTTGTTTACGCAGATCAGGGGTGATCTGCAAGTATCTGTCAGTTCCTTCGCGTGTCTTATGGACTTGATTGGCTCGAGCTTGAATGATCCAGGGCAAATAATTTAAAAACCAGGAAGCATGCAGGACAAGAGTCACCAGAAGATGACATATCCCACCGGTTCCACAAAATTTGTAAAACACATCTTTTACAGATACTTGTGTATCTACTACCGTACTTCAGTTAGTGGGTATTACAGATGCTGAGTTTCAGGCATGTTACGGGTTTTAGACTTCTGCTCCAGAAGCAGTCAAAATCAACAACAACCATCATCCCTCTCATGTTTCTATGGAAACAGAACAAAATTAATTTTTCAGAAAAAATCTGATAATATCAAAGGGCACCACTTCAGTCAATGGGTAATACACATGCAAAGTTTCAGGAAGATATGATGAACGGTTTTGAAGCTATGCTCCGGAAACGAACCTGTCTCTGAACAAAGTCCAACTTCAACATGTTTCTATGGAAACGAAAAATGTTTTTTATCAGAAATCTGAAAATATCAAAAGGCACCACTTCAGTTAGTGGGTAAAACACATGCAAAGTTTCAGGAAGATATGATGAACGGTTTCGGAGCTGTGCTCCGGAAACGAACCTGTCTATGAACAAAGTCCAACTTCAACATGTTTCTATGGAAACGAAAAATGTTTTTTATCAGAAATCTGAAAATATCAAAAGGCACCACTTCAGTTAGTGGGTAATACACATGCAAAGTTTCAGGAAGATATGATGAACGGTTTCGGAGCTGTGCTCCGGAAACGAACCTGTCTATGAACAAAGTCCAACTTCAACATGTTTCTATGGAAACGAAAAATGTTTTTTATCAGAAATCTGAAAATATCAAAAGGCACCACTTCAGTTAGTGGGTAATACACATGCAAAGTTTCAGGAAGATATGATGAACGGTTTCGGAGCTGTGCTCCGGAAACGAACCTGTCTATGAACAAAGTCCAACTTCAACATGTTTCTATGGAAACGAAAAAAAATAAAATTTTCAGAAATCTGAAAATATCAAAAGGCACCACTTCAGTTAGTGGGTAATACACATGCAAAGTTTCAGGAAGATATGATGAACGGTTTTGGAGCTGCGCTCCGGAAACGAACATGTCTTTGAACAAAGTCCAACTTCAACATGTTTCTATGGAAACGAAAAAAATAAAATTTTCAGAAATCTGAAAATATCAAAAGGCACCACTTCAGTTAGTGGGTAATACTCATGCAAAGTTTCAGAAAGATATCATGAATGGTTTTCGAGTTCTGCTCCGGAAACGAAATGATTACGGACGGACGGACGGACGGACGGACGGACGGACGGGGCGATGACTATATCCCACGGTATTACATACCGGTGGGATAAAAAGACATATCTCAGATTCTCATCATTGTCTTCTTGGGCCTAATAAATTTTGGTGACCTTGACATTATGTTTAAATTTTGAAATATAATTTGCGATAGGGGTTACTATTTATTGAGACCAGATACGAGCTTGTACACATTCAGTACACCACGTTCTACAGCTCCTCCGAGAACAATATGGCAAGTATGATCTTTACACCAGACGGTAATTTGACATTTGTGAATATAAAGTTCCTTAAATATAAAGAAGCCAAGGAACAGTTGATACTGAAATATCTACCATAATATTTCTTCGTCTACATGTACGTTAAGAGGGGCGAAATAACAAGTGACAGCAACATTATTGCTGTCAGCTATCTAGTTATGTACAGAGCCTGTGCGGCACATGTTTTGAAGATTACTTAACACAGCCATTACTATGCATTTGAAATGCTGTCAGACTTGTCCATCAACCCTGTGAACATATACCTTTTACATGCATCATTCTTACCCAAGCGGGCACAGATATGCCGGGTATTAAAGTTTTCATAATGGTCATGGGAATTACAGTTTTGCTAAAGATAACTTGCTTTTTGATTGGTTGACGGAACTATTTTGTGCTCATCCATGAATTGTTTAGCTATCCTGTTTAAGCTAAATCACATAATTGAACAATTTCGAGCATACCTAATTGAAGTCACACGCCAGTAAAACATATTAAATATAAAATCATGTTCAACCTAAGTTTCCGAGACCGTATTTACAGTACTAAACTTGCAAGGCCGTGACGTCATTGCTTTGTGACATCATTAACCATGACGTCATTTGGTGACGTAATTACACACATTTTGCATTCCAACAGAACGATTGTTAGGTCACGTTTTCACTAATTTTCTCTCATTCTGCAACATAGTTTACAATATAAACGAGTTGTTTACTACGTCAGTAAAGCGTTTGGGCAATAACAATCAACAATTACTTTAGAATAGTTCTCGAAAAATAGAGCACGTTGCAAACTATTTAGATGGGCGCATCTTGAAGGTGTGAAGGAGTTTATGAATGGCGCATGACTACAATTTGTATTTTACGGTCTAATCAAAGATCGTGAATTGGAGCCTTTTTTAGATTTTTACGCATTAAAATGATCTTGGGTAAAAAAAAGAATAACCAACTCGGTGCTCGAAATTACGAATTATCTGTCCCTCGTGAATTATTATGTCAAAGTCCTCGCTAAAGCTCGGAGTTTATCACAATCATTAACTCGGGACAGATAATCCGTAATTCCTCGCAACTCGTTGATTATTCTCATATTATATGTTCAGCGTCCACAATCAATACACATCAGCACAACATGGCGTCAACAACCTAAGGGCGTGGATGCACTCGCGGTAAAACAAAATGTCACAAAAGATCAGATACGATATGCTTAAGCTATGTGAGTCCTTTTCTTCAGGCAAATTATCTTCAAGTCATACATGTAATTCGTTGAATATTCATCACCTTGTGGATAATGTGGCTCAGTATAGTGGTTTTGATCGTCTGCTAAAATGTGCTATGTGTTCATCAGTAATGTAAGTACGTAGCAAACCAGGTGAGGTGAGGTGAATAGGGGTTTAACACCATTTCAAGAGTAGTTCACTAAATCGTGGCTGTAATTATTATGGCAGGGGAAGAGTGCGCAACACCATGTGGCTATGCATTGCGGTGAAGTAGCAAACAATGGGTGATACTACGCTTGAATTCAGT
This sequence comes from Gibbula magus, assembly GCA_936450465.1. Classification (NCBI taxonomy): domain Eukaryota; kingdom Metazoa; phylum Mollusca; class Gastropoda; order Trochida; family Trochidae; genus Gibbula; species Gibbula magus. The sequence goes on along the minus strand of OW388289.1, from coordinate 97,557,232 downwards.
GTAGCATTGCATCTAAACCTTACTGAGTGTAGAAACAGTTCTCTAGTGCAGACCAAGTTGGCGGCATTCGAGCCCTGGACCTCTTGATCCGAAGCCGTGCGAGCCATAATGAAAAGGATTCTTTGTAAATTATAGTCTTAGCACGATGTTGAAATAAAGCATGTTATGGGTTTCTTTTTATGTAATTCATAATTGATTAACAATTATTAAGTTATCAATTCTTATTTTCAGTGACTTTATCTTACTCTTTATTAGACGGATCTCCACACGCTACCTGATCATGTGAAGTATATGTCAAATTACGTTATTTTGATTCTTGTGTATAGTTCCATATAACAACTGCAAGAAAACTTAACTACAAATAGGTACAAGAAAGAAGCTATCACCATGGATTGTGTCCGTCAACAGGCCTATACTTGGCTTTCTTTGTGAGGAGGATCATGGGAACATCTGTTTCACACTTCCCTTGATGAAGGGTCGACGGCCGAGCTGTTTATTAACAGCAGGATAACACTTGAGATGTGTATTCGTCCTAATATACTTGAGTAAATAGCATGGTCAACGAAAATAACTTGTTTGTGTGAGCATCATTCTGTAGCTACATCGGGATTCTCGTGTTTAGCAATTAAATGTATACACTGCGCATGCATAGCTTGTCATATACGATCAGGTATATGAACAGGTATCTGTTTTATATATTTCTTTGTAGTTTTATAACATCCTTTTAGGGAAATATTTTATGTAAGGTTATTTAAAAATGCACAATATTCATGATTGGTCATACCTTTGTATATGTATGTTTGTGAAAAAGGGCCACAATCTACAAATATATGTGTTCCAACACCTAGTACAAATGTGATATATGATGTTTGGATATTTTTGGAAGAACCCCGCAGAGGTTTGCATTAATATCCGCAGTATATTATCAGTGAAACGATAAAAGCATTAACAAAGTTAACCATAATAGCCATAGACATATTTTCAAGCTGCATTTGATAACGTTTATCATTTGAAAAAACTCGTTAAATTCATGTCACTTGGTCATGATAATTGAGTCTCCTAAGGTAAAAAAGAAGCCCACGGAGGTTACATAAATAAAGCGATTTGAGCGTTTTTTTCACAGAAGTATTACGTTCTTAGCTCAATACTATACATTCTATATATTATTACTTACAATGAAAACAAATTATATATTAGGACCCAATGCATGTTTTAAACCGTGATTATGACTTTGGAAGCTGGTTAGATGAAAGAGAATTCGTTCTATGGATATACAACTTCTTTATTGCAGGAGAGCGACGTTATGGTATAGATTCTAACACCGTTACGAAGCAATTGATGTTGGACATGATAACAACATGAATATACAATGTATATACATAAATGGAAAACAAGTTTGTACAATTGAATAGGTTGATGTGCTTAGGGATATGATAAGTTTACACAGGCAATGATGTCGATGCACAAGGTAATTTGATGTTGTTACAGTATACAATGCATTTGATGAAGCCAGTTGGTACAATGACTGAATGATATACAAGATAGGTTTATATAAGTAATTAGCTTCATGTACATGGTATTTGGGAGTTATTACAGTGGACACACATGATGGACAAAATGAGTTCATGCTGATTTGATTTAATTAGATGGTGATAGGCTTAAGGGAGATAATACCCTTGCTCACGATTCATAACAGGATTAAAACGATGGATTTTTATGATAGGAACATTTCTGGAATCATTCAAAATCCATTAAAAAAATTGACGCAAAACTAACACTCTCCTAGATGCATTCTAGGTATACCTGGGGGTGGAAGAGTGAGTGAATATATATTGGCTATTGTAGCAGTTCTTGTTTTGTTCAGGCAATAGTCTTGCAACACTTCGTGAAATATGTTCTGAATCTTCTTAACTACACTAATACTTTGTTTACAGCAGAATAACGATTGGAAGCTAGCAATGAACATGGATAAACAAAGTGTCCTTGAATTTTGATAGTACACAGAGTGCATGTGACCGTAAATATTTTGAGAGGGTTTATAAATGTGAAGATACACTGTTCAAGATTCGGACAGTGTCTTGACTGCAATATGCACAAGGAACGTATGATGTATATCAATCTGTAAGAAGACTGATTCAGTAAATCAATTTATATGAAATAAATAAATCGAGACTGAAAATTAAACGTGATTGTTTTTCATCATTTTGAATAGTCTTTAGAATATGTAAGTTTGTGAATAGCAACATTCTTCGATTCATATGCGAATTTATATTGGTAATATAATTATTTACGAAGATTTAAGATTGCATACAGAGTACAGATAGATCAAAGGAAATGAAGATATTATAACAGATTGTGTAATGATCGGATTGCAAAGTCATACGTTTTATGCATATCTTTTTTAGCTTTAACTGTGATTAAGAACGTGAAAACTTATATTATATATTATTATATATAATTCATATAGGCGTAATGCCTGTTTACCAATCTCATGAATAATGAATAAATATTGTTTAAATCAAAACTTATATTTGAAACACAAATGCTATCGTCAAATCGTTAAAGAACATGGAGAAGACCTTTTTCAAAATCTTCAACGAATGTTGGAAATCTATTTGTCAACTGAACACGCAAAACCAACCATAAATATAGAATGTTTAAATTGAAATTGAAATAGTTTGTGAAAGATTTCAATGACTTGGAGAAATTTGTAAAGTAACATTCATCACAAATATTGCCAATAAAATGTCTCCCTATTCTAGCTTCAATATACTCCAGCTGCACAAGCAATTACTGAATTGAAAGCTACATTTCAAAGGTACATTTATCAGGCTTTCTGGCAGAAACTCAGAATGTTTTAAATAAATTGTAAAATACCGAAGTCTAAAATGTATTACTGTTATGAATATATTGAATGTTTCTCCAATCTTCTACGTTTAAAGCAATATTCAATCATTTTAAGATTAATTATGAAATTCAGTTGATGAACGTATCAGTTTGATTCAAATTTAGATGACAAAGCCTGCAGAAATGTTTGTCTGCAAATTTATTTCTGAACCCAAGTGTTTTTGGTTTGGTATTATCTCTTAAGCTTTAGAAATGTGAACTTGCGCAGTTTGTTACCATCTGACATCCAACACAGACCATAAAATAACTGTGACATAAATTGTATATTATATTAGATTCTATTCATACATATTAGAAACAATTTCTTCACTTGTTTTCATTGAGTAATCACGATATGTCATATTTGGGCCATATGATTCATACTCACATAATCACTGTTTGTTAAGAAGACCTTACACTTAATATTTTACATCATTTGTGTTGAATATTTGCCAAATGTCAATCTGTCTTTACAATATTTTTGGACGGATATAAATTGTTCATTACGAAATTGTGCATACTTGTACAGTCTAATTAACGTTTAATTGAAGATTATAACTGTACTAACAACGCAAATGTGTTTGACAAGAGTTTGCATTGATACAGAATTTGCCAAAAAAAATGAAATTTAAATATTTTATTAGTGCATATGTGACACTTTTGAGCAATCCAAAAGTTAAAATGTTCAAGTTTAATCCGAGTGCATGATGCTACAACATCAGATTTTTAAAAATAACAAATTGCGAAGTGGATGCTGGTTTTCTATGAAGTCTATGATAAACTAATTCAATCACTGGCGATTATATTGAAGTGAGGTGAAGTGATTTTTGGTTTAACGCCGGTTTCAAGAGTATTGCCCTAATATCACGGCTTATCAATGCTAATATTATTACATTGCATTGAAACCTCCGATCATCGGTTGGTACTACAATGACATTCAGTGTAGCATTGTACCCAAACCTTACCGCATGTAGAACAGTTCTCTACATCGGAGATAATGTAATCCAAACAACTGACAAAGAACATCACTTCATAGTAAAGCCTTAATCATGAGTGTTGGATGTTGAAATGCGACCAGACACCATGTTGATCAACAACGCCATGAGGCAAACATTTCCAAATCAAACCAGTCAGATTAAAATAAAAGCTTCTTTTGATTTCGTTACTGTCAGATGCATTTCATTTTGTTTAGTATTGCTGTGAAACAACGTCAAAATAACAGTTCAAAGACTTAATATGGTTTCTATTCCAAGTATGAATCCATACATCGTCTGTTTTACCAATACCTCAAAAACCTAGATATTTGCACTATCTGTCAACCTTCCTGCTGTCGCAACCTGTAAAGAGCATACAAGATTGGCGTGTACCATTCAGATTTGATTGCGACGACATGCTATTTGAGCCTACATCGCCATCAGCATAATGCCAAGTAAAAACTATCAATCCTGGCATGTTTGCTTATAAAATAGCTATTTTCAGCGCCAATGTTCTTCGCACAAGCAGAATTCATGTGGCTATTGTGAAAATGCCATTGAGTGCAAAAGGATGTGTCACAGCTATGCTTATTCATGCAGATCAGTGGGTGATTTTAAGAACATGTCGTCTCTAAATCTTATGGCTCGATTGGCTTGAACTTTAATAATCCAGGGGAAATAATTGAAAAACTGAGACTGTCAACTGTTAAGCCGTTTAGCTACTTTTGCCTCAAATGCTCAAATCTGCATATTTTTGGACTCTTGGACTATGTTATCAATCTTTGAAGCTTAACTGTCATCTTTTTGAAGAAAGTTTTCAACAGAAAATTATTTTTGAAATTTTGGACACGCAGGTGCGAACAAAATTTCAAGTGCATATTAAGTTAAGCAGTTATGATCCTTTGAACTTTGAAAATATATTTTGGAAAATTGACAAAGTTAAAAATACCGTTCGGACGTAAACTATGACAGACGAATGCATGAAATCATAAAATGTTATATATGCTTTAACATGAACTATTAATCATGTTTATATCTTCAGAGGTTTACGATCGAAAGTTATCCAAAGAAAATACCCCTCGTAAAAACTCAAAATAATACAATTGCAATTTTTTTCAGATGAGTATATCATACAAGCAGCTATGTAAACGTGATTTCAAAATCTGCAATTATTGATTTTCAAAAAATCATTTTGATGCATAATGCCCACGCAGATACCGTCAATGATGAATCAGTGTTTCACTTGGGATAATGGAAAGGTTAAAGCTATAAACCGAGGCAAATGAGCAGGGTATTTTATCAGAATAATGTCATCCAGGAAACCATGAGAAACCACAAGCACATTAAGCCTGTACAGTAAAGGCTATGCAACACGTTCTTGGGAATAGAATAAGTCAAGTTATTTCACAGTATAATTAACATAACATTTAGAATCGTAGGTTATAATTATAGTAATTGAAACCATATTATGAAATGCAAACATTGTTTTGATGCCACATCTGAGCATTGTGCACATTTTAATGTTACTATTCAGTGTAGGGTTTAGCTGTACTCATGCAACACATTGGACTTCCACATTAAAAATTAATGTTATACATTGCATTACAGTTCTGACACGATTTAAGCTTCTAAATGGTTGAAATAATTCTGTTAGTACTGTAATTGAGAGAGTTAGTTATTGTTTAACGTCGCTCATGCAGTATCTCAGGCATTAGGGTCGACAATTTAATTAGTTGTTATAATTTGGTTCACAATGTGAGATGAGTTCGGATTTGACCAATTTAAAGCGTATTTTACTTATGTCACGGATGCTGGTATTATGGCAGGAAACAAGCCTGCACTGCCATGGCGTTTAAGTATTGCGGTGAAACCTTTGAGCATCGGTTGAAACTAGCATACTGCGTGGAAATTCAGCGAAGCACTGATTCAAACCCCGGACGTGTTGATACAAAGCAGAACACTCTAACCACATGCACTGAGCTATCCCGCCCCGATGTAAATAGAACACCTTTTAATGTCATTGGACACTTTATCCCTTACCTAACGCTGGTTTAGCCTTCACCTGTGTTTGTACATACAAACATACATATAATCATTATAATTTTTTACATTGGTTAAATTTGACAGACATATGAAGGTTTAGTATACACAATTAGATTTATTATGAGCAACTTAAGCGAATAAAAATAGCAGTGTGTAAACAGTTCAAAATCAAAACAGCTAAAATGTCAATAAGATAATAATCAAGTTATCAAACTATCATAATGAAATTACCATAGGTTTTCAAATGTGATGTGTGCTATATATCATGTTTTCGCTTAAACATAGCCATACATACTAAAACCATCCAATTCTGAGTGGAGTTATTATTTCACGATACGTCGTGATCCAACTTTAATAAACGTTTTAAAGGATACTGTTAACTACATCGAAATGAGGTTTGGCTTTCATCACAGTGCTTTTATGATGGAACAGCTTGATATATGGTAATTATACGTTAAGGATGGGGTTTGTTCGTGAGGCATTGAATTTTCTTATGAACGATTTGAACGGAAATGTGCACGCATACTTTTGTATCCTTTAATATCACAAGGCTATTACACGTTAATACTATCATTAATTCAAGAACATTTGGCTATCTCACTATTGATGGAAAAATTTTATGACTGGAAAATATTTGGGTAAGATAATTAACTCTCACTAGACTTTACAATATTATTGATCGTGACATTTACTTAAATGTAATTGATTCTGTTTTCTTGCATTCGTATAAGATACATATATATTGACCGTTTACCAAGTTCCAAAGACACCATGATATCTGGACATTTTGCAAAAAAGAATCTGTCACACATATCGAATCAATGGAAACTGGTGTTGTGTTTTATAGCACTGGACATAAACATAAACTTGTGTTGTGTCCTTGTCTAATTAATTTGAACATTTATTGAACATTTCCTTGTATAACTAACAACTAGCCAACTTTTAATTTTAAAGTTCTAAAATCTACAGAGAGAGCAAATAGTTTGCCAAATGTCTTCAGAACTGAACATTTAAAATTTATTCATCTCTAGTGATTTACAGGAATCACATATTTGTCATTTATAACGTTGTTTAATTTTGAATAAAATAGAAAAACAGTGTGTAACAGATAATGTGATAATGATAAACTTGATAAACATATATTTGTGAAGACAATTTAAAACATGAATAAGAACAAGTTCTATGGATAGTCAACTTCTTTATTGATATGAGTGCGACGTTTCGATGCAGATACTAGCACCGTTATCAAGCAAGTGGTACATTATCATGACAACCAGGAGAATATATACAATTATGGTAATTATGTTTTTACATGTGATTGGATTGATGTACATAGTTGTAACAACATTGTTAAGGAGAGAATGGGTATACACAAGATATTAGGTTGATGTGAAGATGGACAATGAATATACTGAGGAAGCCAGATGAGCAGATTGAGGATTACTGGTGATTGGATTTAATTAGATCATGATAGGCTAGGGGTACATAATAGCCTTGATCTCTATTCAGAACAGGATTAAAGCGCTTAATGCTGATTGCTTCCAAAATCTTCCTTGATTTAAAGTCACTGCAGTTTACTTTTAATGTGCTGATGTTGTTCCACAGGATTGAGTGGTCGGGATTGCCTTTGATGTGATCCGACAGGGCTGATTTGGAGTCACTGTTCTTGACAGAGGTTTGGTGTTCCTTGATTCTCATCGGAAGTGGCCTTGAGGTTTCGCCGATGTAGCTGTCACCACATTCACATGGAATGTGATAAACAACACCAGCGGGATCTTCTTGTTTTGTTGAGGCTGGTCGACCATTGGCATGGAGATGGTTCTGGAGAGATCTTCCCTTCTGGAATACGACATCAATGTTGGCCTGTTGTTTTAGGAGGCGGCGGATGTGGTGGCTGATGGGTCTGATGTATGGGAGACTGATGATGAAGGGGGCTGATTGCTGACGGGGTTGTTTCTCTCGAGGGTTGAGGGTTGCCTCAACAAAACAAGAAGATCCCGCTGGTGTTGTTTATCACATTCCATGTGAATGTGGTGACAGCTACATCGGCGAAACCTCAAGGCCACTTCCGATGAGAATCAAGGAACACCAAACCTCTGTCAAGAACAGTGACTCCAAATCAGCCCTGTCGGATCACATCAAAGGCAATCCCGACCACTCAATCCTGTGGAACAACATCAGCACATTAAAAGTAAACTGCAGTGACTTTAAATCAAGGAAGATTTTGGAAGCAATCAGCATTAAGCGCTTTAATCCTGTTCTGAATAGAGATCAAGGCTATTATGTACCCCTAGCCTATCATGATCTAATTAAATCCAATCACCAGTAATCCTCAATCTGCTCATCTGGCTTCCTCAGTATATTCATTGTCCATCTTCACATCAACCTAATATCTTGTGTATACCCATTCTCTCCTTAACAATGTTGTTACAACTATGTACATCAATCCAATCACATGTAAAAACATAATTACCATAATTGTATATATTCTCCTGGTTGTCATGATAATGTACCACTTGCTTGATAACGGTGCTAGTATCTGCATCGAAACGTCGCACTCATATCAATAAAGAAGTTGACTATCCATAGAACTTGTTCTTATTCATCATACCAGCTTCTAAAATGCCTCTCAAAGAAGTTAATTTAAAACATATTCACATGTTTTTTAAGAGTTTACAGAAAAGTAAAGTTCACAGCAAAGATTCAATATTCTTGCTGTTAAATAAAGGGCGTTTTGTAAAACGTCATATGTTATCACGTACACTAACTTTGTTCAACTTAATTTGAAATAATAAAAAAAACCCATTGTAAACAGGTTATCTTATGCTTATGTTTCGTGAGAATGATCATAAACCTACACCTCTTAAATCAGTTCTACTGAACTGAACTCTCACTAGACTTTAAAATATTATTGATCGTGACATTTACTTAAATGTAATTGATTCTGTTTTCTTGCATTCTTATAAGATACATATATTGACCGTTTACCAAGTTCCAAAGACACCATGATATCAGGACATTTTGCAAAAAAGATTCTGTCACACATATCGAAACAATGGAAACTGGTGTTGTGTTTTATAGCACTGGACATAAACATAAACTTGTGTTGTGTACATGTCTAATTGATTTGAACATTTATTAAACATTTCCTTGTATAACTAACAACTAGCCAACTTTTAATTTTGTGTTAAACTTTGTTCAACTTAATTTGAAATAATAAAAAAACCAGCGTGAACAGGTTATCATATGCTTATGTTTCGTGAGAATGATCATAAACCTACACCTCTTAAATCATTTCTACTGAACATAAACAGCATGAGAGATAAATAGAAATATACAGTTTTAATAACTGTAACGATGTTGGTAAGTAAAGTGAGGTGAGGTGAATTGGGGTTTAAACGCCGCTTTCAAGAGTATTTCACTCATATCACGGCTGCTAGTATTATGGCAGGGAGAAATCCTGCAACACCACGAGGCTATATAAATTTTGGGATAAAACACAACTGTTCATCGACATATAAGGCATCTTCGTTGTGAAAATGAATAAATGTGCCTCGTTCTGCAAACATTTACAACATTTTAAACATGGTAGGGGTCGTATTGGTGTAAATTTCATGTCTTGTCTACATAAAAAAAGATATTCTTACTAAAAATGAGTAAGTCGCAAATGTAATTCATTCAAACTTTTGCAGATATGTGTTATTGTATCATGCTATAATCAAATTCATCTTTTATATTTTAAATATTGAATTAATCGAAACCAACTGAGGTGTGTACTTTCTTTTGTACTTCAGTTTATATGCATTGCGGTGACACCTCCGAGCATCGACTGGAACTAGCGAACCAGAATAGTGTGGTGTCTTATGTATACCACTTCTAAATGCCCCTCAACGACTTGATTCATTTGTGACATTACACCTTTGAAATACAGTATACACGAAGAAGCTTCTATATGGCTAGCCCAAGTTTCAAGAACTGTCTCAGAGATGGTAAGTTCTGTAAGCATCAGATCTCACCTGGCAATGGTGAAGGTGGGATATACAATAAAGTATAGATGGTTTAGGATATTCATCCAACACTTGGTTCCACAGGAGATAATGCTAGGAGATGACGTTTTGGTACAACGATATGTTACTGTTAACCACATTCTTACAGTGCTGAGGTTAAAAATATGACAACACCACAATGCCATGATGACATAATCATTATGACAATGCCATCACATTACTCCACTGGGTATATAATGGCAGTTTTGTTTAAAGTGATGCATATTAATTTTTGATAATAAATAGAATCTCATAATCGTATCTTCTGATATCTTCTGAACTAATATGTCAACATTCGATAAGCCTCATATATAAGCCTCACATATTTGTATCAACTATGTATTTATACCTAGATATTTGCCATCAGAAGACTATTGGGATTTTCTGTAGATTAAACAAATCACTTAAGTAATCATATTCATTTTATTTACCAATTCACACTTCAGCTGGACTTTGTAATGATGTTTTAACTGTCTTTCTACTTTACAATTTATACAATGAACATACGTTCCACCAATTAACAAAGGTTGATGATATGAAGAAGATATTTGGACTCTACAATGTCAAAACGCAAAGTGTAAAATGAGTGCTGGGCTAGTATGTATGTATACTCATTTAAATAAAACACGGAACACCTGATGAGTTGCATATATTCGGATAAAGGAACTGAAGCGTCTAAACGTTAGACTGCACCTATTATCATAGAGAATCTCAGCTAAAGGATTTTTAAAACATGACTGGAAATTTTATAGATGATGATGCCATTCACGAGTTGAAAATGATATTCAACGGGACCGAGCTTAGTATTTTATTTCTTACTCGTGAATTAACTTAATTTAAAGAGAACATCTAATATTACGCTCACTCTTAAGGAGGTTGCTTAGAAATTAAAAAATCTCATTTCACTATATACATGGAAAACATACGCTAAAGCTATTTCCGTTATAAAAGATAGTGGTCACCATGCCTTTTTTGACATTTGATGTTTTTGGACATTTGACCTGCCATAGGTGAGGGTGCACAAAATGTTTTTTTTACATTTTCACTATCATTTAACTCTATCATCATGATAAAACAATAAACATATTTCATAATGATGCCCTTATTTTGATAAAAGGTTTATGATTACAAGTAAATGCAAGACATAAAGGCGGTTTTATGTTATGTTGTAGCTTTTTATCTTAAATTGAGTTTTTACAAAAAATTGTGTTTTCTGTTTATCATCAATATGTGTGTAAATTAATGTCAACATTTGCAAGAAAAAAATCACTATTTGATAGAAATACTATTCAAGAACAAAATTAACCGCAAACAAATCATATGTATCCAGGCTAACTTGAAAAAAACCTTGAGAAATTGTCAATTGTTGCAATATGCACGATCCTTTTTCCTTTTAATACATCTCTCTATCCTAAAACTATATATACTATCTGCGCAATTATAATAATATTTCTAGACAGTTATTAAAGTTTCTAATGTGCATGACGAACACTGTTAATGAATGTAAGCTAAGGCTACAAGGTTATGTGGCTACAAAGCCTATCTGAATCTGACAACTCAGGATGCTTAGAAACAATGGTAAGGATAATAAAACTCTTATGTGTTCGTCGCTAACAATGTGAAGTCATATTTTAATGGTCATGACATTACGACAAGCTGATTTAATTGATACATCTAACAGGCGAGTGAAAATTAATTAAATCCTATGTTCTGTGAATAAGCAACACTAACTTATGGGTATAGTGACATGATACTCTTGAGCGGAAATCCATATGATACACGAAATGGAATAGACAATGGACAATTTCAAGTTTGACTGAATAATCTCAATCACTGGCAGAGATATGATCATGATTAACGAGACACACATGTTGTGGTGTGTCAACTAGCAGCACTATTTCCAAGGTCTATCATTATGCCATCCTTTAGCGTTAATAATCCACATAAATCGAGGTCTTGTAAGGCTTCACAATCACATGTTATCTACTAAACCCAATACCAAAAGAAACTTTGCATCCATCTTCTTGTCTTAATAAATCACATAATAGGCAACGATTGGATTTGGATTTTTAAGTATTGTAATAATTATTCAGTTTTACATTCGATGTATGAAAATATTCATTTCAAAAGTTTATTTAAATAAAAAGTTTGGACGCATCAACATACGAGGGGTATCGAAATGTGTTTGATCAATTCGTCTGTGATTCGTTGGTGGTCTCGTACTCGTTGGTCTTTGCTAATGGGTAACATCAACGGACTTTTAACATCAGAAACTGTTTCAGTAGTGCGTTAGTCGCTTAACATGTGTGTCTTGTCAAAATTACAAGTTTAATTTTTTGATTTTTTTTTTAAATTTAATTTTTTGTAAAAAAATTAAAAACTTCTTAAAAACATTTATTTGACTGATGACAATACGCCATTACTTTTCAGTTTTCTGTGTACGATGTCCAAAACTTGAAATATTTGTAATTGAAAAACATACATGCAATGAGATGCAAAGTTTCTTTTGGTATTGGGTGTACACCTTCCTCAAACTCGGTCACTAAGACCTGAATGTTCCAATTCCTCCACGTCAAATCAGGAAGATGTTAATTAAAGAGATGTATGACTGTGACTCATTTGTACACAGAAATAAGCCGGCAATTGTTTGAAGTTCCAGAGGATGAAACCAATTTCAATTTTTTAACTTCGTTAAAGAGCTTGTTTCGTTTACACTTTTTATATAGTATGAATTTTAATCAACATGGAGGTTGACACATGTTCGTAATGTGCAGTGGTTGACTGGCCGTACATTATAATCATATTGACATTGTGCATTGTAACGAACAGACGAAGTTTGTCTTTCACTTTCTTAATTTGGGTGTCCTGCATGACCCTCAGGAACAGTATATAATCCCTATAAAGGAAGCCTTTGACGTCATCAAGAAGCGAATGTATTACTCAAGACGTATAACATGTATGAATAAACACACCTTTAATGAAACATGAAGAATTACAAATAAAGCACACGGAATAAGAAACATCATGGCGTGGTGATATTATAATGAGTATATGTTCTTCCACTTTGCCGTCACCAGTCAGTTTAATGAAAGATGCAATTTGATCAATGATCAAACACGAACTGACACTGTGGTTTGTCATTAATCATGCTATGCAAGAAAACATTTCTGACATGCGTTGTTTTGTGTCTTGGTGATCCCTTAAATGTGTCAGTATTTGTCGGATAATGAATGTCAAGAAGGAAGTGATTATATTTCTAGACAGTTATTAAAGTTTCTAATGTGCATGACGAACACTGTTACTGAAATATACGCTAAGGCTACAAGGTTATGTGGCTACACAGCTTATCTGAATCTGACAACTCAGGATGCTCAGAAACAATGGTAAGGAACCTCCTTAATAAATCTCTTATGGCTTCGTCGCTAACAAAGTGACGTCATATTTTAACAATCATGACATTAACGCCGTCTTCAATATTATTTCACTTATATTATGACTGCTAGTAATTATGCAGGAGAAAGTCCGCATTGCCATGTGTTTATGCATTGCATTGACACCTGCGAGCTTCGACTTGAACTAGCAAATCATGGGAGGTACTGCATTGAAATACAGTGTAGCATTGCTCCAAAACCTTACTTCATGTAGGACAGTTTCTACAGCAGACCAAGTTTACCAAGTTGCCGAGCCTCTAGCGGGATTCGAACCCCGAACCCGAACGTACTAACCAATACGCTATTTCACCTTTTCTGTTGTGAGATCAACTTGAAATAATGTTTACGATATAAACATAACCTATGCATTTCCTCAAAACGTATTGCACCAAATAGCCTGAGGATAAATTTACTTCAAAACTGTTACGACCAAACTTAATTTTTGTTAGTGAACTATGAGCGTGTGTGTTTCACACGTATTTAAGTGAAGACCTCAGTACTCAGAGATATTGATGTCATGTAGATTTCAGTTCAACTTTTCACCCCTTTTCCTGTTCAATACCACAGCCACAATCAAACATATTTTAAAGTGCTGAGGAGAGTGTTATAAGGGGTCGTATGACGATTTTGCACTTGAAGGCATATTAAGTTCCTTGATCTGATATCATGATATCAACCAACCCCCTTTTTACCTCTCTTCATTATCCATGGTAGTGATTCACTTTAAAGATCAGAAGAAAGTGTTAAGTCTCCTAAATACTACTTTGGAGCGTGCATCTTCAAGGATTTATCAGATCGAAACATCAAAGTGATTGTGAATATATGTTGACATGCTGCTTTACTGTCGACTTCCAAAAAGTTGTTGATTTTCATTTTGTTTACATGTTTAGAGACAGATACAATTGCAGACAATGTTTCTGTCACTTATTTACATCTTTGTCCACGCGAAATCTTATCTTAAAAATGACCCTTTCGCCTTTCACAGAATAACATAACTTAACTGAACCAGTAATCAGAATGAAATTCTTGATTGTCATCAAGCTTTGTTTGTGTGGATTGAGGACGAATTAAAATACGTCAATGTAATATTTATACGGAAAAAACAAACAAGTGTAATAATTTTGCAAGTATGACGTCCCTTTGGTCCTACCGCCATCACACTTGTACTTGTATGTGTACACAGAACTCATAGTTTCAGCACAATGTCGGCAATTTTGATTGATTAATTTGTGCAAGTCATAAATTAAACTAAAGTCTCTTCCACATAATGGGTGAGGTAAGGTGAGTTTGGGTTTAACACCGCTTTCAAGAGTATTTCACTTATATCGCGGCTGCCAGTAATATGGCAGGCAGATAGCCCGCAACGCAATGTGGCTATGCCTTGCGGTGAACCTACGAGCATCGACTTGAACTAACAAACCATGGGTGGTTATACGCTGAAATTCAGTGTAGCATTGTACCCAAACCTTACAGCGTGTAGAACAGTTCTCTACTGCAGACAAAGTTGCTGTGCCCCTTGTGGGATTCGAACCCCGTATCTCTTGACCCGAAGCCGAACGCGCTAACTACTGTGCTATCCCGCCCCTCACCATTATGGAAAGCAGATTTATACATGATGATTGTTCCACAAACAAAGTTTCATTCTGCTTGGCCTAAGAGTTTTTAAACTCCGGTCCATGAATAAAAAATGTTATGTTTCTATGGAAACGGCTGATAATAAACTTCCAAAGAAGTTGAAAACCCTAATAGACACATCTTTATATGATGACTTTTCCACAAATTCTTTGAGCTGTGATTAACTGTTTTTGAGTTCTGTTCCGGGTACACAGGTACAAATTGCATTTCCATGGACACGGGGTAAAGTAAAAATGTGAAGAAGTTGAAAATAACAAAAGATACATCTACACATGATGATTATTCCTCATATTTTCCCATCTTCTTGAATTGAGTTTGAACTTGAAAAGGTGACAGGAATTATTATATAAAAAAATATGACCCATTTCATCTTGCTCCATTCATCTTCTTCGGAGATGACAGGATGTGCTTGACAGCTCCAAAAAAGTACTCGACTTCATCCACCATACCAAAGTTCTTTCTTCAAGACACAGAGATAGTATTTGTATATATATATAATAATATAATATATATATATAGTATATAATTTTTTTTCTTTACATTTGTGTTCATGGTCACATCAGCTGGGAGTTCAAGAAGGAAATGATGCAAATATGGTTCTTTCTTGTATATACTTCTTTATTTATAACACTTAGTGGAAATAAATGCTTTGTTTTGGTTAATAAATGCCACATGTTTCCATATAAAACTTAATAAACTACGATATTTTGATTACTCTGTATATTTGTATCGTCTATACGACTGCGGGAGTTCAGCAAATACTACTGTTCATGAGCCAAGATCTGCAAATCAGAATATAGTAAGCACTCAGAGGTGTGAGTGCTTTTAAATTCCTTTAAGTAATATCTATCAAAAAGGATGACGGAAGCTGTCATTGAGGAAATAGCATGACCCATAGAATTTTTCTGGTTTGCGTGAGCCTCATTCGAGTAGCTACATCTGTATTCTCGTGTCTTAGCAATCACATTGGTATAAACTGGATAGCTTTTTTCTTATAACGAGCTATAAGAAGATGAATTACCATAGTTTTATAATATCCCCATCTGTGAAATTATATTGTACAGTTATTTCAAAATGCACACCATTCATGATGCTTTTTGTACATGTACGTGGACATTTTTTTTAGAAAGGATTACAATTTACAAAATATATGTATTCCACACCAAGTACAAAAGTTAAATAGGTTATTGTATATGTGTGGAATAACCCAACAGAGGTTTACATGAGTCTCCGCAGTATATCATCGGTGAAATGATAAAAGTATTAACAAGGTTTAACGTAATGCTCGTAGACATGTTGTCAAGATGCATTGCATAAGGCAAATGATACGTCAGAGAAACATTTTTTTATTTTTGTTTAAAAAACCAATACAGGTTTTCATGATTGAAGTGATTTGAGCTGTTTATTACACTTGGATTCTGTTGTTAGCTTAACACAGTCCATTGTATAGTGTAACTAATAACAATGAACACAAATAATGGTTTGTAAACCTGGGTATGTTTTAACCCGTCATTGTGACGAGATGACATAAATATGCCTATTTTCCATTTCCACAGCAGTTGAGCTTGCTAGAAAACTTGATTTGGTTGTTTACGCATACTATTTAATTTCAAGATTGGGCATACTTTAATACGAATTATTGTTGTTTGATGACAATTGATTTATGTCGATTCATATTTTGTTACTTTAAAAATAACCCATGGTAGCAGCTCTTGGCCATGGGGTATTGAAGCATCAATCTTGCAGCACTTCGTGAAGTATGTTCTGGATCTCCTTCACTACATTTTCACCTTGTTTACAGCGGAATCACGATTTGAAGCTAGCAATGAGCATGGGTAAACAAAAGCGCCTTGAATGTTGATAGCACACAGAGTGCATGTGACCGTAGATATTTTGAGAAGGTGTCTAAATGTGTAGGTACATACACTGACCAAGGTTCGAACAATGCCCGGATTTGCAAGATTAACAAGGACTTATAGTTGGTATCAATCTGTAAATATAGAGCCATTGGCTCTGTATGTCATAGGTTTTAAATACTGAAAATATATTTTGAAAATGTATATGTTCCAGAAAGAATTTGTCACACATATACATACTTAAAATACTTGAGAAGAAGATGAAAATAATGTTAGGATCGTACCCCTGTTGCCCATATTTGGGGTCACATGGTCACCTTATGTATAATTTAAAATCCACATGGACATTTTGGTATTGTAGAAGAACATGAAAATAGGGTTTTGAGGTCGAGAACCCTGTAATCCTATTTTAGGTCACGGGGTCACCAAATCTACAATTTAAAATCCCCATTACATTTTAGAACCATCCATAGAGCCCCTAGAGCCAGCGACCTTTGAGAGGAAGACGAAAAAGCAAAAAGTTTATAGATGGATAGATGGACTGACAGATGCCGTATCAGTCTTTCACGATTCCAACATTTAGCGAAATTTAAAGTAAATTTAGATCACATGAAATTAAGATATTTAAAGTATTTTCAAAGATCGAGTAATACTTCGTAATCATTTTGCAATATCATATATTGATGCATGTTTCATTTAGCTTTAACAATGATTTAGAACGTGATAACATTCATGAGTATATTCTCATTTGTGAGATTTATTGATCAAACAAGAGAAAACAAATGCAATCGTTATATCATGAAAACAAAATGGAGAATACCTCATTGAGTGTTGGAAATCTTGTTGTCAACAAAACACAATTAACTAACCGTTAATATAGAAGGTTTCAATTGAAATGGTTTCTGTTAAATTTCAAAGACGTGAAGGAATTTGAAAAGTAACATTTATCACACAACTTGCCAATTAAATGTCGCCCTTTTCTCGCTTCTATATATTCAAGCTGCAAAAGCAATTACTCATTTGAAAGCTCCATTTCAATGGAACACTTATCAGGTTTTTTGGCAAAAAAACGGAAATGTTCTTGTAGAAATTGGAAAATACCGAAGTCTAAAATGTAATACTGTTTTGAATTTGTTCCAATCTTATATATTAAAAGCATATTCAATCATTTTGGATCAATTATGAGATTTAATTTGATGAATGCATTAGTTAATTTTTAATCTAGATGAATCGTGCAGAAATATTTGTGTGCAAATTAATTACTTACTTTGTTACTTTAGAGAGGTGAAATCGTACAGCTGAAATTGTAGTTTTTGTTACAATTGACATCCACACATATCTTTGACATAATTATGAAATAAGATTATGGTGTAACACATTAACAACAATTTCTGAAGTTTTTGTAATTTTCGTAAGGAAGATCTTCAACTAAATAGTTTGGAGAGATTTATAGATATTAAAGAAAGTATATTTTGGTCATGTGTGTTACTCTACGCAGTCATGTATGTGATATAAAGAGAACATGGTTCTCATGTTCTACTGTTTGACACGAGTTTGTATTTGATGGCATTTGTCACAAAAGTACTTTAACGATTGCCAATATAAGTTTTATTAGTGTTTGCCAGTAAGCAATCAAAAAGTTCAAATGCCCAAAGTTCTGGTTTTAATCAGAGTGCGTAACGCTACCGCATTAAATAAAAAATTACAAATTGTTAAGTGAATGATGATGTTTTGTATGTTCTCTATGAACTCTATAAATACATTTTTTCATTCATTGACAATTATTTGATATTTCAAGGCGAAGATACGTTTTTCATTAACAACTTTAATTCAGTTAATAGTTTTCTGATTTGAATGCATAATTATTCATGTACTTGTTAAAGACATGTTTTTGAGATGTAAGCATATATAACATATTTTTCAATGTTTAATTTGCTTTTTCTTTTCTGTTTAACTTTTTCCTAGATTGCTACCATCGAAAACAAAAGAACAACTGTACAAAGTGAAAATTGATATGAGATTTAAGTTAAAGAATAAAACATCTTTCAACCTTTCAGAAGGGCATCCTCCATTACATGTTGGATGTTTAAGTACGACCAGACACCGTGCTAATCAACGACGCCATGAGAGAAATATTTTCGAAATTAATTGTTCACGTTTAAATTGAAAGACTCTTTTGATTTGGTAACTGTCAGATGCATTTAAATTTGTTTTGCATGGCTGTTAAAAACGACGTCACAACAACAGTCTAAAGATCCTTTCATGGTTTCTTTTTAACCATGAATCCCTACATCGTCTGTATTACAAATACCTTTCTGCTGTCGCAATCTGCAAAGAGTATACCAGATTGGCGTGTACAATTCAGATTCGATTTCGTCGTTCTACCATGAGAGCCTCCATGGCCATCAGCATAACGTCAATTCCAAACAATTAAACGTGATGTCTGCTTGTAAAACTCTACAGTTGTTGTAAGTAAATAAGTTGTTTTCCGCGAGTAATTTCTTCACACAAGCAGAGTGGATATTCTATATAAAATGCCATTGGGCCAAAACGAAATGTCACATCTATACTTGTTTACGCAGATTACGGGTGATCTTCAGGTACATTTCATTTCCTTTGCGTGTCTTATGGACTTGATTGGCTTGAACTTGAATGATTTAGGGCAAATAATTGAAAAACCAGGAAGCATGCAGGAAAAGACATATATCTATAGAAAAGTCAATCATGAGTAACTTCGTTTTACTTTCCACTTAAGTAGTTATTTGTAAAATTCTGTATTACAAGTGGATTTCTTTATTTGCTAGAACTAGAAAATCATAAGCAAGCTGTGCAATCTGTGATGTTGTTTCAACATATTTTGGTATTTTCCCTAACTGCTGAGAAGACTGGAGTTCCTAACCTATGTGAAGTACCAATATACGGACTGATGCAGAAATTTGAACTGTGTTACTGTTGCAATGTTCAACACTAATTGATTTTCTAGAGAAATGTGGCCCTCAGAGGTTACCTGGGACAGATTGCTTGAGTAACAATTGTTGGGAGGGAATGAAAGAACGGTAGACTTTATTTTCAACCAATTGAAAGGCCTCACTTCATTTACCCTTCAAAAACGTCTTTAGTTAATGTTTTGTGATACGACTGCGATAAATAAAGTAAGAGTAACATCATGGTCTACTATTAATCTATCGATAGACCTAATGTCATCATGTGTGTGTACAATATACACCATTATATATCAATTATCGGTATGTGTATGTAATGTAATTGTTTGGATAGTTCGAGTAAATGAGAATTGAATGACAACAATTTAATTGGGTTTCAAGATGAAAGGAGGTGTGTATCATACGGAGGAAAATAAAATTGAAAAAGGTCATCAGTAGAGTCAACAGAAACGATCAGTAACTTCCGAGATCATGCTATGTAGAAGTGATGCACAGTGTGCAAGTTAAATGTGATTTCAATCTCGACATTTATTGATTAAAAAGACAAATAATATTGATTCATGCTCCTGATACAGAAATGGCAATGATCAATAAGAATTACACTAATGATACGTGAAAGGTTTAAGCCAACAACCTGAGACAAGGGGTTTCATCAGAGTAATTTCATACAAGAAACCATGAGCAGTGTAGGCTATACAAGACTTTCTTGGTTAATGAGAGTCATATATTGAGTAAATCAAGTTTTAACAATATAATGAACATGACATTTAAAAATTTTAAACTTTATGCCAATTAAAAATTATTTATGAAAAGCAGTCGTTGTATTGATATCACATCTGCATATTTTAATGACGTATGATTTTCTTGGCAGCTGTACTCTTGCATCACATTGGCGTTCCACATTACAATATGAATCCTACAAAGTGTAAATGTATTACATGTACAGACACAAGTTTAGCTTAGACATGTTTGAAATAACCTTTATAGCACTGTAATTTCACAAGTAAGGTCACAATAAGGTAACGTGAAAAGGAGTCGATTGAAGCTGTTATTGCAGATTTGCGCAATTCTCAGTTGATTTATATCATGCAGCAAAGTTGATATTTATACACATGATTTCACAATGTAGACGTATATTATAAACTGTAAACATGAACTACATATCGGTTAATTACGGATTGGTAAATTACAATTTCTGGAATCATTGACTCTCATTCTTCCATAAACTGTGTAAATATCTGCTTTTATATATATTATTTATGTAGCGCTTTGATATGATTTCATAGATTCTTTTATATGTGTGGAAGATGATTACCCGCAGTATTATCAGTGAAATGATAAAATAAATCATATGCGACTTTGAAAATTCAGATAGCAAGATGGTTGACCATTCCATCATTGCACCATATTTAAAACTCTAGTTTAAGTGTTTAGGTATCAGTCAGATCACTTGAACTACCTTTGAGTGACCATTTTAGCATTTAGCATTAAAATGGCGGCTCGATGGGAAATGGACTCGCATGGCTTTTTCTAATCATTCACATTCGTTTTAAAACTATGTTTATTGATTCGGGAGATTTATTTAGTCACACGTTTTTGCCTTTTTGTAAGAGCATTTTAATTCAGCCTTTAACGGCGAGTGAAAATTAATAATAGCATGTGTTCTGTGAACAAGCATCACTATCGTCTGGCTATACAAACATAATTCACATAGCTTTTGGACGGTTTGGACGCCATGTTATCTGGCATGATGATATCATAATGAATACATGTTCTTCTGTTGTTTAGGTGTTGCTGTCACCAGTCAGTTTAATGAAAGATGCAACTTGATCAATTGTATCTTGCGGTGATCTGTTAAATGTGTCAAAAATTTCTGGATTATGAATGTCAAGAAGGAATTGTTTTAAAAAAAATTGAGTCAGGTTCATATAATGAAGCCACTGAAATAAACTACAAAGATACCCCCATCTCGTTAAAATACAAATCTTAAAAGAATGATCAGAGTTGCCTTTTAATACATGTATATGCTTCCATATTTCAATATCGTGTAACAATTTGAATTGTAGAAATTATCTTTTCTTCGGGGTTTTGTTTCAGAGCGTTTGTAAATTGTGTTAGTTTGCCATCATACTAAACAGATGCCTGCCTTGTCCACACAGCATGAATCAGATTTCAAGAATGTGTTACTCTCTATATATATTACCAAAATAAAAATTCTCCTAACGGATTTTCTTCTGTTAAGAGAGGTGAGGTGATATGATTTGGAGATTAAAGGCTGCTTTCAAATTTTTTTCCATGTTAATGAGTATTACTACAGGAGAAAGATGAGGTGATCTGATTGTGGTTTATAACACCGCTTTCAATACCTTCATCTATATCTGCTTGTATTAATGCATGGAGAAAGCCCACAACGCCATGTGACCATGCATTGCGGTGAAACCTGTGAGCTTAACTGTAACTAGCAAATCATGAGTTGTACTACACTATAATACGTGTAGCACTGCAACAAAACCTTACCGCACGTAGGAAAGTTCTATCCAGAAAAGCTCCCGAGTCCCTACCGGGACTCGAACACCAAGGCCAAACACGCTAATCACTGCTCTATTTCAAACCTTCTGTATATCAACTGAGATCTTGAAGTGATGTTTACGATATAAACATAACCTATGTATTTATTTTCCTCAATACATATTGCACCAAATTGTCTCAGGATAAATTTTCTTAACTTTGACGAGGAAGCTGAGTTTATTTAGTGAACTATGAGCTTGTGTGTTTCACACACATTTAAATAAAGACCGCTGTTTCGTTTGGTTCAGTACTCAAACAGTTTTCACCCATTTTCCTGTTCAAATATTAAAGCAACAATAACATACATTTGTATATGCTGAGGAGAGTGTTATAAGGGGTCGTATGACCATTTTGCACCAACGTGTGAACAGCCATGCCTTGAAGGAATATTTAGTTCCTTGATCTGATATCATGATATTAACCATAACCCTTATAACCCTCTTCATTATCCTTGGTAGTGCTTCCCTTTAAAGATGACAAGAAAGTGTTAAGTCTCTTAAATACTACATGAGAGGGTGGGTCTTCAAGGGTTTGTCAGATCGAAATATCAAAGTGTTTGTGATTAACATGCTTTGAGATAAATGCATCATTACATTTGCAGACCACGTTTCTGTTATTCCAAAGTACTTCATCTTTTACTGAAGTGTTTTAGTTTTCGTTAGATTTTATTACATTTATTAACCTCAACCTTAGAACACCTGGCTCTAGAAAGCTGAATTGTTTCAAATAAGCACATTGACAACTAATATTGACGAGGCAGTACTTAGGTCTTAAAGACTTCAGCTTGACCTTGTACTCCATATTGGACTCTCTGTTATTTCACTAGTTTCTCTGCTGCAAAATGAACTATCACTATCTTCAGCATTTTTTAACAAAAACTATCCAAAGCACACACCCCTCTGAAAATGGAGAAAAAACCAGATATTGAAGGGGCTGTAGCACGTTTCTTGCAGATTGTATTTTTTCAAATTCCCCATTCATAATGATATATATAATGTCATTTATATTTACTTTAGAGGATAAAACATCTTATTACACAAACAAGTTATCCACACACACACATGGTATTTCACAAGATTAAAACAACAAGGTTAATATGTTCAAACAAAAGTATAACATAGAAAATGTTGTGCTGTCATTTCCACACCACTGTTGCTTTATACGTTGCACCTAGTTCTTCGAAATCGGATAACTGTTTTCCATGGATGAAGAATATGACTAATATAGCGTATATGTTCCATGCAATCTAAGAATCATCACAATCTGCAGATTGTGAGCTCACAATCTGCAGATTGTTCGAAAAATCTAAGAAAGTTTAACCATTCTTAGATTGTTTAAACAATCTGCAGATTATGAGACCTGAACAATCCAAGAATGATCACAATTAAGGAATTTGTTACCTTGTTATAGCAAATTGAGAAAACATAATATGCAAAAAACGTGCGCCTTTAAATACTCTGTATTATATGATCATGTTATGATGGACTTGTGCACAACGGACACGGCGATAGTATTTCTCTGAAGTTTTGTTCTTTTCTTTTGTGTTCAGGGTCATATGAACTGTGAGCACAAGAAGGAGATGGTACAAATATGATACTATCTGATACTAAACTGAGCGAGTTAGTAACTACAAATACGTCCAAGGAAGAAACCTAACCATGGAATGTGTACGTCAACAGATCTATACATGGTTTCTCATTGTTAGGCGATTATGGTAACACATGTTCACACTTTCTTTATACTTACATTGAAGAAGGGTCGACGACCGAACTGTTTGTTTAAAGCAGGATAACACTTGAGATGTGTATTAATGTTCTCGAGTAAAAAGCAGAATCAACGGAATTGACTTCTTTGTGTAGCTACATTTGTATTGAAATGCCTTAGCAATTACATTGGTATACACTGCATAGTTCATTTATTTATACATTATTAACTATACAAATGTGTATCTATATTATAGTTTTATGAATTAAATTATAAGGTTATTTCTAAATGCACACCATTCATGATTCTGTGTGCATTTTATATAAGTACGTGGACCCCCATAGAGGTTTGCATGAGTATCTGCAGTATATTATCAGTGAAATGATAAAAGCATTAAAAAGGTTTAACGTAATGCTCATAGACACATTTTCAAGCTCCATTGCAATAGGCTAATGATGAGACAGTCTCTGAAGGAAAAACGTTGTTTTATCTTTGTTTAAAAAGCCCACAGAGGTTTACATGATCTGAGTGATTTGAGCTGTTTATCATACAATTATTTCGTTGTTAGCTTACCACAGTACATTCTAAAACTATTTACAATGGATACATATGAATATGCATGTCTGATTTTTATTGAGTCTGATTACAGTTGTGTTTGTTATCAAACTTGATTTTGTTGTTTATACATACTATTAAATTTAATGTTGGGGTATACTTAATTACGAATTTGATGACAATTGATTTATGTCAATTAATATCTTACTACTTAAAGGGACAATAGCACTTTTTTTCGCTGAAATAAGTTGATGAAATTTATTTGAAAAATAATCTCATCAAAAGTAAATCACTCTTCCCTCTTCGGAAAATCAATTCAAAATCAGTGTACATGGTTTCGATAAAGTCATGGCAATCGTTTTTGTAATTCGAAATGTGTTCACATGAAAATAGCCGCCATGCATTGTTTTGCTTTATGCGTAATACCCTTATTACCACTACGTATACGTGGTTTGTGTAATACAATGTTTTACCCTCTAAAGTAAATATAAATGACATAAATTATCATTACAATGTATAAATCGGGAATTTGAAAACATAAACTTTGCCAAAAACGTGCTACTGCCCATTTAAATGATATCCCATGGTAGCAGGTCTTGGCCTTGGGATATTGAAGCATCAATCTTGCAGCACTTCGTGAAGTATGTTCTGAATCTCCTTCACTACACTTACACTCTGTTTACAGCAGAATCACGATTTGAAGCTAGCAATTAGCATGGATAAACAAAGTGGCTCGAATGTTGTAAGTACACAGAATGCATGTGACCGTAGATGTTTTGAGAGGGGCCGTCTAAATGTGTAGATACATACACTGATCAAGGGTCGAACAGTTCTCCGAAAGCAATATTTACAAGGACTGTGTAATTAATATCATATGTAAAAAGTTTATTTCAGTAAATCATTATATTGAAAATAAAGGGATTTTTTTCTATTTCGACCTCCACACATATCAATGACTATATATGCTATCACATCACAGTATGATTTTCACATGAATAATGAGTGAGTTGGTGTTTAACGCCGCTTTCCAGAGTAATTCACTTATATCACGGGTGCTAGTATTATGACAGGGAGAATGCCCGCAACGCCATGTGGCTATGCACTGCGGTTAAACCTGCGAGCAGCAGCTTGAACTAGCTAACCATGGGTGCTACTACGCTGAAATTCAGTGTAGCATTGCACCCAAACATAACTGCGTGTAGATCAGTTCTCTACTGCAAATAAATTGCCGTGCTCCTGGCGGGATTCGAACCCTGGACCTCTTGATCCGAAGCAGAACGCACTAACCACTGCACTATCCCACCCGACCCTTGAAGAACGTATGCAGTGAATGTTTTGTGATCCTGCTGCAATAGCTAGAGTAAGATTAACATCATGGTCTGGACTTACTATTAACCTATTGATAGCACTCATGTTTACTTTATATATATATATATATGTGTGTATAACAAACACCATTATATTGCATTTACTAGAATTGTTTGTCATACAATTGTTAGGATAGTAAGAGTGGTTGATGATAGAATGATAGAATGATACATTTTAATTGGGTTCCAAGATAAAAAGAGGTAAGTTTGGGGGATACTATAATTACAAAAGGTCACCACGAATAGTTCCATATAACAACTGCGAGAAAACCTAACTGCAAATAGGTACAAGAAAGACACCTTTCACTATGGAATGTGTCCGTCAACAGGTCTATACTCGACTTGTCTTTGTACAGCGGGTGATGGTAACACATGTTTCACACTAACCTTGATGAAGGGTCGACGACCGAACTGTTTGATAGAAGCAAGATAACACTTGAGATTTGTATTCGTGTTAATGTACTTGAGTAAATGAGCATGGTTCACATTATTAACTTGTTTATGTGAGCATCATTCGAGGAGCTACATTAGGATTCTCGTGTTTTAGCAATTATATGTATACACTGCACAATTTTGTTTATATATGATGAGGTATAGGAACAGGTCTCTCTGTCATAGCTTTATAACATCCCGTTTTGGGAAAATTATTATGTAAGGTTATTTCAAAATGCTCACCATTCATGATTTGTCGTGCTTTTGTATAGGTTCATGTACATTTGTGGAAAAAAGGCAAACATATGTTTTCCAACACCTAGTATTGTTCATAGACATATTTTCAAGATGCATTTGATAACGGTTATCATTTGAAAAAAAAATCATTAAAATCAAGGCAACTCCATTGCAATAGGCAAATCATATATCAGTCTCCGAAGATAAAACATTCTTTTATCTTTGTTATATGAGTGGAATGATTTGAGCGGTTTATCATACAAGTATTACGTTGTTAGCCCAATACAGTACATTCTATAATCATTTACATTGAACACAAATACTATTTTTAATCCAATGCATGTTTAAAACCGTGACTATGACGAGAACACTTAAATATGCATGTCTGATCAAGTCGAATTTTGTTTTTTTATCAATATTCATTTTAAGTTAGGGCATACTTTATTACGAATTACTGAAGTTTATTGACCATGTCAGTTCATATGTTGTTACTTACATTATAAAGCACATTGTAGCAGCTTATGGCCTTGGGATGTTCAGGTAACAATCTTGGAACACTGCGTGGGGCATGTTCTGAATCTCCTTCATTCACTAATACACTGTTTACAGCAGAATTACGGTTAGAATCCAGCATTGGACACTGATAAACAAATTGCTCTTGACTTTTATTAGTACACAGAGTGCATGGGACCGTCTGAATTGGTAGGCACATGCACTGTCCAAGGTTCGAACAGTGTTGCAACTGCAATATTTACAATGACTCTATAATTATATCAATCCTTAAAAAGTCTTTTTCAGTAAATAAATATATTGAAAAGAAATGGATTCCTTCAATTTTGATGCGCACATAGATCCAGATTGAGAAAAATAAGCGACGATTATTTTCAAAATTTCACCACAACAATTTGATTTGCTGTCATTGCCCAGTATTATTTTAACATGATTACTCTATGTGACCACCATGTCAGTCTTTAGAGTATGTCATGTTGTGAATAGCAAAACGTGTAGATACATATATGAAAAGGACTTCAAAGAACTGTTACAGTTGATGTAATGATCCGTAATCGGTTTGCAATACCATACATTTTATGCATGTTTCATTGAGTTTTAGGTTTATGATTTAAAACATGATTACATATATTTGAAACATTAGTATATTATCACTTGTAAGTATTTTAGACAATCAATTCCAGAAGCATTTCACTGATAATCAAGCAATAAAACTCAATTTCAATCGGTAAAAAACACGGAGAAGACCTTTTTCAAAACCTTCATCTCATGTTGGAAACCTTTTTGTCAACAAAACACGTGTAACAAATAAATTTTGTTTAAATTGAAATGGTTTCTGCAAAATTTTAATGACTTGGAGGAATTTGTAAAGTCACATTCATCACACAACTTGCCAATAAAATGTCTCCCTATTCTCGCTTCAACATCCTCAAGCTGCACAAGCAATTACTAAATTGAAAGCTCCATTTCAAAGGTTCATTTATCAGGCTTTTTGGCAGAAAATCGGAATGTTCTTAAAGAAATTGTAAAATACCGAAGTCTAAAATGTAATACTGTTTTGAATATATTGAATGTTTCTCCAATCTTCTACATTTAAAGCAATATTCAATCAATTTTGGATTAATTATGAGATTCAGTTGATGAATGTATCAGTTAGATTCAAATTTAGATGACAAAGCCTGCAGAAATGTTTGTTTGCAAATTAATTACTGAACCCAAGTGTTTTTTGTTGGGTTTGTATTATCTCTTACGCTTTAGAAATGTGAACTTGCATAGTTTTGTTACAATCCAACAAAGACCATAAAATAACTGTGACATAAATTTTATATTAGATTACATTCATACAAATTAGAAACAATTTCTTCACCTGTTTTCATTGAGTAATCACGATATGTCGTATTTAGGCCATATGACTCATAGTCACATAACCACTGTTTGTTAAGAAAACCTTACACTAAATATTTTACATCATTTGTGTTGAATATTTGCCAAATGTCAATCTGGCTTTACAATATTTTTGGACGGACAGAAATTGTTCATTACGAAGAAGAAAGTATTTACACTGTATGTCATATAACGAAAAACGGTACACATTTTCTACAGTATTATTGTTAGAATTGTAATGTATGTACATATAACTCCAGTGGAATTACAATAAAGGATTTTGACGTTGAAATGAGTTCCATAATTAATACATCATATGGACATACCTGTACAGTCTAATTAACGTTTAATTGAAGATTCTAACTGCACTAACCACGCAAATGTGTTTGACAAGAGTTTGCATTGATACAGCATTTGAAATAAAAAGTAATTTAAATATTCCAAAGCAGGTTTTTTAGTGCATATGTGACACTATTGAGCAATCACAAAATTAAAATGTTCAAGTTTAATCCGAGGGCATGATGCTACAACATCAGAAAGTAGATTTTTAAAAATAACAAATTGCGAAGTGGATGCTGATTTTCAATGAAGTCTAAGATAAACTAATTCAATCACTGGCGATTATATTGAGGTGAGGTGAAGTGATTTGGGGTTCAACGCCGGTTTCAAGAGTATTGCCCTAATATCATGGCTTATCAATGCTAATATTTTTCAGGAAGAAAGCTTGCAAAAGCAGCGTGGCTATGCATAGCAATGAAACCTCCGAGCATCGGTTGGAACTAACCAAAATGGGTACTACAATGACATTTAGTGTAGCATTGTACCCAAACCTTACCGCATGAAGAAAAGTTCTCTACATCGGAGATAATGTGAATCCAAACAACTGACAAAGAACATCACTTCATAGTAAAGCCTAAATCATGAGTGTTGGAAGTTGAAATGCGACCAGACACCATGTTGATCAACAACGCATGAGGCAAACATTTCCAAATGAAACCAGTCAGATTAAAATAAAAGCTTCTTTTGATTTCGTAACTGTCAGATGCATTTCATTTTGTTTAGTATTGCTGTGAAACAACGTCAAAATAACAGATCAAAGACTCAATATGGTTTCTATTCCAAGTATGAATCCATACATCATCTGCATTACCAACACCACAAAAACCTAGATATTTGCTTTATCTGTCAACCTTCCTGCTGTCGTAGCCTGCAAAGAGCATACAAGATTGGCGTGTACCATTCAGATTCGATTGCGACGACCTCCTATTTGAGCGTACATCGCCAGCAGCATAATACCAATTTCAAACAATTAATCCTGGCATGTGTGCTTGTAGATTAGCTTTTTTCAGCACCAATGTTCTTCGCGCAAGCAGAGTTCATGTCGCTATTGTTAAAATGCCATTGGGTGCAAAAGGATGTATCAAAGCTAAACTTATTTACGCAGTTTAGGGGGGGGGGGGGGGGGGGGGGGGGGATTGAAATAAAATTGCAATAAGATTGCAGGAAAATAATATATATATTGAAGAGGTGAGGTGAGGTGAGGTGAGGTCATTTGAGGTTTTACGCCGTTTTCAAGAGTATTTCACTTATATCACGGCTGCTAGTATTATGGAAAGTGAAATACTATATATATCGAAAAGTAATCCATGAGTTACTTATGGTTAATTTGAAATTATTTGAAATTCAATGTTTGAGTTCATTTGGTTTTCACTTTTCATTAGTTTACACATACCTCATGTTACAATTGGGTCTCTTTATTTGCTAGAAATATAAATTACTGAAATTGGATATATATATATATATATATATATATATATATATATATATATATATATATATATATATATATATATATATATATTACTCCCTGATGATACCAATGAAACATGTTGGAGATATATATATATATATATATATATATATTACTAAAGTATAAAATACTTCAGACGACACTTGCTGTAGATATCATTTTAATGATGACAGCCATCATTTAACTGATATCTACAGCAAGTGTCGTCTGAAGTATTTTATTTTTATATACATTTACTTCACGTGAGACCTTCCTCAACTTTTTCATATATATATATATATATATATATATATATATATATATATATATATATATATATATATATATATATATATATATATATTGAATTGAATATTTAACCGGTTTCACACTATTCAGTGATCATCATGGGGTAAAGACCCCATGATGATCACTGAATAGTGTGAAAGACCCAATGATGATCACTGATGAATAGTGTGAAACCGGTCGGGATTTAGGAACATTTGCAAAAAAAACTGCATATTTTTATACTCTTGGACTATGTTGTCAATCTTTGAAGATTAACTGTCATCTTTTTTTATGAAAGTGTACAACAGAAAAGTTAGTGTTTTTGAAATTATGGTCACGCAGGTGAATATTGAATATAGTGCATATTAAGTTAAGCAGTTATGATCCTTTGAACTTTGAAATTAACTTTGGAAAATTGGCAAAGTTAAATTACCTTTCGCACGTAAACTATGACAGATGAATGCTTGAAACTTAATGTCCATCATAAAATGTTATATGTGCTTTAACATGAACTATTAATCATGTTGGTATCTTCAGAGGTTTACGATCGAAAGTTATCCAAAGAAAATACCCCTCGTTAAATCTCAAAATAATACAATTTCAATTATGTTTGTAAAATCCAGGCCTGGTGAGCTACAAAAGTCACCAGTAGATTCAATTGAGCACATAGTAATATCAAGAAACGATCAACACAATAAATCCCCAGATGATTATATCATACAAGCAGCTATGTAAACGTGATTTCAAACTCTGCAATTATTGATTTTCAAAAAAAACATTATGATGCATACTGCCCACACAGATTCTGTCAATGATGAATCAGTGTTAAGGATTGAAAGGTTAAAGCTATAAACCGAGGCAAATTGAGCAGGGTATTTCATCAGAATAAGTTCATCCAAGAAACCATTAGAAACCACAAACACTTTAAGCCTGTCCAGTAAAGGCTATGCAAGACGTTCTTGGGAAATGATTTAGTCAAGTTCAAGTCACAGTGTAATTAACATAACATTTAGAATCGCAGGTTATATGGTAATTGACACCATATTATGATAAGCAAACCTTGTTTTGATGCCACATCTGATAATTATGCACAATTTAATGTTACTATTCGGTTTATATTTCAGCTGTACCCTTGCATCCCCATTTGAGGTTAGGTGAGTTGAATTTCAACGCCGCTTTCAAGAGTATTTCACTTATATCGCGGCTGCTAGTATTATAACAGGGAGAAAGCCCACAACGCCATGTGACTATGCACTGTGGTAAAACCTGCGGGCAACGGCTGGAACTAGCGAACCATGGGTGGTACTACTCTTAATGTTACTATTCGGTTTATATTTCAGCTGTACCCTTGCATCCCCATTTGAGGTTAGGTGAGTTGAATTTCAACGCCGCTTTCAAGAGTATTTCACTTATATCGCGGCTGCTAGTATTATGACAGGGAGAAAGCCCACAACGCCATGTGACTATGCACTGTGGTAAAACCTGCGGGCAACGGCTGGAACTAGCGAACCATGGGTGGTACTACTCTGAAATTCAGTGTAGCATTGCACCCAAACCTAACTGCATGGAACTTCCAAACGCAAGGCATAACTCTTGCTAGTTTGCATTACTGGCCGATTTAAGCCTTGCGGTATTTCCCTCGCTTTGTTGTGCCTAGATAGTGAATCGCTGCACCAGAAATGCATAATGGGCCTGGATTTCTAAGCACATGTTTCTTAAGGAAATACTACAAGGCCTTAATCAGCCAGTAATGGAGATTGGCTAGAGTAATGACGTGCATTGGGAAGAACAGTGTACTGTAGTGCGTGTAGAACAGTTCTCTACTGCAGATAAAGTTGTCGTGCCCCTGGCGGGATTCGAACCCCGGACCTCTAAATCCGAAACCGAACTATAAGAGGTTGAACTAACCCGAATACAGTACTTGAGTGAGTCATTGCTTCACGTCGCTTCGGCAGTATCGTGGCCATTGGTGGCGATAGTGTAATATATATTAATTGTAGTGATTAGGTTCACAATAGGTGATTATTATGGCAGGGAGAAAGACCGCAACGTCATGGTGACTATACATTGCGGTGAAACCTGCGAGCATCGGCTGGAAAACCTTGATGTGATTCCTTTATTCCAGTTCGGATGTATACATGCAGGTAATTGCATTGTTTTTTCTGCAGGAATTCTTCATTCTTCATTCTTCTGCACGAATTGTAGTCATTTACATCATATTATGTTTTTCTCATTGCAAATGACTCTTTGCAGCTTTTTATTTCAGTTAGCACCACGAAAGCGCGTAATTTAAGTCAGAAACTGCAAATGAAAGAGCAGATGCATATACGTGTATATAAACACATTCAGTACAGAACAGCTTTGATAAGATCAACCTGGTCAGTTTGATATTTACACCAGACAGGAATGTGACATTTGTGAATGATAAGCTACTACAATATCCACTTTAGTGTCCTCGTTTGTGTCATGAAAATTAGTTGTTTGTTCCAAAAATCACCCATTAACAGGAGGGTTCAATCGGGGTATTTTTTGTGGAAACGAAATTCGAGAGGATATCCCCGTTTACACAAATATGCTACTTATAAATGATTTAAACACAGTCAAGTTAAAAGATATTAAAAAAGGTAATGTTTTGATGAATTTATATTTCACAACTTAATAAAGACAAGCGTACATTTGTTGAAAAATAAAAAACAATGAGAACTGAAGCAATTCATCGGCGCTGCGAGTTGTGTAATAACAGCAAATGTTTTATTAGATTTATGACACGCTATGTGTTACTATGCGAACTTTCTATCGGTGTAGATCTTATATCATTAAACTATTGTAAAATAAGGGAAAATATAGGTGTTTTCATTTCATATATATATATATATTACACACTGAGATGCAATGAGGTAAAATATCCATACTCACGCAATCGGTATCAAACCAATTTAAATATCGAACCAATTAAAGTATCTGCTGATCTGATGTCAATTGGGGCAAGCAGTAAGTGGTTGCTGTATATGTCCACTATTCCTAAAATCCATATTTAGACGCCACGATTGGAACCGCGATCATACTTGTTCCGGTGGCGATTCATCTATTTCTATTTCCCCAGGGAAATATATTTCTTTGACATTTACATAGACCCATTCCATAAGCAATTCTCTTACGTAGGAAGCCAAGTTCAGTGCAGTACTCTTGTAATTCATACCACAGAGTTTTGACTTTGCGTGTAATATTAATGTTAATACAATGATACAGGAATTGCATGACATACTGTAGGTGTAGCTTACGAGAAAAGGGAGAGGTAATGCCCAATGAAAGTCATTGTTAGCCATCAATCATATCGGCCAAAATCAATATACATTGTGAGCAAGCTTGAACTATATTAATCCCTGGTAAACCATTGTACCAGAAAACAATGTGTCGGACCTCATTGGAATGTGTAGATGCCGTAGACCAACGTCATTCACAATTCTTTTTCTATGGCAACAGGAACGACTTCGACGACACATTATTCCATCGTATTGATTTAGAATATTCGGGATACAATATCGTACTTACTATATATATATTATGTACTTACATAACATAACATAGTTTATTTCTCATAATTCACAAAGGTGACAAAGAACCGTACTATTATGTCATATATTATATACAAGTTAAATATATCATGCCCAATCCCCGGAAACGATCATTCCCTGGGTTTGTGCAAAAGGCTTGCCGGATTCGGGATTTTATTTACACAGTCTCTGGGAATGGGCAGGGATTAAGAGATAATACTAATGAGACAAAACATTAACGACATATTCAATGTTTATTCTGCAATTATTAATTTTTGGGCAAAGCTGTACAGTAACACAATATAGCACATCCTGACATTTAGGAAGTTAACCTTGCAACAATACTTTATGTTCAAAACTGAAATTGGTAAGACTCATGGCCAGCTCGTTTTCTCACTAACAACTGTCATAAATAGCACATGTTATCGATGACATCAAATGTCTGTAGTAGTCTGTATTCTCTCTTTGCTTTTGTTGAGGGTTTACTCTTATCTGATAAAACATCTTCTACGATTTTCTCATACTCATCGTCCCGATAACTGAGAAGGTGTTTCCCTTCACTAAGTGATTAAATCCTGATTTATTCAAGGGCGGTACAGCGCAGTGACTAGCGGGTTCGGCTTCGGATCGAGAGGTCCGGGGTCCTAATCCCGCGAGGGGTACGGCAACTTTATCTGCAGTTGAGAACTGTTCAACACGCAGTAAGGTTTTGCTGTAATACTACATTAAATTTCAGTGCAGTATCACCCGTGGTTCGCCACTAACGAACCGTTGCTAGCAGGTTTCACCGCAATACATAGCCAGATGGTGTTGCGGGCTTTCTCCCTGCCATAATACTAGCAGTCGCGATATAAATGAAATACTCTTGAAAGCGGCGTTAAACCCTAACTCACCTCACTCAGCTCATCTTGACAGCGGCATTAAACCCCAATTCACTTCACCTATGTGGGAAGAGAATGGTTATTTAGCTTTGTGTAAAAATGTATATTACTTAAAATATCGAGAGAGAGAAATATATTATTTACCTGTGATTACCAAGGTCTTGATCGTAGGCCGTCGCCAGATTCAAGTTTTGCACCTTCCTATAAATCGCCTGATTCATATGGAAGGTGCAGCCCTTGATCTGGACGGCCGTGTATACCTCCTGAAACCCATTCCAGGTCGCTGCCTCGAAATCAGTAACCATCCTCTACACTGCTGAAGACCGCATTACGCGTACTGTGGACAACCTATGAAATTAAGTCAACATTGCACTGCATAGCAATAAATATCACTTAATTAACCGTTATTAATTGGACTGAACTGAAACGTGTCCAATCAGTGAATTCTTCCCTCTTATTCAAAGTCGTGGGCTGGATATGGCAGTGGATAGCGTGTCCGGCTTCGGATCAAGAGGTCCAAGGTTCGAAATCCGCCAGGGGCACGGCAACTTAGCCTGCAGTAGAGAACTGTTCTACACGCAGTAAGGTTTGGGTAAAATGCTTCCCTGAATTTCAGCGTAGTACCACACATGGTTCGCTAGTTCCAGTGATGCTCGCAGGTTTCACCGCAATGCATAGCCACATGGCGTGTCGGCTTTCTGCCTGCCATAATACTAGCAGCCATGATGTAAGTGAAATACTCTTGAAAGCGGCGTTAAACCCCAACTCAACTCACCACAGGTTTTCTGCACTTTTGATAACCAATATATGTCGGAATCGAGGGTGTTATAAACGTGAACAAAGTTACGACATCGACGTTTCTCCAATGAACATGGATCAACTCTTCATCTATTTTAGCTGTACATGTAAGTTTTAACTTGTCTGTCACGTTTAGATGTTTCAAGATGTTTTACTGCTGCAAAAGGCGCCGTTTTGCTCGTTCGTATCTTGCAGTTTGAAAATTATTTTGTGTTGGGACATAAATCCCTGTATTATTCTCACATAAATGTCTTTTTTAGATTTGTGCATGATTGATGCCGTTGAATTGAAATTGAGAAAAAGAGTTGTCTGAGGTAAAGTATCTTAATTATTATTATCATTTTAGTAATCGCCATATCTAAACATAACATATTTGTATGAGTTAAAGTAATGTACATTATCACAATTTCACTGCAAGGCATAGACACAATGGTGTTGCTGGCTTTCTCCCTGTAATAATACTAGCAGTCGCGATGCAAGTGAAATACTCTTGACAGCGGCACCCGTGGTTCGCTAGTTCCAGACGATACTCGCAGGTTTCACCGCAAAGCATAGCCACATGGCGTTGCGGGCTTTCTCCGTGCCATAATACTAGCAGCCCCGATATAAGTGAAATACTCTTGAAAGCGGCGTTAAACCCCAATTCACCTCACCTCACGTATACGTAGTGTTAAATTACCCACCAATATTGCTGTTAGTACTGAAGTACAAAAGAAAGTACACATCCACAGATTTTCATATTATTTCATATACATTTACAAAGTATCATTTTTGTATGCTCTATCCTAATGTTTCGAACGGAAACAATGAAATCATATCGTCAAAACGCATCTGAGGCATGTCAGTTCAGGTAAAAGTGATTTTTTTCGAAAATGACGTTTTTTCCAATTTCTACATGACTTTGGCGCGCTAAGAGTATAAAAACCACAGAATACTACCATCCACTACTAGTGTTCCGAAAAAAACACGAGATGCAACGTTTAACAGCAGCAGAGCGAGAAAGAGTCGTTGGAATGTCTGAAGTTGGAGTTTCAAACAGCCAAATTGCCAGAGGTTTGGCTGCACTAGACAAACGGTCACTCGACTCCTTCAACGTCATAACTAGACTGGCCAGACATCGGACCGTCCTAGAGTGGAAGACCAAGGGTGATGACGCCCGCTGAAGACCGTTATCTGCGTACACTGCATCTGCGGGACAAGTTCGTCACCATGACGTCAACGGCATCGACGGCGTTAGGACACATCAGCAGAAACACTGTCATTAGACGTCTTCGAGCTGCCGCTATTCTGGCTTACCGACCATTCCGCGAAATGACCCTGAATCGCGAACATCGCCTGGACCGTCTTCGTTGGGCAAGGAGAGTGAGACGCTTGCAACATCGTGTTTGGGCAAAAATGATCTTCAGCGACGAGAGTCGATTCAACATCTTCGAAGCAGACGGCAGAGTTAGGGTTTACAGGCGTAGAGGCGAGAGACAGGCTGCAGCGAGTGTCCAATAAGTGGTACCCTATGGCGGTGGCAGCGTCATGGTCTGGGGCGGATCTGTGGCGACCAGAAGACCCATTTGGTGACAATTCGCCAGACCCTTACAGCCCAGAGATACAGGGATCAAGTGTTGCAGCCTGTGGTGGTCCCCTTCATACAAAGGCAGCAGCAAGGGATGATTACCAACACGATAACGCCAGACCACATACTGCCAGGATCACCATGGACTTCTTCAACCAACAAAACATCCAGGTTTTGCTTCGGCCATCACGCTCCTGATTGATCCCCCATCGAGCATCTTTTGGACCATTTGGGAAGACGACTTAGACGTCGCCCACAGCAACCAGTCAACCTACAACAGCTGGAACAGGCACAACATGAACAGTGGCAACATATCCCTAATGACGTCGTCAATGAGGAGACGTGTCTTTGCTTGCAATAACGGTAATGGGAGTCACACCCGATACTAACTCCTCATTTATAGACATCAGACCACGGATTGTTGCAGAAACAATGAGTGTAACTTTCAAAAAATACCCCTAGTGGACACTTTAGGAAGTAGAGAAGTGATGTGTGAAGTGAGAAGTAAATACCTGTTCTTGCCATGTTTGAAAATGGTTCACTATTAATATTAAACCTTTGAAATGCTGGAATTTTGTCCTGTTGTCTTTTATTAACAAATTACTTTGGTGTGTACTTTCTTTTGTACTTCAATTTATATTATATTCTTTGTTTACATTTCACCGAGAGGGCTCCGTAGGTATCTATTCATTTACGTTGTATAAAAATGATTAAACCTTGATAGTGGTCGTTGAGTTAAATATGTCTTTATATGTTTTCAAAAGAATTGGTAAAATGACAGTAATTTTTAACGAAACTGTAACTGTTTGAAATATGTTTCAGTTGTTGTTTATATGTTGCCTAGCAAATAATTTTTCAATCGTGTGTAGAGAGCTTCATTTTGTTCACTTTACTCTAAGGATTGTGTAACAGTAACTAGTGATGAAAATGCAACGAAAAACTCGTAAAGCCCTTTCTCGGAGTTCACGACGTTAAAAATCACTATGTAGCCATATTGCATTGGATTTGCGCATGGGCTGCCATGGGCGTCTATTATTAAGCCAGTTGCCAGTTACGCAGCGCAACATATTCCGGGAACCAGAATGGCTGTGAGTTAGCAGCTGGTTAGGGGCTTAACTCGTGATCAAATAGATGTCGCTGCTTCATTTTCTAAACCGTTGAGGGCAAGGTAAAAAAGGTAGAATTTATTTCGATACGTTTTCACCTTGTCTTGGGAAGATGCAGTTACATATAATGTTGTAGCACTTTGAGATGTTCAATCTCTTTTATGTGTAACATTGTGATGTTAAGAATGACTAAGGATAAGACTAAGGATGACTGCTTCACTTTACAATATCCGAATGTCTATACATTTAAGGACAGAAGCGATGTAATATATGTTTTATCTTATTTTCTTTAATTTACATATAGAAATATATTCTGAAAGGATATTACGGTAAATATGAATAAGACAACGCATGAAAAGAATCACTGGTTGGCAGTTGTACCATGGTTCGACCATACAGTAAAAGTCAATGAAACTAGAGCGAGCAGTGAGAACAAAAAGCTTGAGGCCCTTATTGACGCATCTGAGACTGTGAATCATAACAACTGACAAATAACCCCAGTATTCAGGCATAACTGACATTTTGCGTTTGATGTTCAAATGATTTCAAATACCATTAGCCATTGGCAATTTAATTAAGCAATATGAACTGTCTGGTTTCAACCAGACAATGATTGGGTTTTCTTTAAGTTTCGCCATAAATCCACAATGTTTGAGTACTTATGGGTAATGATAAGATTGTATGTAGTTTTAGAGTTACATCTCAAACATGCTATTTGTTATAATACTAAACCTAATAAGAAAACTTACAATTCTTAAAACTAAAATTTGTACTTTATTAATGTGTAAAATGGATCTACACTTACACACCCTGTGTTAGGGTCAAACCCCACTAACATCTTATAGATCTATTGTTTACTGTTCAAAAGGATGTGGGACATGTATGTGCGTGTGTGTATATTGGAGAGTACATCAAGTAACGTGAATTATAATTGTATATATAAAACTCAAATATTGAATTAAGTAACTGGTCATTTTCATGCTGGCAGGACGAATATCTGATTTAATCAAATTGTATGAGTGTCAATCGCACGTGTTTACACTTTACAGATCAAATTCAAACGTGGGTTGATAACCGACTGCACTCACTTGGACCACAAGTTAACATGGCTTTTGACTCATATATTGGACGTAGTTAAGCAGATAACATATATGTACAGCAACAACATAATTCGGCATTGGTGGAGTATACATAATACATATCGATGAGCATCGAGGGTCAAGTAGGGTCATATGCATCAATATAAAGAGGGTTTTATCTCTTATGATGTATATACAGGTAATACACTGCTTGCGCGTTACACTTTAATTGATGCTCAGGCGATTATGGAATTGCTAATTTCATAGTTTCCATATTTTGCATAGAGAGACCAATTGACCGAGACATCTGAGTGAGATGTCATCGATGAGTTATTGCAATTGCCTGTGATGAAGCTCATGCGATCTATCAAAGATCATCAAAATAATGAAAGAGAATAAAAGCGATCAATATCCTGACACATGATCAAGTAGGCAAGCGAAATTTGTCTCATAAAATAGGGTTCACTTCGGGTAACTTTCTTTTGGACAGTAATATATATATATATATATATATATATATATATATATATATATATATATATATATATATATATATATATATATATATATATATATATATATATATATATATATATATATATATATATATAGGGTAGTATCTACTATTTGAATATATACTGACTGTACACTTAAACAAACACCCGATTTAAAAAAAAATATGTACTTTCTATAAACATAATATGATGATGATTCAAAAAGGTTCGCTTAGGGTTTCCCTAGTCTTTTTGCATGAAGAATACCGTAGCGTTTACTGATAAGCATAAGCATCTTGAATTAATTGTTATTATTATTCATTCTATGATGCCTAGCGGTTAGAACATTCCAAACAAATGACTTTATCAGACAAAAATGTATATTGTACAATTGCTGATATGACAGAGAAGCTCATACAGGTGAATCATTTGCCAATCACACCAAAATTAACTCCAAATGTGTGAACCTATATATTTTTTCTCTCTTGTTTATAATATCTTCTACATTTCATTACTTTAATTTAACAGTTTAACAGTCCTATTGTTATTTGACACTTATGCCTCTTAAAGGGGTAACACAGCGTACAAAAATTAGGACTGAAAATAGGAATATCTTCTTCGAATATCATATATCAAATTCATTCATTTGAATAAAATGTGAAATGTCAGCAAAGTTTAGGTAATACTTACAATCCATAATATACATACTGAAAAAAGTAAAGCACCCCATTTATTAAAAACTAAAATGTTATATATATACATATATATTGGAGCATTACAATAATTTGATTAACTTACTGTTAATAAGTTGAATTTCTCCCTATATACTGTTGGAATTTTCAAATAGAACTTTCAGTCAATGATATGCGTTGTCTTTGTATCTTTGTGAGTCTAGTGGCCAATGAACAAAGCTGTAGCAAATTATGAACCACGTGACATTGGGGGAAATCCGAAATAATTGGCACAAACAAATGTGGATTTTGATTATCAATATTTGTCATATTGACAGA
Organism: Gibbula magus; assembly: GCA_936450465.1. Lineage (NCBI taxonomy): Eukaryota > Metazoa > Mollusca > Gastropoda > Trochida > Trochidae > Gibbula > Gibbula magus. The sequence continues at coordinate 97,516,097 of OW388289.1, read as the reverse complement.
ACTTTTATAAGGGCTTACAAATGCTATCCTTGCGACATTTACCAACTATATTTTCTATGATTTTCCATTTGACAACTGCATACTTTGACTAACTGATTTATTTTAAATTAATACTGTTCTTTAAAACAATCCATTGCACGCTAATAGAATGCCAATCCAGGTTTCGTGGTATTAATTTGAAACAAATAGTTTTATCATATAAATGACATGGTTATGAAGCTAATGTGAGGGATGCTGACGTCTAACTGTATGTACGCCGATACACTTGTTTCAATTTAAGCCTGCTTCCAGAACTATGTACGCCGGTCACGTGGTCGGTGTATACGCCGCTGAAACAAATCAACATAGCAAATGACCTACTTTTACTGAATTTTGCAGATGTCGACTTAGTGAAGGCAATGCTATAGAGTTGGTCTCCACAAATTTATATCACACGGTAAATTAATAACAATGTCATAAGTGTCCACTGTTCAACATTGATATGATAACAGACGGTGTTGTGTTGTGTTGTGCGTTGGTTGCTGTCTTGAAACCCCCGTTACATTTTGTCCTTAGAACAAGTCCGAACGCCGCTTTCAAGAGAATTCACTTAAATCGCAACTGCTATTATTATTGCAGGGAGAAAGCCCGCAACGCCATGTGACAATGCATTGCGGTGAAACCTGCGAGCATCGGCTGGAACTAGCGAACCAAGATGGTACTACGCCGAATTCAAGTGTAGCATTGCACCCAAACCTTACTGCATGTAGAACAGTTCTCTACTGCAGACAAAGTTGCCGTGCCCCTGTCGGGACTCGAACCCCCAGACCTCTTGATCCGAAGCCGAACGCGCTAACCACTGCGCTATCCCGCCCACTATGTTACGTGATTAGGTTTCATACAGTTGTGGAAGATTCCGATGTAAAATTGGCTATATAAACCGAAAAAGACAAACATATTACTATAATAGTCTCTCAATAGACTAGAACAAATTTAGCAAATAGAATTACTTCAGTTTTTCCGCACCCAATACTTCCTTTCTAAAGTTAATTGTATATTCATCTCTCAACCCTTTCATCATACATTGTCGGACATACCGCCAGTCCATCCAGCACCCATATTCACCTGGAATCACCTCCCACAAATAAATCACCTGCCTCACGTTCCATCCCCTACATCTACCCAGGTGCCCCAAGCTTGCCTTTTTAAAGGCTTTTCTTGTTCACTCTTGACATGAGAAAAGTACATGTAGATTTTTGTGACAACTTTCTTAAAATTTTAGTCGATAAGGACTGCAATTGTAATGGTACTGCATTTTTGTTACCAAAAATAACTATTGTCCTTGTGCACAACCTACTTATTACTACAGATCAAAAGATCTTTTGTCTTGCAAACTAAGGAAATATCTGGTTGGTGAAATGTCATCTTGTTTTTAAACTATTATTGACTTTTTGGTAAAAAGGCTATTGACATACGGTTTATGAATGCATATTTATTATTTCCAGTTCAAAGCATTAATTAAACTTTTATCTTCGTTTTAGAGCGGTCATTACAGTTAGTATTGACCAGATTTAAGATTAAAGATAAATGAAAAGAAAAGAGCAACAAAATGGAGGCAATAGTTTACAATGCATCAATTAAAGGTACATCCATTGTGTTGTTTGGGGTCACATATTCCAAATGTTAAAACATGTGTTACTTTATCGAGAAGTACCGATTGTTACCGAAACATTTTGATGATAATCGACTTAGTATATTGACTTTATGAAGGTAAAAGTAGTTATTTTTTATCGTAAACAGGACAATGCCCTGCGTGTGGCGCGCGCCAATGAGCAAACGTAATTTTGGAATCTTATATATAACAGACATACTGATAAATGTGGGTTGATCATGTTAAGTAGGTCATATAACTACTAGGCATGTAAATGGGGCGTGCTGTTTCGGTTTCTACACATGCATAATGATGTTACTCGATTTTACTTGGAAACAAGTAGTTATGATATATTTAGCGATTGGAGATGAATATGCAAGCCGAGTGAATTTATTTGTACTGTAAACAGCACATATGGTGAGTCGGAACGTATTAATGCCTAATATTTTTTTTATGAAACACAATTGATGTACCTTTAAGAGACACAACTAAAACTAAATATTTAGACAACGCACTGTCAAGTAAGTTTTACATACACTTTTGAATGCTGAAATATTTCAATGTGTTGCTGTGACCCTGTGTATTTCCTTAAAGAAGCTTCATGAAGATAATCCAGTGACAGTTTCTTGCTGTATCCTGCTGACAAATGTGACATTCAGGTTCCCGTGCTGTAAAAACAAAACTTCTATGTAACAAGTCTTTGTCTGCTTTGATATTGACATGTCACGGTCACCAAATTCAACTGGGTGTATTTATCTTGAGAAGCCTTGTATGAGTTATAAAGATTGTCATTATTTATTGGCGCAGTACCACCCTTGGTTCGCTAGTTGCTAGTGAATAGCCACATGGCGTTATGGGCTTTCTCCCTGTCATAATACTAGCAGCCGCGATCTAAGTGAAATACTCTTGAAAGCGGCGTTAAACCCCAACTCACCTCACCTCATTATTTATTATATAATGAATGGTTCTTGCAAGTATGGCACTGCCAAGGGTAACATGTCAAAGTGTATGGGGTCCTTTCTCTGACTGAATATATATGCAAAATATTTAAAGAAGCCAGTCAACATTTGAGATAAGTATATTGCTGGACACCACCATCACCAACCACATTCTAAACGCTGATCAGGAGACAGGGAGCCTGGATTTCTGAATCTTAAGATCTGTTTTTACATTGACTTGAACTTGACTTTTGAAGTGTCAAGTTTTGTTTAACATATACATTTATGACGCAATGATATTTTAGATAAATTTTGTTCATTTTATACATTCCATGTAGCATAAAAATGGTTAAACATTTTTTTGCAATTTATGTTAAGGTGATTAAACTACATACGCGGAAAGTTGTCTTGCTGAACATAAATACATCATTTACGTTTATTTTGGAATTACTGCTATATTATGACGACACCATTATTAAGTGCACATACACATACAACACATATAGACATTATATAAAATAAAGGCACATTTCGAATAACCAGCGAAATATTTACGTTAATGATGAATTACTTTCTGTGGATGAACTGTAAAAAATGTAAGATATAAAATGTGAAGGCTTACACGTCAAACCATAAGAAATCTGAGTAAATCTCGTATTAAATCTGAGGGAATTCATGCGAATAATCTCTTTAAGTATAGCAGAGAGGTGGTGAGAATGAGCTGTAAAAGGATGAACAGGAAAGCATTAAGAAGGTGATTTCCTGAGCAAGCTAACACAGTTAGATTTGCGAATTTATATGATTCATATGTAACATTTATGCTAGTGTTGATTTACATAGATGAAATGGTAAAAATTATGTAATGGAGAAAGTTTGAATCATCCAACAAGCCATAACAAGACAACTGAGCTGACTATCTTGAATCTGCGACATAAGATAGACGTGTATGATCGATTCACTCAAGCATTATTATACAATTACCAGAACAGGGCAGTTTCTTAGGACATTACTGAATGAAACTGCCCATTCAAGGAAGAAAGTTTGTCATAACATGAACGTTAAGTGGAAAATAGACTCCAAGTAGCTTTACATGAATGGAATATTAAGATTGATCTATAGTAACCTTGTCGAAAAAGGTAATGAAACCATGAATACATTTTGGTAAAAGGATGTACAATGTTGAACACTATTGTCATGATATTTATTATAGATTTGATAAATCCTATAGATTTAATAAATCCTTACATGTATTTTCCATTGATCACTTAGCTTCATTATGTAACTGTGTTGGAGATGAGTTTCACATCGATTGATTTATGCTAATTTGATGATGATGTAACCATGGGTTATAATTGGCAAAAGATGGCAAAATCTCTTTTGGGATTTTAAATAGGTTTAATAAATTCCAGATTCTCAATTGATTACTGAGTTTCTTTTTGCACTTTTGTTAAAGATGTACTGATTCTTTTTTTATTTATTGTGATAAATTGTTTTAATTAGTCAATCTGTTGCGGCTAATATCTGCCATATTACCCACATTAAAATGACTCACACACTCACTATCGTGTGTCTTAATAATAATAATAATAATAACTAGGATTAACGCGTCAATACTTAGGTCTTCAACACTTCTGCTTGACCCTCAGCTCCATGTTTGATCGAGGAATGTCACAAACATTGTTCTGTCAAAACTTTTAAATACTACTTAATAAGCTGCATATATCTTATCTAAAGTTTACAGTCATGTAGGTTAATTGCATTGATATTGTAAATTGGAATTGCTAAAATAATATATTAACCTTTTTTATCCTTGACAAGTTACAACTGTAAGATTTATACATGTAATAAGTAAACTTTAAAATAAAATTTGAATTGTGAACTTAAGATCGAACATAGTCGATAAACGTCCCTCATGACTTCAATACACATTGATTTGCTTAGATAAACAATGTTTTCTATCAAATTGTTTTTATACGAGTTTCACAAATGAACATCTTAGATAACTCCAGATTATACGCTCCGGTAAATACGAACAATATCATTAGTGGATATATTCTGGCGATATCGAGAATGAATGTTGGCAGCTCAGAAATGTATAATACGTACACTGAAATAGAAAGCAGTAAATATTATGGGTTGGCTCCAATATTGATATGTCTATTTACAGGAAGAGAGAAGAAGACTGATCCAATAAGAATGGGAATTCACACTTTCTTATTTATTATCAATATAGCTGTATCCTCTAAATGGCTCATCTTGTCAGCTCTCTCTGATACATCAACACTTGTTGTGAGAAGTTTATAATCATTTTCTTCCTAGCTTGACTATAGATGGACCTGTTGCAATTTGCAGATCAATTGCGTGGTCACTCATGTAATGAAGAGGTTTAATATTGCCGTTGATATCAATTATTTGATTGATCGTTATCATAAACACTCTTTCTCTGTCGCACAATTTTAAAAACAAAGTAAAAGTAGTAGCAAGCACTGAAGTCACCTCAAATACACAAACGTGTATTCTTGCATCTATTGTTTAACACTGCTCAAATGATAATAATGTCAATCAGATTTTGTAAAATGTTCCAAAATCTATGTAGATTATTCACATATATGTAGTTATTGCGTTGAACATAATTGTGCATAGTCTACTCTCTTGTAGAGTTTAAATCTGTCAAGTTATTTTGTAAAATGTTTGAAGAAAACATTTGGGCAAATTAGTAAATTTTTTACTTAACGTTTAATGTAGACAAAAACCATTCACAAAACATAAAAATATATAATTTATTCATTTCTGTGAGATCAATATTGAATAATGCACTAATATAATGTTATTAATTAAGTATTCCGTATAGGCCAAGATACAGGTCCGAGGTCCGTTGTATTGGCCCAAGATGAAGTCGAACTCGGCCAATACGGAAATACTTAATTAGTGACAATTTTAATTATATTTGAACAACACTAAACCTCTTATTTATAGTGAAATAATAATTATAGACAAGATTGGTGAACAGATACCATGGGTCAAATTTGTGAAGCGACAGCTTCAGGCCTTCACCAAATGTACGACTGCGCATGATCAGACTTATATCGGCCCAGTTTATCTCGAATTGGCCCAGTTTGTCTCGTATTGGCACAGTTTGCAATTGCCCGTATTCGCCCAGTTGTCGAATCATATGGTCTAGGCCGTAAATACCGTATATACGCGCCATTACATTGAGAGTTAATTAATAATATATATTATAGATCGATTGGCGGTTTTTTTTTCAATGTAGTGAAACTAGCAAATAAAACACGTGTTCACTTAAATCCATAAAACTTGTTAGATTTCCACTTCAAGGATAATTTCATATAGTTTTTAGACAACATAATAATGTTACAACATTTATCATGCTTACATTAGTCATTAATATATTTGGTACAAAGTTTAAAACACATCTTTCCACTCAACTTAAGTTAGTTGATCTACATTTTTGGAAATTCCACCAACAATATCTGATCGTCCTTTAACTTGTCCATGATTTTACTACACGTAATATAGCAACATATCGAAACATACTTTGTTCAAATATAACCGATGTCATGGTCTTTTTTATTAATTATTGTGGTGAATGTGACGTTTCGATATACAGTGTAAATACTTCATGAAGCGACAGTTGAAGTGATAGTAATAAACGAATTATTTTCTCGCTGTGTATCGCTGTTTAATTAAAAGTAATTTTAACTTCACACTTCAAATAAACTATCATTCTTGACCTAACAGTCCCTTTGCCTTTGGAACCAAACTCAAGAATTGCCTTCGGCTTATAAAATAAATTGATTGATTAAGTGTTCAAGAATGTGAAAAAATGAAGTATTGATTTGAGGACGGGAGTAGGCAAGCTGCTCATTTGAACTACTTAACTTTATCAATATTGACATTTCAATTCCACAAAATCCTTTCCAATTTCAAAAAGACCTTTCGACTGTTCCAAAATTTAAATTTGACTGCCACCATACTGTTCTGAATTAGTCCTAAAATTAGCTACCCTGATAAGAATAATGATATGCCCATTATAGATAGTGGCTTTATTGATATAGAAACAAGTTTATATTGGCAATTTCATCAAAATAATCACCAGACAAAGTATTGTTTAACCATCTTGACTTTGATAAATGTCCCTTCAAAGACATTTGTTTACAATCCACGTTTTTTGTCATGAAAATTGAAATCACTAAACGTATCATTGGAAAGAAAATATTATGTGCAAATCTTTCTCTCGTTTGCTTAATGATCCTGATTGTAATATATTCATGACTATTTCTCAAAAACTATGACATAAATACATGTTTGTGTATAGTCAAAAGACAAGATGTTTAACATAACTCAAATCACAAATTTAAGAACTAATTGTAATTCTTAATTCTTAACATTTGATATTGGATATAAAAGAATAAAATATAATCCTTAACACGTAACGAGCTGACATCAAATTGCTCAAAATGTATTTTTCAAACTTTCTTATACACATGTGGTTAATGTAGCTGCGATAATTACAATAAAATCTTTCGAAGTAAATAATAAAATGAACCAATAGCATAAAACATATTTATGAATTCAATGTCTTCAATATGCTACCTGATGATTCAGAATTTGTACAATGAGAAAACGACATTCCTGTTGTTTCTTATCCACCATGAACCACACAAATATAATTATCTTTTTTAGACATATGTGACTGTAAATATATACCCAAAAGTATGTTTGTGATCGTAACAGATTTTATATATACATAGTTGAGCACATTGACGTATATAATTGATCAAAACAAAACAATAAGTAGTTCAAGTGACACGTTGAAATGTTTTCCATTGAAACACAAAGAAGAACACAAGTTTTAAAAACACGGTTTGAATATCTCAATCTATACGAAAAAAGGAGACTCTGCATTTCTGAAAATCCTTACTGATTCACACTGATAACTTGCATAATCAATAATAATACTTGTCAATAGTGGATCAATGTAGATGTCGTTTCTGAGGTAAATTGACCTTGACCTGGTGCTGCTGCTGCTCACTGTGTTCAAGCACGCATTTGATTGGATGTTACCCTGGAGTCTCTGTTCGACTTGATTATCAAAGCAACAGACAATGGCACAGGGATTAGCATCACGCATGTGGGCATTGGGTCCATTGACTTCTTCAGTGATTTTAACCCCCGGTAGCTACCCACGTATGTGCACTAAGGTATCGATTATGTGCAAATGGAGCAATGACTATGCCGGAAACTGCCATCTATCTTGTATGACATGAGAGAGGACTTCACTATTTGACACTGCAAACTCTTATTCTATCACCATTGTCGGTCAATCTATCATATCTGCTCAGATACATAGCATTTGAAACAGTTTCATTCGAGGGGATATTCTCATTATTAAAGTTCCAGGAGCCAATTGAGAAGGATACATCTACTATGAGAAATTATGTTCTGTAAGTGCCACGATTTGTGTTAGTTTATGACATGACAAGAAATGGAGAAACTGTTTTGTGTCTGCAGTTTAAAGTTGATAAATATTCTTTGTTAGTTTGGTGCCGGATTGTGGTGTCTGATATTATAACACTGCTCTCCAAAGTGGTTAATCGGTTTGACTTGCTTCCGTTGTCAAAGACAAGTTTTCACTGAAGTTGTTCACAAAATCCCGGAATTGTTTATGATCATTTCTGTATCTACATATCTACATTTACTAAACATTATCTGCCTCAGGCAATATTTAAATAATAACTGTGAGCCTGTTTCTGATTATCTGCTGAGTTCCAGATGTCTTTATCAAGGAAAGATCCTCATGCCACTACACGAAACGACTCGTCACTCGACTTCTGTTGTCTCCGCCTTGTTCGGAATTTTACTTGAAACAAGTTTTTGCACTGAAAACATATTAGGTCCAACAATACAGAGATTTCAATTTCAATCTTGACACCCAGTTTGACGTTTACTTAAAGTTTTAAATATTATGACAGTAACTGACACATAATAGAATAATAGATCAGCGTTTGTCACCTTTGTCCTGTATAATCCTGTCTCTGAATAAATTAAACAAAATCAATGCTTTCAAAAATGTCAAGATTCACGAATAACTGATTCATCTCATCATTTAAAGATTAAAGATGATGTAGTACGCCATACTTACTGGAATAAAGTGCTCTCACAAAAAGTAGAATAAGTGTTACCAATGACTATATTATACAATTATAGACTGGTGATTCGGTCAATACCTGTTTTTATGGACCCGAGAAAACAAAATTGACAAAGGACGAAGTCCGGGGTCAATATTGTTTCTCGGGTCAATAAAAACAGGTATTGACCGAATCACCAGTCCATAATTGTTTTATTATGTATTTGACACAGGAACGAAAAGAAAACAATGAAATACAGTCCAAAATGTAATTTGGTTTGAAGAGCTGGAACAGCTGGTCAGATGACGTCATGGTTACAATCGCATGACGTCATGCAACAATCGTTTGACGTCACTCAAATCAATATTACTTTTGGTTGGACTCGGGCTGGAGTCAATATGCTTTTCTGTCGACGGTCACGTGATGGCCTTTCGACCAATCAGATCGCTGATTCGCTCCTAAGACCAGACCTATTTGGGTTGTCACTCATCCAAGATCTGACGGAATCCTGTGGAGCTCCGTGTTCGCTGGAAGTTGTTACTTTCCCGTTCACAATTCATGCTTTTAGATTTCTGAAAGCGGACACAGGGCTACACGGGATTCCGTCAGATCTTAGATAAGTGACAACCCAAATGGAGTTGTATACCAGATAGATTGTGAGGGTGGCGACACCTACGTCGATGAAACATCCAGACCATTGACCCTCAGAATTAAGGAACACCAAGCATCCGTCAGAAAAAAATGACTCCATGTCAGCCATCTCTGACCACACCAAAACCAACCCGGACCACAACATTAACTGGAGCCACATCAAGGCCAACTAAAAAGTAAGGAAATACCTCGAAGCCATCCACATTAAGAAAATAGCACCAGCCCTGAACAGAGACGAAGGATACTACATCCCAAACGCCTACCATCAATTGCTACGTTAATCACTTATATTCATATTTACCTCATCTTTAATCACCATATTGCTGTGTCCATTTCCTAATTACACCCAATTATCAATGATCATGTTGTTAAATCATCTATAAGCTCTGTTTTTAATCTCCTTAACAAGCTGTGTACATCAACCTCATCTGCTGTATAAACACTGTAAATCATTCTCTCTGGCTTCTACTCAATATGTGTACATCAAGCCTATCTACTGTAATAACAACTCAATATCTTCTCATCCTCCTCTAGTGTATAACTGTTCTATACAATCTTGGAAGAAAAAATATCTTAAGATTTGGCCTATACCATCTTGGAATATTTTTATATTCCAAGATGGTATAACAAATCTTAAGATATGTACGGCTCTAAGGTGTCTAATTAGCCTCATGGTTGGCACTGTGTAGGCATAGCATTACTATTGATAATTACCGTGATGGCAAATATGAATTTTGTTGGAGCGCCCTTAATTAACTATCTGTGTGTAGAGACTGTCGTGTATAGCGTTTTAGAATTTCAAGCAAGTGGGATAATTAATCAATCGTCATGCGTCTCGCCATTATCTCGGTACGATTGTCTCAGCCTTGGACTACTTCTCGGCGCGCTCTGTGCACTGCGCTGTGTCAACGGTATATGATATTTCGGTTATGAAGCTTTCGTTGTTCATGGTTAGCATGTACATTTTGATACTCATCTTTTACGCAGCTTTTTGTCACATTACACAACGTACGGGAGAGTTAAAATAAGTCGCAAGTTATCTAAAATGAAGTAAAGTTAGACGCAAGCAACCGTGCTTTAAAGGTTCCTTAAGTGTTAGAAGGTAAATATAAATGAACAGTACGGCACCATTTAATAATTGAATCTCTCAACTTCTGATACTGCTGATTTCAATTTAAATTTCATTTAGACTGCATACTATATTTCGTTAATGCCATATTACCGTAATTATAACACACAATGACATTTCGAATTTATCAGTTAATCACACGGATTAACCAAGCTTGGTATCAAGTGAAGACATCATTCAGACGGAAATACTTACTACTTGCCATAATTTTATTACAAGCTAGTTGAACAGCTAATCGCAGACAGACAGACAACCAGACTGATTGTTTAGAAGCGTATCACCATATGTACATAGAATGAATACATATATAAAATTTGTACAAAATTGATAATAGTTGCCCCTCCTTTATGGTCCCCTATGATATGTTCATGATGTTAACATGTCTGTTCTATACATTTTATTTGTATTTGAGATTAATGTCTTAAAACACATAGCACAATGGAGATGGTGTCTTTCCGAAATTAGAATCGGTAAAATACTTTTGATGTAGTTTGTTGTTATAATGTGTTGTCTTTATGGATTAACTTTGGGTTGTAGTTATAGTGGAACTGACCTGCGAAAAATGAACACCAGTAACTTATTAGAACAGACAGACAGACAGACAGACAGATATGTTTATTTACATCTCACTCGCACAAATATACATACATAAAATATACCATATATAAAAGCGACCAATCGCCAAGCGATTTATGAGAGATGATAAAACACGTAAAAGACAATCTGTACAAAGTGAGCACTATACATAACCTAAAAAAATAATACATTATTATAACATTGTACATTATTTATATAAAAAACCATAAAATTATCTGTACAGCAAAAAGCGCCTATGTTCTAAAATGTTATTGCAGGTTTTGGCTAAAACATGAGTAAACTCTTCACATCTAAAAATAAGGGCAAGTTGTTCCGACATCGAAGAAATTGTAAAAGCTGGAAATTTATCACAGGAAAGCTTAAAAAGATCACTTGTAAAACGTGTATATAAGGGGCACTTTAGTAGAACGTGGGCTTCATCTTCGACGCAGTTGAGACAATTAAAACACAGTCTATTTTCCACAGGGATGCTCTCATATCGGCCAGTCTCTATTTTCAAGGGTGCCACACCGCATCTAAACTTAGAGAGCGCACTTCGATGTTTCCTTGGCATGTAGGTGTTAACATATTTTTCGCATTCAAATTCTTGCTTAAAAGTTTTATAAGTTCGTAGCTTTCTGTTACCATCTCCATTTAGTGTTTCATTCCAGATAATCTTGTGCCTTGAAAACATAGTTCTTTCCACTGTGTTAACTAAAAGTTTCTTCTCTGTTCTTACATGTATATCAAAGAGATGCTGTAAATGAAGTTTCTTAAAATGTTCATGAAGTCTAAAATTCCAATTGCGTTTCTTCTTTAGTGTTGCCATTCCATCAGCCCATAAAAATACTTTTCTGTTTAGACGTCTCTCTGCCATATTGTTCACTCTGTCCCACAGCCGGGTCACACTGACCCACTGTCTCACCTCTGGGGGCGTCCAACCTACGTCTCCTGTGATTGCTAGGTTGGGGGCGTACTTTCCTAGGCCGAGGAAAAAGCGGATGGCCCTGTGCTGGACTGCTTTTATGCTTGAGTGGACTGTCGTACCCCATATTGCTGCACCGTAGTTGAGAGTAGACCATACCAATGTGTTAAAAAGTTTGCTGTATATTTTAAAAGGCATTCCTCCAAGACACTTGTACTTCGAGATTAAAAGTCCCAACGCTCTACTGGCTGATTTTGCAGCTGACTTTGCCATTAAAGAATAATCTAAGTATTCAGTCATTAAAACACCAAGATAGTTGTAGGACTCTGTCACGGCCAGTTCTTTTTCCCCACAGTTAAAAGTTGAGCTTGTCCGTGTCACGTTTTTTCCTCTGAAATGCACAACATTAGACTTGTCCTTGTTAATAATCATTTTGTTTTCGTCACACCAGCTATTAACGGCACTAAGTAGGTTGTTTAAGTCCGTATCACTTTCAGCGAGGAGTACAACGTCGTCAGCGTAGGCCAGTATAGTGATGTTATCTTCCCCAACAGTAACACCTTTTAGTGAGCTTATTTTCACAATCAGGTCATTAATATACAAATTAAATAATAGAGGTGATAGGAGACAGCCTTGCTTTAAACCTCTTGTAACTGTAAACCACTCTGTCTTCCTTCCATTGAGTCTGACACTGCACTGCACATTGCGATATAGAGTTTTAATGGCTTCGCTCATCTTATTGTCTATTCCACAGTTGTAAAGCTTATTCCATAAAATGTCCCGATTTATTCCATCGTAAGCCTTTTTAAAATCAATAAAAGCAATAAATCAGAAGAACAGATCAGATTTTTTTCAAATTTGAACCCCTCATCTACATTACATTAATAGATAATTAACTTGTGCATGAGTGAATGAGGCAGGACATGGATTATTTCCTATGCATACAATGTTTGTTAAATTAGGCAAAATACAGAACGGTATAATTGTCAGTAGGATGCAACAGTTTAATAAAATTGTGTTCAGATAGATATTATCAAAAATACAATGTTGGAATGTCCAGTGAATATCTGTCGCAAATGGTGTAATACTCAAATAGGATACTTATATTAATTCTTTAGGTATTCTTACACTGTATATACCATATTTTGAATATGTATGTTAAGATCACAACCTAGTATGTGAACTCTGTGTTATGTTAACAAACCTTCCTCCAAGACATGACCTATACAATCTTGGAATATCTAGTGAATACCTGTCGCGTATTAACTTTACTGTATGTGAATAAACATCCCTCCAAGAAATGACCTATACAATCTTGGAATATCTAGTGAATACCTGTCGCTTATGAACTCTATGCTATGATATATGAATAAACCTCCCTCCAAGAAATGACCTACCGTATTCGCCGTCATAGAAGCCCTGGGCGTTTAAAAAATTGGAAAAAGGGGGCGTTTATTAAATTGACTTTAAAAAATGGTTTAAAGGGGGCGTTTATTTAAAAAAGTGTCTGTTGATGTCCAAAAGAAAAAGAAACATCGATTTTATTTCAGAGTTCAGAGTTTCAAAATTAGTGTATCAAATAATTGTAAAGAAGAGTTAAATCTAGTTGTGGGACATCTTCCAAGAGAGTTGAGCAAGACATTTTCTTGTTTCTTAAAACATTGCGGTAGCATAGAATGTGTAGTGACTGGTCGTTACAGACATTCGACAGTCGCCGGGGGACTGGAAATGCCATATACCTTACACTTTCCTGGACATAAGAGGTTGATAGCAAGATTGAAAACTTTTCTTAAGTGAAATATCATCTAAGGTAAGTCGATACAAATGGGGGGCGTTTATTAGGGATCATTTTCCGCGAGTCAAAAATGGCTTAGGGGGGCGTTTATTAGGAGAGGGCGTTTATAAGGATGAATACGGTATACCTTCTTGGAATATCTAGTGAATACCTGTCGCATATGAACTATATGCTATGATAAATGAATAAACCTCCCTCCAAGAAATGACCTATACAATCTTGGAATATTTAGTGAATACCTGTCGCTTATGAACTATATGCTATGATAAATGAATAAACCTCCCTCCAAGAAATGACCTATACAATCTTGGAATATCTAGTGAATACCTGTTGCTGTGAACTATATGCTAAGACATATGAATAAACTTCCCTGCAAGAAAAGACCTATACAATCTTGGAATATCAAGTTAATACCTGTCGCATATGAACTATATGCTATGATACATGAAAAAACCTCCCTCCAAGAAATGACCTATACAATCTTGGAATATTTTGTGAATATCTGTCGCATATGAACTCTATGCTATGATACATGAATAAACTTCCCTCCAAGAAATGACCTATATAATCTTGGAATATCAAGTTAATACCTGTCGCATATGAACTATATGCTATGATATATGAATAAACCTCCCTCCAAGAAATGACCTATACAAATCTTTGAATATCTGTCGCATATGGTGTAGACAAATACGAAACTCATATAAAGTCTGCAGATATTTTACACTACATGTTACATATTTTGAATATGTATCTTAAGATCACAACCGAGTATATGACCTGTTTGTTATGTGGACAAACCTCCCTCCAAGAAATGGCCATACAGTCTTGAAATATCCAGTGAATATCTGTCGCAAATGATGCAATAATCAAATAGGAATATTTTGGAAATAAATGTTAAAATCACAGCTTTGTTTGTAAAATACCATAATGAATGACTAAGTGATTATACGCCAGGAAAATAGAATCCCGTCCCAATGCATATTGTACATCCCATTGTTATCACAGTTGCCTCTTGTCAGACAGAATGGCAGTTTCATAATTGTCGCTTTTCTCTGACGGGTCAAGAAAAGGCCATTCAATCTTGGCATATCAAGTTCATCTAGTTTGTGAAAGGTTTAATCATCAAATGCCACATTTGAATCACCTCTTTCCACATTATAACGCTTTGCCTCATTAATTTATATGTATATGCTGAAATAACAGCTTTGTGAAATACCATATTGAATCATGAAGTGATTACTTTAGGACAGTATTGTCCTGTCACCATGCTAATTGTTGTAATCACAGTTGCATCCTGTTAGACAGGGTGACATTACATAGTTGTCGCCTTTCACTGATTGGCAAATCTTGACATATGAAGTATATATCTGTCGTCAGTGGTCTAATTTTTTCATAGCAACTTTAAATAGATTCGTTTCCTGCTCTTATTTCTATCTGCCACATGAATGAATAACGGAATCCTGAAGTATTTACGATTAAGAGACAGGACTGTCAAATGTGTCACAAATTATGATTGAAATGAATGTAAATATGACAGAATAATTTAAATATGCTAACAACCGGTTTGTCTTATGAAACACTGTTAAGAGATATCGACATATAAACAACATACAAAATTATAAGTAAATGGGAAAAGAAGCAGAATAAACTAGGCAAGGGACTGTCGACTAAAACACATACTTCTTGCAGTTAAAATAAAATTGCAACATGTGCTGCAGTATATTAATTCTAAAAAATAAGTAAAATCGTGCATTTGATAATCTAACTTTTTGAATCTTAATATGTATTTATATATCTGTTTAGCAATGTGTATCAATATGTATCAAGTGTTTATGTTCAAGTATTTGTATGTATTGTTTATGTACATGTATATGTTTAATAACCTGTCATTCCCAAAATTGTCCATTCAAACTTGTGTTTCCAATGTAACTCTGCCGTTATGGCAATACTTTCTTCATCAAATAACAAACTCGTCCATAAACAAGTACTTATGTATCTATAGCAATATCTTTATCTTTATGTCTGTTAAATTCGAATTTACAGTCCATCAAGGTAATGTATTTAAACTAAGGTCACAGTTTGTATTGAAGGTAATTTTCTTGATACAAATAACATTTTCATCAAAGTCATTAATTTAATCAAAGTCATTTTTTCTCCAAAGTCATTTTATTTCATCAAAATCACATTTTTCAGCAAAGTCATTATTTTCATCAAAGTCAATATTTTCATTAAATAATTATTTCACCAAAGTAATTTTTTTTAACATAGTATTTGTTTTCGATTAAAGTCACTTTCTCATCAAAGTCATTATTTTCATCAAATAATTTTTTCACCAAAATCATTATTTTCATCAAAGTCGATATTTTCATAAAAGTCACTTTTTTTCAGCAAGTCATTATTTTAATCAAAGTCAATATTTCATTTAATCATTTTTTTTTAACAAATCACTTTTTTCATCAAAGTCAAGATTTTTTTATCAAAGTCAAGATTTTCATCAAAGTTATTGTTTTCACCAGATAAATTTTTCAGCAAAGACACTATTTTAATCAAAGTCGATATCTTTATTAAAGAAATATTATTCATCAAATTTATTTGTTTTCTTCAAAGTAACGTTTTCCATCAAAGTCATTTCTTTTCACCAAATCACCTTTTTTTCATCAAAGTCAATATTTTCATCAGAGTAATTCTTTTCCATCAAAAGTAATTTTTTCATCAAAGTCAATATTTTCCTCAAATAATTTATTCACCAAAATCACTTTATAAAAATTAAATTCACCAAAGTCTTTTTTTTCCCATCAAAGGCACTTTTTTTTTAGGAAAGTCAATATTTTAATTAAAGTCAATATTTTAATTAAAGTCAATATTTTCATCAAGTCATTTTTCACCAAAGTCAATATTTTTTTAATCGAAGTCAAAACTTTCATTAAATCATTTTTTTCACCAAAATCAATGTTTTCATCAAAATCGATATTTTCATTTTTCACCAAAGTCAATATTTTTTTAATCGAAGTCAAAACTTTCATTAAATAATTTTGTTCACCAAAATCACTTTTTTCATCAAAGTCGATATTTTCATTATTCTTTTTCAACAGAGTTATATTTTCATCAAATCCTTTTTTCACCAAATCACTTTTTTCATCAAAGTTAAGATTTTTTCAAAGTTATTTTTTTTCATCAAAGTTATTTTGTTACCAAATCATTTTTTCAGCCAAGACACTTTTTTAATCAAAGTCAATATCATTATTAAAGAAATATTACTCATCAAATTTATTTGTTTTCTTCAACGTAACTTTTTCCATCAGAGTAATTTCTTTTCATCAAAGGCAACATTTTCGTCAAAGCCATTTTTCCACCAAAGTCAATTTTTTCAAATCAAAGTCAATATTTTCATCAAAGTCATTTTTTTCATCAAAGACATTTTTTCATCAAAGTCATTTTTTCACCAAAGTCACTTTTTTCTTATCAAAGACATTTTCCCCATCAAAGTAATTTTTTCATTAACATACATTTATGTAAACAATTTTATTGCATTATCTCAAGATTGAACAAAATAATCTTAAGATATTTAAATATTCCAAGATTGAACAGGAGGTTTCAGGTTTAGATCATATCTTAAGATTTCCGTGCATATCTTAAGATTTGTTATACCATCTTGGAATATAAAAAATATTCCAAGATGGTATAGGCCAAATCTTAAGATATTTTTTCTTCCAAAATTGTATAGAACATAACCACTACTTGTATATAAACCCTGGGAATTTGTTCAACTGTACAACCTGCTTGACAACGACATTAGTATCTATGTCGAAACGTCGCCTATACAGAATAAAGAAGTTGTGTATCCATAAAATTCTTCTTCATTCTTCATCACCTCAACTTCTAGAATGCCCATCCAAGATGCATTTATCTAGGGGCACAAGTGTTTAACAAGCACATCTTGTTGTTAAGATTATTTGTAGTTTGTATATGTCAACACAGGTGTTTCTACTCTAGTTTGATCTTGTCCTTACGTTCACGTGCTTCATACTGGAATGGCAGTGGGGATCACCCTTGAAACAAACTGTATTGAGGTTTTGTCAGCATCGGATGGAACACGTCCTCATGTACACATTTCGCTGCTCTGTTCTATTTGATGAATCTCGACTCTCAGACGTTGTAACTTTGTACCTTGATGGATCATGTAATGTGATAAAAACACTTCAGTCCAGGTACAATGTTGCAAGTGAAAGTTTCATAGGTCAATGCTTCTCGTGTTTGCTCAAATTCAGTTGTCTTTTTGTCATTTGATTTGGATGTCACAGGAATTTAAAAAGTATTTGTCACAAACCAATTATAAAAGGATTGCGCTGTCGTATTTATAATCAGTTGCATTAAAGGTTGTCGCGGTCACATCTGATAAATGGTGTTATTTTATCGGGAGGTACTGACTGTTACTGACGATATAGGCAGAAGTAGTGATTTCTGTTTTTTCTGATTTCTAATCAAGAGGTCCGGGGTTCGAATCAAGCCAGGGGCACGGCAACTTTGTCTGCAGTAGAGAACTGTTCTACATGCAGTAAGGTTTGGGTGAAATGCTACACTGAATTTCAGCATAGTACCACCAATGGTTCGCTAGTTCCAGCCGATGCTCGCAGGTTTCACCGCAATGCATAGCCACATGACGTTGCGGGCTTTCTCCCTGCCATAATACTAGCAGCCGCGATATAAGCGAAATACTCTTGAAAGCGGCGTTAAAGCCCAAATCACCTCACCTCATCTCAAAGGTAACACACATGATGGGCGAGAAGGGGGAACACATGGGGAGTCCATGTGTCTGACAAGGTTCTCCAACAGACCAATGGACTCCCCATGGGTTCCCCCCTCTCGCCCATCATCACTGAGATCTACATGACTTCCTTGGAAGACAATGCCCTGGTTATATTTGGGATAACACTACCGTCAATAGTACAAATTCTTGTACTTTTTCGGGCCGAGTCCCATGCGGGATTCGAACTCACGCCCTCAGAATATGAATGTAAAATTAGCTTAACTATCGATTGTTGGACCTCGATTTTTGTCGAGGCGAAATGGTCGTGTGGTAAGCTGTTGGTACTGTCAATGATGGCGATAGTTGCCTTACTCTGAAGGCGTGTTTAATAGATCTCAAGTGTACATAATTATCCCCCGACACAACGAAGTTGGTGGGGATATAGAAATTAGCTCTGTCCGTCTGCCCGTATGTCTGTCCGTCTGTGCGTCCAGGCTTTTCCATTCCGGCCTTAAGCTTCAAAACTATTCAATTTATATTTGCTGATACTTTGTACAGGTATCAACCAACAAGTCTAGATGTGCCTTTTGCTCTATAGAAATTTGAGAATATATATTTTTTTTACGAATGCAAACAGTCTGGACTTCGAATCAAGAAGAGGGAAAACTATATTCCGGCCTCAAACTTCAAAACTATTCATTATATTTTGCTGACACTTTGTACAGGTATCAACCAACAAGTCTAGATGTGCCTTTTGCTCTATAGAAATTTGAGAATATACATTTTTTTACGAATGCAAACAGTCTGGACTTCGAATCAAGAAGAGGGAAAACTATATTCCGGCCTCAAACTTCAAAACTATTCAATATATTTTGCTGACAATTTGTACAGGTATCAACCAACAAGTCTAGATGTGCCTTTTGCTCTATAGAAATTTGAGAATATAATTTTTTTTACGAATGCAAACAGTCTGGACTTCGAACCAAGAAGAGGGAAAACTATATTCCGGCCTTAAACTTCAAAACTATTCAAGATCAGATATTTTGCTGAAACTTTGCACAGGTATCAACCAAGAAGTCCAGATGTGCCTTTTGCTATATAGAAATTTTGATCACTTATATAAATGAGTTATGAGTTATAACAATTTTCAAGAAAGTAAATGCATTATATATTCAAAATGCATAAATATATTCACAATTCCTACATGGCGGGGAATATGGCCGACTCTGTCTGCTTGTAAATTTTGGTATGTGTTGAAATAGATTATATAATTAGAACATATTCAGATTTTACATTTAATTGATTAATTACAACTTGGCATTTACTGGTAAAGTGAACACAGAAATGATGTCATCAACATTATTGAAATTGTACGAATCACTTGCATATGCTCTGGTCTATATATACCCTGTCTGGCTTTAACTAATCTATTGGCCCCTAAGTAAGATTATGGTCAGTGCTGTGTATGGTAAATCAAGGAATTCTGTCAATATAATTTACCCCATGTCAGATAAACTGACAAAAGTGTCTAGACCATCCATAAAAAATAACTAATGAACCAGGCTATAAAGACTAAATGCAATATTCTGTAAATTTCAGACTTCGGTAACATTGAAGAACTACATGTACATGTAGCGCTTAGATTATACATTTTCATTTTTTTTTCTAATATTTGATTAGAACTGGCCTTGATGTACAATATTATAGAAAGATTTGATCGTGTACCATTAAATATTAGATTCAAATCATACCTCATTAGTCGAAAAACTGAAACTCTGGAAACCTACATTACCTTTATTTATAAACCTGTAGTGAAGTCCCTCTATTGTTCTACTTTTACCGGGTAAACCTCTATTGTCAGTTTGCCGGGCGTTCTCCAAGAATGCCCACGGCTTTCTCTAGGAATGCCCACGGCTTTCTCTAGGAATGCCCGGGGCTTACTCTAGAATCTATCGGAAATTTATTTTGATTGGGAATTATACACGTTTTGAAATACTTTGATTCAAAGTCCTTCTTCGAATAAATACCATCACAAAATATCACATTTTTGACAAATCACAAATCACACAAACATAAGCTTTGAATGCCTGGTTTCGAACCCTGCACCACCTGCTTACTAAACTGGCGCCTTTGACAACTCGGCTATAAAGGCCCACGAGCACAATGATGTTTTTTCCACAGTGACAATCATGTGAACTCCACGAGGCAGATAGCGCATGCAGCTCACGTGCACGGCGTGGGTAGCGAGCGCAAAGCACGTGCAGGGCGCGGGTGTGCTCTCTTCATAGCAGTTGAACTCCCAGAAGTAAATACATTGAAACCATAAAAGTACCCAATACCAAACTTATCAGATTGTGTTATAAAATGTCTTCTTCGTCGCCGGCGTCCATTTCGTTCAGTGGAATTCTCTAGACTGCCTTGACTCGCGTGGTCTCATTGTTATAACTGGGCTGAAGCACGTGCGTTTCGTGCGGATGTGCTTCCCGCGTATTTAGCAGTGACTCGCGGATGTGCTTCCCGCGCATTTAGCGATTCGCGTCAGTATATACCAATGAAGCCACGTGAAGACAAAATATTGAAATTATATCTAAATCATAATTTCTGTCGGTTCATAAGTAACATCAAAACCTGGTCCTCGGCTTTGTTTGTGGAGTATGCCCTTGGCGTCGGGAAAGGGGGGGGGGGGGGGGGGGGGGGGGGGGGGGGGGGCGCATACTCCACAAACAAAGCCTCTGACACGGTTTTGATCAATTACGTATTACCCATATGGGACGACGGACACAGGGCAGTATTTTTCCTGTAGGTCACATGAGAGTTACACCTTTTGTTTGGCTGTTTCAGATAAAATAACGATTTCATTGGTTGATGGAACTACTTCATTCATATTTCTAACTTTTCCCTACTAGTAGCTTTAGAAACTGTCTTCTGCATTTAAACATGTTTCCCGTAGTTGAAATTAGCGTTTTCATACATTTGCCGACGCATCAAATGTCAGATGAAGCAGTTAATTTGTCCGAGTTGTTAAAGACACTAGTGATTACTGCTTGACTACGGCTCGGAAAGTTTCAAGACCGACGGCGATCGTTTGAATGCAATGACGTCATAGGCGCGAGCGGTTATGACGTCACGTCGTCGATTGTAACGTCACAGGGCTTTCCTGTTTGAGCCGACTTGTTTTTGAGCTTCGCAGACCTCTTAATATGCATGTTGTAATAACTTATATCGTATAATGATGGATTGATAGCAATGGGCAGAAATACAAAACTTTCAACTAAAACCACATCTTTCTTTTATTGTGAAAGACATTTTCGCAGGTGACATTTTAATCGAGTGTAGTAAATAAGGATACGCACGTAAGAAGTGAATCCACGTCACACGCGTAAGGATATGTACATTCATCTTCTTCTCGGGACCTTTAAGGAAAACTTTAATTTTGCCTATTAATATTCGCGTTTTTACTTTAATTTGTTATATGGGTAATATAACCGATAATCAATTCATGACGGGGAATGAAAATTATCTTTCCCTCGTTATATCAATTGTTTAATTCTCTCCCCAAGGCTCGAGAATTAAGCTATTAATATAACTCGTTAGTTATGGTCTAAGTAAGTGTACAGAAAGATCTTGCAAGAGTTTTGCATTGACATCTTTTCAACTTAAGGTGCTAGGAGACTTCTGACCGTAATAGGATCAGCTATTAACGATGCATCCTATCTCATTATGATTTTCTTTTTGAAAATAGATAAGAAAGGAATAAGTTCGGAGAATTAATAAATCACTTACTAGTTGTTTGTCAAAAGTGTTTGAGAAGTGTGTATTTAAGCATGTATCAAACTTCTTTTTAGATTGGAACGATTACATCATTTCAATCGGGTTTTACTACTGGTGATTCTACATCATACCAGCTCACTCATCTATATGAATATGTTGCTAAAGCCATGGATAATGGGAAAGAAGTTCGAGCTGTATTTTGTGACATTAGTATAGCCTTTGATAGGGTATGGCACAAGGGCCTTTTGTATAAACTATGGGCTAATGGGATACGCAGTTCTCTTTTAGCATGGTTTGAAAGTTATCTAACTAATCGAGAACAATTTACAGTAATTAATGGATATAAATCAAATGTTAAATCATTAGAAGCGGGCGTCCCACAGAGATAAGTTTTGGGGCCCCTGCTCTTTTTGGTCTATATTAATGATATTGTTGAAGGAATTAACTGCAATATAAAATTGTTTGCTGATGATACATCCTTATATGTGATAATTGATGACCCTA
This sequence comes from Gibbula magus, assembly GCA_936450465.1. NCBI lineage: Eukaryota > Metazoa > Mollusca > Gastropoda > Trochida > Trochidae > Gibbula > Gibbula magus. The sequence continues at coordinate 97,493,279 of OW388289.1, read as the reverse complement.
TCTTATCTTCCAATATGTTAAATGATGACCTTAAACTTATTGCAGAATGGGCCAAAACATGGAAGGTAGATTTCAACCCTAATAAAACAGAATCTATAGTCTTTTCTAGAAAGAAATCAATCACATTAAGGCCTGACCTTGTAATGAATGATAAAACTATCAAATCTGTTGATTCTCATAAACATTTAGGACTGACTTTGCAAAACGATGGCCAGTGGAATATACATATTGATAATATCATCTCCAAGGTTAGTGCTATGATAAATTGCTTGAGAAGTCTAAAATACCACCTTCAGAGGAAAAGCCTTCAAACCTTGTATACTTCATTTGTCTTACCAATTTTTGATTATTGTGATTATATTTGGAATAACTGTACAAAGACACGAGAAAGGTTGTTAGAAAAACTTCATTTAGATGCTTTAAGAACCATATGTGGATCTGTTTGAGGAGTAAGTCATTCCAAAATTTATCTTGAGACGGGTTTTTCGTCATTATCTGATCGGCGAAATCTCCATAAGATGACTGTTTTTCACAAAATGTTTCACGAAAAGACCCCGAAATACTTATCAAAATTAATTCCGCTTAACTTTTCCTCTGCATCCAGATATAAATCGAGGTCATCCAACATTCTTCAAAACCCTCTTTGTCGTACAGAAACCTATAAAAAAAAATCTTTCCTTCCATTGTGTGTTTCTGAGTGGAATATGTTGGATGACAATGTTAGAAACATTGATTCTCTTGCTACATTTAAGAAACGTGTTGATCGAACTTTATCTTGCAATGTACATCATATTATTAAAAACGCGGGTACAAGACGCAATCAAATTATCCATTGCAAGATGTGACTTGGTTGTAGTGACCTAAATGCCCATAAATTTGACCGTTTCCTTCAAAATACTTCCACTTGTAAATGTGGCTATCAGTATGAGGATACCATTCATTATATTCCAAATTGTGTTGAAGTCCGATCAGGATGTTTCTTCTACGAGCATGGTTTTGATTTACAATCAATCTTATATGGAAATAAGTCATTATCTGATGAAATTAACCAAAATAGTGTCACTTCATTGCATTACTATTTTACCCAAACTAAACGTTTCTCTCAATTAACTTCAATGCTAATTTGATCATGTAATTACTATCATACTATTACGAATGTGTTATCCAATGTTGTATGTTTCTCGGTATTGATGAATGAATATTGTGTTATATATTCTTCTGTATTGGAGAGGTATTCACATAGGCGTTATATGCCTGTTTACCAATCCATTCATTTTATATGAATAAATATTGTTTAAATCAAATCTTCTGTGGATGAGTAGACTTACCAATAGCTTCATCAAGACTACGTCAAAGGGAATTAGATAGCCAAAAACTAAATCCTCTAAATACTTATAAATGTTCAAAATCTCAGATAACAAAATGATTTACCCTTTACATATTAATGATCAGAAGGTTTCTGCAGACATTTTTATGTTTTGGAATAAGCCAATTTTAAACATGATAGCATCAGCTTGTCTGGTCGACAAGACGACTCCTGCAAAGAAAAGCCCATCAAGTTCAATCATTATGAATGTTTTACACATTCTCCAAAACAAAATGAAGGCGTGACATTGGTAAATTACACATTCGTGGTATATTATCTTTATAGCGAGTTCCCGATTGGATATATGATTATTCTGATCTCAAGGTTGTTCATCTTCTATTGTTGTTTGGCTACCAATGTGTCAACTCATCAGCTGAATTGGATGAGTAGGTGAGTGATCATGATTTGTTAAGCGCTACCTGGGGAGTTATTCAGCTATAAATAATTAAAATGAAAGATAATTTTGAATATGCATTGTTCACGGAAGTGATGATTGTTTTTAGAAATATAACAATTAAGATAAAATGTCCCATGGTTATATATAGGTGAAGTACAGTGCATTTGCCTTTTCATTGTAAATGTGCAAAGAGCAGCTAACACTTGGGTCAAATCTATTACTTGTTATTACAACAGTCCTAATCTATATTCACATTTTTATACATTTTGGAGTATTTATATATAAATATATATATATATATTTATTTATATATATATATATATATATATATATATATATATATATATTTATTTATTTATCTAAAACTTCATGCGCCGTCATTTAAAGTTAAGTTTTGGAACATACAATCAGGACAATGTTAGTGCCATATGTATGCAAAAAGTTGGTTAATCAAAACTGATGATTATGCCAGCAATATCATGACAATAAATACCTACGTTACGGATATCAAAGAGGAATCCGAAGAGACAGTATAACTGAATCTGCTTTTGATGGCGTCCCTCCGTTGACAAAAGTCGTTAAAATCAAGAAATTTCAATTGTATTATTTCGAGGATTATTCAGCCTCTTGTTGAAACATCACCTTTTATCTCTCTTGAATAAGGTTTACAGGGCTTCACATGAAGGCAATCAGTCAAGAAGAGAAGCCATTCTCGCAATATCTTGCCGTTGGCTGACAATGGCATTCGACAAGCTGTGTAACATTTAATGGAGCGTTCGAGATTATAGACTTAAGCAGAGCATCTGTCATCCTCTATACTATTTTTAAAGAAGATTACCTTAATTATATATACAAGTCTTATACATTTAATAAATAACAAAATTATGAGTTTGTGTACACATCTCCTATGCTTTCTTTCTTATTGAATTTAACTTTCAGTGTAACGCATATCACAGCTCTAGATAACGATAATTATTCAACAGACCACCACACATGGTCTTGTATCAGATTAGCTGTCCACGCCAGGACATTGAGTGTTTAGTTAAAGAAGGTGTATCCAAGCCGTGTCATGGATGAATCAAGCATATGAGTAGAGTTTTACTGAACCTTATGCTGAACGCTATTGAAGATTTGAACAATCGTTCTGTTCCAGCTGATACCTAGAATTGCGAATCAAGTTCTTGAACAATTCAACACGGGCAATATATTTATCAATAATATTAAGATAATCAACTTGATTCAAGTCAGTAATTAGAAAAATTATAAAGTATTATTTAAACCTTTTTTTAACATTGGTAAAACATTTAGCAACCGTCCTTTTCCTTATTCATGAAACATATCAACATTTGAAGATAATTGATTTTATTAAAATGTCAATTTTGAATTCAACATATACTGAAACAATTGTAGAATAAACCATGTCCAATGACGATCTTATGTAAATCACCATATGGTTTTGTCAACATTAAATTCAAATTATGTTTAAGTATGGCTTCATGTACTTTCGTTCACATTTGATAACGATCTTCTATTAACTGCCCTTTGATGAATCATCGTGAGCATTCCAGGTCACTAAATACTGTAATTTGTTTGAGAAGATTCAAGCACTCTCTGGGAAGTTTCTCGTTAGGCTATTTCAAAGGCGTGTATGAGTTCTTCAAGAGACCCACTCGAAACAAAAACGAGAACGTGTGCACTTTAGATGTGCCTAATGTCTTTTTTTATGCAGTGCACAAATTCATCAAGTCCTATTATTTTCAAAGAACTATAAAACTGTAAATACTATAAACATACACATTTGGCTCTTACTACATGTTTTTCCTAAGGATGAGAAAGTGACACCTTATAACATATAACTACGTCTTGAAGTTCGATCATTTTATACAAAACGTTATAAATGAAGTTAAGTTTTCGAGGAGTAGAGCCTGTTGTCGAAAATTGCCATTTTATTGATAGTCGACTCAGTAAACCAACGATATAAAGGTAAAAGTGTCGATTTCTGATCGAAAACCGGTCAATACACCGCGTGTGGCGCGCGCCAATTAGTCAAACGTAATTTTGGAAACTTATTTACACCAGACAAACAGACAGCTTTGGCTGGATAATGTTTAATAGGTCTTATGACTGCTATGCTTGTAAATAGGACGTGTAGTTTCGGTTTCTGTACATGAATAATGATGATGCTCAATTTAATTAGAAAGTAGTAAATATGATATATTTGGCGATTGGAGATGAATATGCAAGTGGAGTGAAATTATTTTAACGGAAATAAGCACGTTTCGAATGCACGTATTCCAGCCAAATACATGTTAATGAAACGCAATAGATTGGTATTTAATAAACCTTCACGTAATGAATTGAATCGATGATGTGATCATTAGTGAATTTGAATAAACATACATTTATGCATATTTTGTGACCATAGTAATAATAGTCATTACACTTAATAGAGGCTTATTCTATATTATAGTATGAATAATGGGTAATTAAAACTTTATGATGATGCTGTAGGTTCATATATGGAATTCAACAATCATGGAACACATTTACTCATGTAAAGCAGTGGCGCCGTCAATTTTGAATACATTTTGTTTCTAAAACAAGGTAATGAAACTGAAACTACTTTTTAATTACCCTGGCCCTTGGTTTGTTAAAACAGAAGTTAAATCACCTTTCAAGTTAATGTGTTACCTTTGATTATCTGCAATTAATAAAAACTGAAATGCTTAAATTACAAAAAACAGGATAACAAACAATGAGCAAACCATATTACGCATTATATTCCTGCTCTATCATTTGTATTCGCAAATCCATTTGAATAGAGGCACTTTCTATAACATTATAAAACATTTTATGATAAATAAAAAGTAAAGCGGATAATAAAACAATGTTTTATGTCTCCTTCTGCCTTAAACACCAATAACTTCCCGGAAACTGTTTAGAAGTGATCAGAAAATGAAATATCAAACACTTTTCACAGGTTGCAAGGGAAAAACTAAAAACCACTATCCCTGGCAAATATGTATGCCAATTTTAATCATTTCAATGAGAAAAATATATTCTTTTGAGTACATGTACTCTATCCTCTATATTGCTGATTATGGAATTCCACTTGGAATCGTCGGTACAGATAAATCCAACATGATATTGAAGATGCAATATGTTATACACATTAAGGACACTGATGTCAGTTCAGTTCAGTTTAATCCTAAATATGACATATCTATTTATTTATATAAATTCATATATTGTTTATAGTGCAAAGAAGCCCATGGAATGCATTTGATGTCAAACTTCCATAACTTCAAGTGCATTGTAAAATAGATTTTCCTGTAACAAATGTACGAGCAAGATGGCGCCAAAAGAGCTAATAAAAAGTCACATATTGTTAATGTTTTGGACTGTTAGACCTCATATCTATAGCTAATAGTGTTGTCCAAATATACTTAGAGACTTCAATCAGTTCCACGTGGCGAAAACCTCATTATATTGGGTATTTGCTAACATTTGTCATTCATAGCATATTCTATTTCCATGCTGTATTTTCAATAAATCGGTTGGAAGCAATATATGAAGAACACACTTGGCATTAGGTGTTATGTAAATGATTTTTGCAGTTAGTTTCCAAATCAATTTAACAGGATAGAACTGAATGAAACTGCGCAGATATTAAAGTTTGAAAGCATTACTATCACTTTTCAAATGGGAGACATCGATCAGTGATGAAAAATGAAGATATCAAATTGCAATACCATCATGCAGTAAATGAGATCGTAAATATTATTCATAATCTCTTCCACTACTCTTCGAAGTAACGATTTCTCATGTCATACATCAATATTGATTATTGCAGTTCAACGGGTTTATTCTGGTTGAGAATAGAACCACAATGTAGACATGTGTGCGACTACATTCGTTACTGACAGTGATATATCACAGGAAGTGGTTATTGAATTTAGGTCCATAAAGTAACATCTTTCCTACATATTACTGTCACAGGAAACTTGTCATTCAAAATGTGAAAATTAGATTGTTTACAGTAGAACCAGGCATGCTTTATCCAAATGCATGTATATGGCAGGTTTTTTTTCATTAACTGCTTTAAAGATCATAAAGATCTTCTTCTGTAAGTTCTGATACTTGGGATAGTCATATAGATTACTTTTCTTTTTAGAAATTTCAATATTTGTCAAGTTTTTCAAGTATTTTTATAATCTTACTTTAAATCCTAACTGATTTCGAAAACATATTAACCAAAATCAATATGTGTAGTAGAGCAACCCCTGTCGGTCAAAGACTATAAATAGTTCAACTGAAAAGAGCAATTCCAGTTCCTCTGTTCTAGGACTTCACTTAAGTGATTGTGATCCTAGAGAGCAGGATTTTCCTCTTCTATAATCACATAGATGCAAATTAAGCACATTCAGTTCTGAATATGATAGTATACAAGATACTGTTTTCAAAAAAGACAATCTACATTTGACTCAATTTAGAATTAACATTATCTAGAATTATTTGCATCATATAATAATTGCGTTAGGTTACTTAGGTAATGTTAAAGGGAAGCAGCGAATGGTGTTAGGAAGGCACAAATGGTCATTCGTTTATTTGTTCATTCGTTTGATAACTCCTATAATCTAATTGAAGTTGGTCCAAATGTATTCAACCTTGTTAACAACCTTGGAAAGTTAGTTCTTGTATTCAACGTGAAGGTGACATGCCATAACCGATTTGTTCAACCTCTAAATGGAAAGATACAAACAAATATGAAGTTTGTATGAATTAATCAATCATTCAATCACAATAGATGACTAATGCATCTATGTAATTGGCAACAATGTTTCCTTTACGGTAGTTTATCCAGTGCTTTAGGTTTTTAGTAATCAATGTTACCTGCACATTCTGGCTTTTCGTCTCATTGATGTTGTATTTCCCTTTTGTTCCCGTATTTTCCCGAAGAATAAACACATATGATTTCAGGATGATGTACATTGAACACTAACAAAGTTGTATTATCAATGATTTATATTCCATGTGTAACAATAATATGCTTTGAGAAATACTGCCTGTTTACTGTTGGCTAAAATACCTTGCTGACATTTGGTTTCATCAACATGTTTCAACAACTACATGTTAAAAAGCCATTAAATGAATATCAATATATAAAATGTGTATGTATTTTACAAAATAAATTACTACACAATGTTTTTCCATTTATTCCTGACATGATGAACGATTGGTTTTTTTCTTAGGGTCTAAGATTTCATATTAGATTTACGATTACTCCACTAAAGTCACGTTTTCTTAAATCAAATTCTGAGTCATTCTGAGTGTATTTTTTTTTATAAAGTCACACCTTTCAACAATGTTTTAATGGTATGAACTGTAAACATACATCGTTCCTACTGTTATCTTCAAAATGACCAACTTTAAGGTTATTAGAAATTCAATACTTGTAATTTAATTATGGAGCTGTACATATTATTATTTACATCTGCAAACATGTTTGAAGATAACTGAAAGTCAAATTATTTGGATGGGATAAATATCATTCAATTCAAATGTTTGTCGCAATATATCAGGTTTTGTTCAGTCCTTTTTAGAATAGATTTGTGATTTTATTGACCTCTTCTACATGCATCAGTCAGTCGATTGATATATCTACCATAATGTATCTAGGGAATGCCACTATACGTTTTAGTTCAAATTAAGTTCGATAAGACAAGGAGAATTCATTTTTCTAAGATTACGCAAATACATACTACAAAGAAAAAACTTTTACTGAAAGTACAGTTACGAAAAACACATTACCAATAGCAAGCTAACTCAGGAGATCATTCTATTTACTTGAATTGTGTAAGTCTAGCATGTGCAAGTCGATTGTGTTATCTTGTTTAACACCTGTTTAATTTGTAGCCATGACCTTTTGGTTAGGTCTTTTCCAACTGAAGTTAATTAAGAGATCATGCTATTTACTCGTGTACAGTAAAGCATAAACATATCCGAAAATGTCTCATGTTTAGCACGTCTTGGGAGTGTTGACCTCCCGTTACCTAATTTAAAGGAAGGAAATGACACGAACGCGTGATCAGCTTTCAAAGGAAATGTCAGGAAAACAGAGTTGTTGTTAACAAACATGATTCAAGGCTTAAACAACTTCTGTAATGCTTTTTAGTCAAGAGGTTACATTGACATGTAGGAGAGCTATGCAACCATTTGTTGAGTATGAGACATTTTAAAAAATTATATTTTTACCCAAATTTTTGTCTTTAACTATTGAAACTGATTGTACATACAAATTTATCAAAAAATAATCGATGAAGCAAGTTACAAAATCTAATACTGGTAAACGTGGACTTATGTGATTTTAAGCTGATTTGAGCCAATATCAGTCATCGAATGATGATTGCCCCTTCAGGTTCAGATTTTGCCCCTTCAAGTTCAGATTTTGTCCACTGTACAATTTTGATAATAAGCCATTGGCTCGCTAGGTCTTCTCTCTTTACAATATACATATACACTATATAAGGTTGACTATTATAATTATCCAGAAGCATTTTACAGAAGATTAGCAAATTCCTATTGGCAAAGGAGTAGCTCTTAAAGAAGATGAAAAAGTGAAACTTATATGGTTTAAGACAGTCACCACACAATGTCAAAAGCCCACTGGGCCTTTAAGACCTGGGGCCGTATTTATAAAAATTCTTAGACTTACTCTTATTTTTACTCTTAGAGTTCTTAAAACAACACTTAGTTAAAAGTTACTCTTTAGAAATATTAATAAAGGGTCCTAGAGTAACTTTTAACTAAGTATAAGACTTAACATAACTTTTAGCGCTGTAACCATGGGCAATCCTGGGATTCCCTGAAGTTATTAATAGCTCAATGTTGATGACATCATGGCGGCGCTTGCGCTTGCGCAACATGCAACTTTACGGAAGAGCAGACTGGGCCGAGTTTAGTTTGTTTACATTCAGTTACCGGAAATACGATGTTCCTTTCAAGAATTAGACTGTAAATGTGGGTAAGTAAATTTATATTGTCTTAAAATGTGTTTATAAATAAACTTATATTTGCATCCTTAGCTCGTGCACAATTTAGCAGACGATATTATTATCTTTGACGACAAAATGGATTCTAGTACCCCGAAAAAAGTAAATAGGAAACCTAACTGGACAAGCGACAAGTGCGTTGAATTGACGATTATGGCGTTGCGTTTCCGCCTGTGATGTCGGCATTGAAATGAACTGTTGAAAAATGTGAGGGTCAGAAAGTGCTGTCAAAGTTTCTCTTATCACTCTGCTGACTGTCGGCTGACTAACGCCAAAGTCGTCCCCACTGCAAAGCTGCATTTTGCCCGTAGCCAAATACCGAAGTGTTATTGCTATCTTTGTCTCGGCGTCCAGTGAGTGATTCCTTTTAGTTGGACTTGTCAAGTGCTGCCGGACTAAATCAGTTAAGAACAGTATTCCCCCCCCCCCCCCCCCCCCCCCCCCCAAATCCATACGATACCTCTTTATCAATTCCTCGTTGGTGTACTCAGCTAAGACATTTTTTCTGAGTCTAAAATCTCTCAAGCGGCGTACGTGAGCGGCCATTTTGTGAAGATAAGACAATTCTTAACAAGTAAGGAGTACTACAGGAGGACTCCTAAATATTTGACGTAAAAAGTTTTATAAATATGACTTATGGACTTAAGAGTAAACTTAACGTAATTCTAAGAATTTTTTGGACTTAAGAATTCTGAAGAATTCTAAGAATTTTTATAAATACGGCCCCTGATGTACTATTTACATAAATAAATTCTATTAGAACAAACATAAACGGTCACATACACTTGAAACTTGTTCCAAACATGATAAATCATGTGAACTGGCTACAGTTGCGCTACTGATATTGTAAGTTTATTGGACCTCAGCATATCTGACAATGTGAGGTTTTGCCCTTTGGCATCCTTGCATCCTTCATTAAATGACAGGGGGGAAATGATGAGTTTTGCTTAGAAGGTGTTTACTTAATACTCGATCAGTGAAATTGTGAAATAAGGATGAAATGTTATAAATACTACCAGAATCAAAGGTGATAGCTCCAAGTTTCTCAGTAATAATCGACCGACATTGTTTTATTACTGCAAGGGAACTGAGTATTAAACTCGTCCTCTGTCTCCGATACTCTACTCTCATCAGTCCTGGGAATTATTATTTAATCTTTTCAAAAGGCTAGTTTACTGAGAAAATAAAAGAATTTTAGATGACACCTATTCAGTTTTAAATACAGGTATGTTTTAAAAATCATGTAAATCTCATGAATAGTTTGGATTTTGTTCCTGCAATCCTTACATGTTTAACCAGAAAGTAAAACATAAATGTAAAGAAAAATGTTATTATGGCACTTATTCAGGTTGAAAACATTTATGTTTCAGAATTTACTAATAGTTCTGACAAAACTTTATTTCTGTAGAAGTAGAACGAACCTGGAGGAGAAAAACAAACACCTACTATTTCTCTCACGTCCATGTGTTTCAGTAAGTCATGTAATACATAAAGATATGTTTCACAAGTGTCATATACACTTGCAGTCATTACACATGCTGCTTGTATCAATCACGTGATACCGAGGTATGGGACTATTTTTACCAGTCAACAACATTACTACTTGTTTTTGCTCAAATATCATAATTCGTTGACTTTTTGTTGTATAAATAGTATGACATCCCATACATTCTCTATTTATTGATAATTTGAAAGCTTTCTTTTGATATGATTGATAAGATATCGGAGTTTTGGACTACTTTCATTAGTCACTTTCTCAGAGTGGTTGTAAAAATAATTTGTTATCCACTATAGATAAGTTGTATGGATAAATTGAAAGTTGTGAAAGGTTTCTTTCTGAGTGCCGGCAACTTGAAAGCGCTAAACAGAAAGATAACTTTAGACATTTGCCTCATAGCAGACCACCTAGATATAAATACAGCATTATTGTTATCACTAATAACATTCCCAATTACCTCCACAGGAACTCGGTAAGTGGCATCTTGGCAAGATGTGAAGCCGTTTAGCATAGTCTTTTTACAGCTTTGCACAACATAGCTGGAGAAAAAAAAGTGTAAATGTTGATAATATTATTTAGAATTAAATTTATTAGCTGGTACAATGCACATTCATTGACAGAATTGGTTACAGAAAGGTAAATAATGGTTTTGTTGAAATCAACAAAATACTGTCGACAGGAACTGAAAATGACAAACATGAGAGCATTTTTCACAAACATTTCGATAAATTATCAGATTCCGAATTTCCTTCTAATGGCATATTTATTGGCAATCAGAAAAAACGTGAAATTTTTTAATAAAGATAAAGTACCAACTTGTAGATCAAAGTTACTGAATGGGATATTTGATTTTGCATTCCTTCAGCAAGCCTTCAAACAGTACTCGCTTAATATCCATAATCAGAAAAATATCTGAACTTCTTAAAACTTAAATGTATCACATTCTGATTGACCAGAATGCTTAATTTTGATATGTTTGTATGAATTTTATTATATACAAATAACAGCGGATAATATTAATTTTAAGAGTAAAGCGGCCCTATCAGAACTTTATTTATTATTTAGTGTTTTTTTTAAAATGAGTTATATTTTGGTAGTAGTTTGAGATTTATTGTCTTATTCTTTGAAAGCGGAAGTAATTGGTTTAGTTTTGTGAATGAAAAGGTGAAAATAAGAGTCTCATTTAATCATGACAGCACATAATGGTTATCAATGTTTACTTGAAATTAACATTTTGATATTAAAACTATAATTTGTGTTGTATAAAAGAAGAAACATACTTTCAGGTTACATGTTTCTAGAATTTATTTTCTGTTGATTCAACAAATATGTGAAAGTGTCAGAGCTTTCAATCACATGGATATTTTGCGCCATGGTCTAGACGCTGTTGTTAGAAGATAAAAATGACCTGACAGGCAGTATATTTTATTGACACTGTTACTTGATAAAGTAATCACAACATTGATTTACCTTAATTGTATATGACAACTGTAGACCTTTAATAGGACGTCCAAATCCTTTCATTTACTGTCAGCTATTGAATTGAATATTACCTGAAATACCTTGTTTAGTTTCGAGAAAGTTAGTTTACCTATTTACTTTACATAATGATACTGACATGTAGTTATGGTGACAAGTTGCAACAAATACAAGAATTGAAAATGTTAAAGCTTCAAATACAGACACCCTCAATTTGCTAAACTGATCATAAAACTGATCCGTGTATAATTGATCAATACAAAGCAATGAGGTATTTGAAGGACATTTATAAGTGGTTCACAAAACAATAAGCAATGCATTTTACATGTAACAATGTTTTCTATGGAAACAGGAAGACGGGCACACGCTTACACAGCCATTAACAGCACGGCTTTTACATAAATGTCAGTTTTACACGATTAAAGAACACTCTGACATCCGAAATTCCTCTCAGAAGCGAAATTATACTGAGAATTCGCATCAATGATAATACTTGTTAATAATGGATCATTGTAGATGTCTTTTCTGAGGTAAATTGCCCTTGACCTGGTGCTGCGGCTGATCACTATGTTCAAGCACGCATTTGATTAGATGTTAACCTGCAGTCTCTGTTCGACTTGATTATCAAAGCAACATACAATGGTACAAGGATTAGCATCACGCATGTGGGCATTGGGTCCATTGATTTCTTCGGTGATTATCACCCCCGGCAGCTACCGACATATGTGCTTTGAGACGTTGATAATGTACAATTCGAGCAACGACTTTGCCAGAAACTGTCATATAGATTGTATGGCAAGAGAGATGACATTTTACACTGTAAACTAGTTTTCTAATAAAACTATTATCCAATCTATCATTAGGTGATCACTGATATAGTAATTGAATTCTGTATACAATCATTGTAACTCAATTCGTTTTTATCTAAAAGATGTATTACGATCTTAAGAAGGAATTGGGGATACGCAATCTTCTGATGCTAATTAGTTATTACTGTAAGATGCAATGTCAGGTTTAACAAATGATTGGTTGATTATAAAATATATAGTTGTACTTATGTACAGTTATATTTAAACCAAGCTCATTCATGGTGAGACGCAGTCCAGTTGATGTTTTGGACTGTTGTAATCCAATATCACATATCACAGAACTATATCGCGTATTAATATTCAATATAGCCATTATATCAATGCTGATATGAGTGTTAAAACAGATCCGAATTGAGGAAGTTTGCTTGAGGCTAGTAAAAGGCTTATCCTTTTACCGTTCAAACTTTAATCAAAATCTTGAATGTATGATTATTAGTCCCCTAATGCTTCCAAACTTTTGACACATTGCCGGAGGATACCCAAACTATATTTTTTAAATTCGATTAAATTCGGAACGTGTATCACCTTCTTATTTCGTTTCTGAAACATACTTTATTTGTATTTAAACCTTCACATCATTACTACGAACATTAGTCACTGTGAACATTCTAACAATGGTTTGATATTTATGACATGAAGCAACATAATCCTGCCACGAAAAGTAATATACCACATTCAAATGATTAATCTAACACTTCATTGATCAAGAGCTTGTGACTCAACCAACCCGAGTTCTGCTTTCTTACTAGAAATCGGGAATTAAATAAACCTTTAGCTTAGATTAGAACATATTCAGAGTATATAGTTGTTAGTACAACTTGGCATTTGCTGGTAAATTGAAAAAAAGTTTATGTCATCAACATTATTGAAAATCACTTACATATGCTATTGTATATTTACATCTAGTCTTGCGTTCACTAATCTATTAGCCCTAAAGTAAGATTATGGAAAGTCAATGCTGCCTTTGGTAAATCAAGGATTTTTGTCGATATAATGTACTCCATGTCACAATATCTGACAAAAGTGTCTAGACCATCCATAAAATAGCTTACGACCCCTGCATATATCAGCATGAAGACTGTGTGGAGAATTAATATTCTGATCTCAGGGTTGTTCGTATTTGGCTGTCGTTGGCTACAAATGTGTCAGCTCATCAACTGAATTGGGTGCATAGGTGAATGATTTTTTAGCGTTTGTAGCGACAGTATCCTAGCTGTCTGTGCATTGTTTCAGCCATTAGGCACGTGGGATTCGATGGAATTGAGTTTTTAAATAATTGAAGAAGCAAAAAGGAAAACGGAATGAATGCCGTTAAACATCAGCAAATGTTCACAAGGTTAGTTAAAAAGCTGATATTAAAATGTTCTTATTTATCAGAAAGTTTTATTGGTTAAAATTAATAAGATACGATGTTCGACAAATAGTGAAGTCACGTTTATATCCATTACTGATTGATTCGAACTAATCAAAACCCAGTCAATCACATTGCTATATTGTAGCAGCATGTAATCCAGCTTATAACTATAATAATTCCGAAAATATTCTTGCATAAAATAAGGATTATGTTAATCAGTTTTTACCTAACATTCAAATTAAGCTACGATCGTCTTGGTTTATCTATATATGTGTGTATGTAATAGACTGACACAAAATGCAAAATGTCAGGTTTATGGTCATCATGCTGTCTTTAACAATCGGTTTGATCAAGTATAAGACTAGTTATTATATAAGTCGTTATTCATATTCACATTTTCTATACGTTTTGAAGATTAAATGTCGTTACAAAACACACATCCAAAGGCTATGGTGGTATGTGCAACCAGAAAAATGAACGTCACATGTATGCAAAACGTTGCTTAATCACAACTGATGCAATATGATGACAGGAAATACCTACGTCACCAATATAAAAGAAGAATCCGAAGAGACTGTATAACTGAATCTGTTTTGGTAGTGTCCCTCCTGTGACTAAAGTCGTTAAAATCAAGCAAACTCAATTGTTATAGTTCGAGGATGAATTAGCATGCGGTACATCGTATTTTATCTCTCTTGAATCAAGTCTACAGGGCTTAACATGAAGAGAAGCCGTCAAGAAGAGAAGCCACACTTACGTGGGCTGGCAATGCATTCGACAAGCTGTGTAACATTGAATCGAATGTCCAAGATTATAAAAAACTCATGTCATCCTCTATCCTGAATAAGATTACATTAAATATATATAAAACTCTGATACATTTGATAAATAACAATGTAAGAAGTATTTGAATATTCACCTTTGTTTGTTTCTGTTTTAACTTTCAATTTAAACCCACATCACAGCTTGAGATAAGCTTGTTGCATTATTGATATTTTAACCATTGTGTCTATTTTAAATGAAAGCTTCTGATGTGCTGTCTTACTGGCACTTTAAGATGCCCACAATTCACCAAATCACCAACTGTTTTATTTAAGATTTAAGTATAGGTATATTTAAAAGATTTCATAAGCACACAAGCAACGAGAAAACACAATCTCATGTATCATTTATGACTATGAATAACTGAATGACTGAATGGCTATTATCATTTTAAGTAATGTGTCTTATTTATAAACGTTTCTGATGATCACATTTTCATCTGAGGGGTGATACATCACATGATCATGACACTTTGCTTATTTTGCTTGACACCGAAATAGATGTTGTAGCCAACACTCAATTCCATTATAAGCAGAAGTTAACATCTTCCTGAAATAAACCATCTTCATGTCATAGATGTTAATGGAATATACATGTATCGTTTGTATGAGTAAAGTACAAAAGGGGAATTATCTGTCAATATACAGAGCTCTTGTCTTATGTTTTTGCAAGAAATAATGACAAAACAGGAAGATAATAGAACATTAAAAGGGTAATAATATATATGAAAAGACGAAGTGAAAATTCTATGTCCAATATGAAAAGCAGTTTTTGATAAAATGAAAAGTTTAAAGAAAAAATTTAAACCAACAGAACAGGCACACATTTTCTTTGGCAATATTATCTTGTATTCATAACTGAACTTAAATTTTCTGATTTTCGGGGCTTTTTGTCAGGAGACGACATTAATTGGAATTCCAAGCCTAAAGCGGATTTTCGACTTGGTCAACAATAAAATTAGTTTGAACACACTTAAAGGAAATATATATCCACTTGAGTGAACTTTAGTTTAAGGCAATTTGTAATATATAATGGTAATTTCAAGACGAAAGTTCACGACTGTTGTCGTGTACCGTAATCAAAGCAGAATAGGCTTATCAGATGCTTTCAGTATCCTTATTGAACACTTCAAACACTTCATTGAAGAGTTAAACTAAGTTGTTGATAATAAGTCATTATTTCGTGATAGTGGGATTATGATGAAATCAGTATTGTAACTTGTAGAAATACTTCATGGCATGTTCAGTTAGGAAATAAGATACAAGGAAGCCTTTTTAACATCAAGACACTAAATTAGGTTATCCTATGAAGTGTTTCTCTTTGTTATTTGATTGGATTCTCAATTTCTCATTAGGACAACAAAAGCTGGAGGCATGTGTACACATTAGTTGCTGTTGCTTCATTAGCTTCTTTTGAATGCAATTTTTTCTTCTTAAAGAGAGAACGCCATGTAAAAAATAAGGGTAATTTAATATAATATTTACACTTATATATATTTCTCCATGGAGAAGTTTGAATTTTATATTGAAAAAGTAGCTTGATGAAGAGGACAGAATGCTTTAACAATGGAGATAATTATTGTATCATCGATGCTCAACAGGATATAGGTTCCAATATACCTCTACTCATAACTCGAGATTATTTTCTTAATTATCTAATTAATAAACCACCAAAATGGCATTGTATCAAATCAGCTGTCTACGAAAGGACGCTGAGTCAAAATGCATCTTAGTTAAAGAAGTTGCAGCCAAGGCTCCAGGCCATGGATTAATCAAGCATACGAGTAGAGTTTTATTGAAACGTATGCTGAATGTTATCGAAGAAGTGTACAATCGTTCTGTTAAAGCTGATACCGAATCAATGCAACACAGACAATACATGAGCTTCATTTCTAACATTGGTAAAGATCAGCAACCGTATGTTTGTCCATACAAATATCAACATTTGAAGATAATTGTTCTTACTAAAACGTCCATTTTGAATCCAACACATTCTGAAACAATCGTAGAATAAACCATTGACCAATGACGTTCTTATGTAAATCACCATGATATCGTCAACACACTTAAATTCAAGTTATGTTTAAGTATGGTTCATGTACTTTTGTTCACCTTTGATAACTGTTTTCATAAGAAAAAACAAGCATCAAAGAGCCAGCCCATTTTCTACTGGATGCCGCATGGGGGATCATGGCGAGCTATCTAAGTCACTAACAAACGTAATTTGTTTTAAAAGATTCAAGTGCTCTCTTGAAATTTTCTCATTAGGTTTTTTCAAAGGCGTGCGTGAGTTCTTCAAGAGATCAACTCGAAATAAAAATGAGAACATGTGCACTTCTGATTTACCCAATGTCTTTGACTGCAGTACACAAATTCCTAATATTTTCAAAGAACTATAAAACTTTAAATACCATGAACATACACATTTGGCTCTTACTATTTGTTTCTGCTAAGGATGAGAATTCATATAACACATAACTACAACATGAAGTTCGATCATTTAAAAACTTGATCAATTCGGATATTATACCCAATCTTAAGGTGCCATATGTACTGGTGAAGGAGGTTGAGAACATGTGGTACATGGTTTCAGTCACTCATTTTAAGTCTTTGGCAATTACATGACACATGTCTTTAGTAGTTTTAGAAACAACAAGATTAATAGAGGATAATAAAAACCTTAAAATAAAGCTATATATGAATTCAAAAATCTTGGAAAACATTTACTTATTTAAGTAATGGGACCGTCAAATGTTAATAGTTATGTTTATGAAGGCAGAGATTTAGACAGAGACACCGTAACAAAATTGTTTTAAATGAATAAAACGGAAATATGTCTCTTTATGCCTTAACACCAATAACTCCAATAACACACTGGTAACAAGTGAGCATAAATGCTCTACAAATCTAATGAAATATCGCACAATTTTCAAAGTTTGCAAGGGTAAAACTGAAAACCAGTTACCCTGGGAAATATGTTTGCAGATTTTAATGCTTTCAATGGGGAAATATATGCTTTTGAGTACTTGTTTACATTAAGGACGTTATCCTCTGTATTGCTGATTATGGAATTCTACTTATAATAGTTGGTACAGATACAAGATATAAGATGCAATCTGTTATACACATTAAGGACACTGATGTCAGTTGAGTTCAGTCCAATAATAAATATGACATAACTGTTCATTTATATTAATAAATATATTGTTTGTAGCGCAGAGAAACTTCAGAACTGCGTTTCATGTTGAATTTCAATTACTTCCAGTGCAGATTGAATTGAAATGAAATTTTACTTCTAAAAGTTATTTAAGTTATCGTAAAATTTCCCTGAAAAAAATGGACGGGCAACAAGGCGCCAACAGAGCTAGTAAAACATCACACAGTATTCATTTTCCTTGCTGTTAGACCTCATATCTATAACTAATATTGTTGTCGGAAACTTCAATCAGTTTCCCATGGCGAAAAACCTCTTTATGTTGGGTATTTGCTAACATTTGTCATATACAGCATATTCTATTACCATGCTCTTTTTTCCTCGTGAAAATAGATAGGTAATCAGTAGTGTATTCAGACATCCATTCGGTTTTAGGAAAAGCAGGTTCTGATGTATTTCTGGTGGAGGACCAGTGCTGAAACGAATTTCATTTCACTCTAATCTTCATGAAGTGCCTAATTACCCTTACCAAAATAGGCTTATCACATTGATATTACATCTTATTCGTTTACGAATCAATACTCAAAAGAACCAGACTTTAGTATAGTTCTGCTTTACTCACATTTCCATGATAATGACTAAATAATGCATATAAGATGGCAACAAAATCTCACGAAATTGCTAATATTTCACTAAATAAATGAACATTATGTGCTAAATTCATTGTTATTTATAATTCCTGCTCAACTCACTGCAATTATGCATCACCCTTTGTCATAAAATAGTTTAATAGTGTGCAACAACAGAGTATGTGCTGGTTCGTTAAACAGTTTAGTTCCTGTTGAATGAAAAATGATAATCTAAAGAGAGATTCAAACAGTGAATCGTTTTGTTGAGATCTGTCTAAATGTCAAGTTGTGTTCAAATTTTGTTAATCCATTAACGACAAGCAGACTAATAAATACTTTTCCTGTAACGTTATCCCTTTTATTCGTTTTTGAAACAAGTACATATAAAAGGAAAATTACTGTTATAATTTTACATTGGAAATTATCCCAACTGACAGCATGCCAATCATAAAGATTAAATATCGATATTGATACACTTTTCACTGGCTTTTATACCTTTGAAATAATTCATTGACTTTTCACATAAACCCTTTTGATACAATTCAACAATTTATTTTGGGAAAAACTCTTTAACTCGAGGCATTAACAAATATTGATGGCATCTGACCTTTTAGCCGAGGCATAATTATCGAGAACCCATTGATCAGTTTTGTCAAAATATTTCAATGATCCAACTTTAGATCCTTACTGAAAACATCTTAATCAAAAGTCACTAGATGAGGTGGAACATACCCTATCGTTCTAACAATATTATCAGATTAGAATTTTAATTCTATGTCATCTTTTTAAATGATTCAGTTCAAAGGAAACAATTCTTAAACAATACTATTTCTTCATTTCAAGACTCCACTGTAGCACGTTTTCTGCATATTTTGTTTTCTCAAATGTGCTATTTAGCAGTAAAATTATACAATGTACATGTATTGTTATACTAGAGGGTAAAACATTTCATCACACGATCCGATAACCCGTATCCGTAGAAAACAGTTTTCCGCATTGGAAGAAAATGGTGCGATGTAAAAAGTGACAGTGAGGCAGATTTGTAGGTCCAATGCAAATTTGAGACTTCAGACAGCAAGACCGTTGACCATTCTATCATGCTACCATATTTAATTTCAACTTTGGGTGTTTAGGAATTGCTACATTAGTGAGCACATTAAAATGTCAGAACTAAAGGAAATGTAATCTCATTGCTTTACGGAACAATATACATACGTTTTAGAACCTTTTTATTGATTCAGGAGTATTATTTAATGGTAACACTTAATTGCCTTTTCGAGAGATCACTTTATAAGTGATTGTGATCAGAGATTATCCTGATGTATACTCATTTAGCTACACGTAACAATGCCTTCTGAATATGATCCTTATTCGAGATAATGTTCTATATGTGTACCAGTTCGTCAACTTAATTGTTTTCACCCTACATACATTATGTAAAGGACTTTTTCTATCGAGAATTTAACATTATCTAGAATAATTTGCATTATATGATTATTTGTTAAGAAGGTGCAAAGAATCATTCAGATTTAATATATGATATAAACTTCTATATTAAAACTGAGCTTGGTCCAAATAAATTCAGTACACGAATTGGAAAGTATTAATTACATGTATATAAGTTATATAAGTTGTTTTTACACTTTGTTCTCTAATTTCATGTTGTTCATTCAGAATTTCATTTTATAATTACGTTAAAGGTCAAAATGACTGATGAAATCACTTTGAGGATAAATAACAGTAAAGACATATTACACTAAAATTTCTTAAAAACAGTGTTTGAAGACTTCATGAAAGATTATAACATCAACCTTTAACTAAGATATGATCCAGATGTGTTACATTTACCCTTGATGGGACATCAACGAATCAGTGAAGGTATAGCAATCAGACAATATCTTGATGTTGATACCTCCAGAACTCTCCTTCATGCAATTGTTACGTCTCAGCTTGATTGTTAGAATTCTGTCAGGATCCGGAACAATCCACTATCTACAAAGAGTCAAGAATACTCCAGCCCGGGTGATTACACATACTAGAGCATAGGAACACATACCACCAATCCTGAAACAATTGCACAAACTTCCTATCCAAAAACGCATATGCTCCAAAATTATGACGCTTACCTACTAAGCTCTTCACTGTGGGACAGGCCCCATATACCTAAAAGAACTCCTCACTCCGTATGTTCAACTCTGGAATCTTTGGTCTTCAGATCAGCTACAGCTAACTGTTCTATTCATCAGAACATTATCACTCTTGAATTATGAAATGCAACCTCTATTGACTCCTTCCGCCAGTACTTGAAAACAATACTTTCACAGCACTTACATATTTCTTTTGTACTTGTATCAATGGGAGAGTACAGTTGGATATTTGGTTCTATACAAATGTATTATTATTATTATAAGAATCATATCACGAAATTCAGCTTATCTCATCTCTGAAGTCAGTTTAAGCTAGGCGTGTCATGTGTGATGTTTATGGTGATTGAAGTATTGTTCAAGAATATTGTCGAGAAAAAATGGCATATGAAATAGTCATGATATGTAGCAGAAAAAAGAAATAGTGGCATATAGGATTTTTTTGAAAGACACAAACTTGTATTAAGTTTGTATATGTTAAAAATGGTATATTCCTGTTTGATAGCGTGTTCATATTCATTATCATATTCTAATTGTGCCATTCATACTTGATAATTATAATAATCTGTATTTATACTTCCTGCTCTCTGCTCTATGCATTCATTATTCATGTTTTCCTTATACATGTTTGCAATTCAGTTTCTAAATATCACTCAAAGAAGTAACCTATTGCATTTGCAAACAAATGAGTCACCTCAGTAACCAAATGTCAAGTGAAATTTAAATTTAACATAAAACACAAACAGTGTAAATCATATAATACATCATTTTCCAACATTGGTGCAAAATTCCTTCATTTCATTGATTATCTGGACTGAGCAAAACTTTCAATTCAACAAATTCATGACATACTCAATGTCATTGTTGTGCAAATAAATGAAAGAGACTGATGCATCGATAAAATTGAAACAATGGTACCTTTACAGGTGTCTGTCGAGTGAAGGATACACATATAGTGTTTGCATTAAATTATGCAACAATGTTACCTTTACCATAGATTATGGTTTGCACAATAGGATATTTGTTAACTAAATTAAAAAATTAATTCTTTAAGCTAAAATGTCTTGCTGACATTTGCTTTAATCAACGTATTTCAACCTTTGCATTTTTAATACCATTATATAAACGTCAATATAAAACATATTTATGTATGAATATTTATTTAACAAAATGAATTAGGACACACAAATGAAGTTTCCTTTATTCCTGAGATTATTAAAACTAAAAAGACATTATCTGAGTTGTTTATTCTGTGGATTTACGATTCCTTCATGTCAAGTGTTTCTTAAATGATCTAATCTGAGTCTTTATCGGGAGATTGTATGTGTATTTCTATATCAACAATGTGTTCAATGCCATGAAATTGATGTCATGTTAACATACATCGTTCCTGGAGTTATACAGTAATATTATAAATTCAAATATTATCAAACCTAACGTTAGATGCGTTAACCTATTAATAACAGAAAGCTAATTTAATATATTGTTTTACTGTGTAAATTCAAGTATGTGAACATCTGAAGTATTCTCCTGTTTAACACGTGTCTGTTGCCTTGACATTTTGGTCAGGCCATTTGCAACTGAAGTTAATTCAAGTGATCATGCTGTTTACTCGTGTACTGTAAAGCATAAACATATCCGAAAATGCCTCATGTGTCAGCATGTCTTAGGAGCGATGAACTCCTGTTACGTCATTTACAGGAAGGAGAAGACACGTGTTGCGTGATCAGACTCAGAATGAGAGGCCAGGAAGACAGGGTTGTTAACAAACACGATACAGAGCTGAAACTGCACTTGTAGCCAGGAACTTTCCTGTTTTTTGGTAATAATCTTGCATAATGTGAAGTGATTGTTTAGTCAAATGGTTATTTTTACCCAGTGGAGAGGTAAGCAACCTTTAGCTAAGTATTTTGAGTATTTGATTTTTTACTATTTTAACCGAAAAACTATTGAAATGGAATATATGTAAATCGATATATTCGTAGAAAACAATTACAATTGTTAAAGTTACAATTAAAAAGCATATCATATCTTATATCTGATAAAGCTAGACACGCTTAAGCACCTTTTTATGATTGCCGGTCTTTACCATTTTTTTTTAAAACTATCTGTCATTAAATGGTGATTTCTTTCAGACCTTATGGGCTTCTTACGAATGAATATTATATCAGAACAAACATAAAAGATCGCATGCACATGATACATGCTTGAACCCTGAAAAACCATGTGAACTGGCTACTGATGTGGTACTGATATTGTAAGGATAAAGGACCTCATCCTACCGACATCGTCCATGTGTTTTATGTAACACGTTTTCTGCATATTTTGTTTTCTCAAATTTGCCATGTATTATTTAAGTTAATACAAGTTAATGTGACGTTCTAAGGGTATACAAATCACGACCCAATAAAACTCATCTTCGTTCTCTGGTACTCTACACTCATCAGTCCTAGGAATTTTCATTTCTTTAACCTTTGATCGTTTCGGACCCAAATATTGTTTTAAATGTCTAAAATATCCCAATCAGGTTTTTTCACGTTGAAATACACAAGATATATGGAATAATTTATACAAATAATGTTCACTTAGATTCAATATTTTTTTCGAAAAGTAAGAAAACAATTGACTGAAAAAATAAAAGTAATACAGATTTTGAGGTTAAAATACATTTTTCTGCCAAAAATCTTTTAAATCTGATAAATTGCTTTGAACTTGAAACTGTTCATTGAAATGTTTACATTTTGGACCATAAAGTAAAAATTAAAACTTCAAGAAGAAGTTGAAAATGACACATATTCACTAAAGACTAGTCTTCAAAAGCAAAATTTCTATAGATATAGAACTAATCTAGAGGAGTAAATCTATATGTATTTAAATAACTCATGTTATATTATCGATATGTTGCACATGTGTCATACACTCTTGTAGTAATTCCGATGACTAGCCGTATCAATCACCAGATATCGGAGTTTTGGACTACTTTCATTAATCACTCAAGTGGTTGTAAAACTAATTTGTAATCCACTATAAATCATTTGTATGGATAACTTGGAAGTTGAGAAAGGTTTCTTTCTGAGTGCCGGCAACTTGAAAGTGCTGAACAGAAAAATAACTTTAGACATTTGCCTGAAAGGTTTCATGGCAGACCACCAAGATATAGATACACTGTTATCATTAACCCAAATAAAAATCTCAATAATCTCCACACAAACTCGATAACTGGCATCTTCGCATGCTGTGGAGCAGTTTGTGCATAGTCTTTTTACAGCATTGCATGATAAAGCTGGAGAAAAAAGTTCACATGTTGATAACATTGTTTAGAATTCAGTTTATTCGCTGATACAAGGCGCATTCCATGACAGATTTGGTAACAGAAACGTAGATATGGTGTTGAAATCGGCAAACTAGTGTCGAAATTGGAAATGATAAACGTTAAAGCATGTTAAAGTTTTTGACATCATTTAGATAAATTGTCACATTGAGACTTTTCTTCTGACAGAAAATGGTATTTGCAATCAGCTAAACGTGAAATGTTTTATATAAAGAAGTGCCAACTTCTAGATAACTGTTACTAAACGAGTTATACGAGTGTGCGTTCTTTCTATCTATAGGAATGAACGTGTCATATCGACCAATTGGTGTTACCAGTCTCCTGCTATAGTCAGACATTAGCAAGCCTACCAAACGTTACTCTCCAAATATCTTTAATGGATAATCAGAGAAATATCTAATCTTACTTGTATACATATCACATTCTGATTGACCAGAGTTGTAATTCCAATAATATTCAACGTTGTTGTAAATAGTACATATACTGACATGTTTGTATACATTTTAAAATTGCATATATAAATAACAGTGGAAATTTTTAATTTTTAGGAGTTAAACGGCTCTGCCAGACCTTTATTTTTTTTAAATATTGTTCTATAATATTGAAAGTAGTTGGAAATGTATTGCCTTATTCTTTAGATACGGAAATGAATTGGGTTGCTTTTGTGAACAAAATGATGAAAATTTGTGTCGGATTTAATCATGACAGCATAAAATGTTAATCAATGATAACTTGAAATTAACATTATGAGCAAATATGTGAAAGTGTCCGAGGTTTCAATCGTGTCTTTATTGCTGATATATATATTGATTCCTTGGCTATTTTGCGCCATGGTCTAGACGCTGTTGTCAGAAAATCAAAATGACCTGACAAGCTGTATATTCTATAGACACTGTTTTTTTTATTAAGCAATCGCAACATTTCCCACAACTGTATATGTCAATGCGTTATTGTCGACCCTTAATGGCATGTCTAAATCCGTTCATCAACTGCCAGCAATTGAACTAATTATTACCTAAAGCCTCTGTTTTTATCCTTCTTTATTTTTGTATAATTTTCCTAACATAATGCCAAATTTGATAGAGACCAAACATTCAATATACAAATTGCATATGAAACGTAAAGTTATATAAATGATAATGGACATATGTTTAGTTTCGTTAGAGACATATAGAGTTTACCATGTTAACTTTACATAGTGATACTAACATGTAGTGATGTTGTGACTGATTTGTAGTGGAACATCTATAATGCCTTGTTGGGAGTCACACATGCCAACTATTTTACACTGTGTAATTTTATCCAAAAGTACTGACGAAAAGTACATTTTTAATGAGAGCCAACTCAATATAGTGACATTATAAAGCTGATAGTAGTGATTTCTGAACCACCTCGAGACAATGCACCGGTGTTAATTTCTGATATGTATAAAGTTGGTGCTCGAATTACATTGGAAAACATGTAATTTTCATATATTTGGAGATGTGGAAAGAATATTCAAGTTGAGTGAATTTACTTGTACTGAAATCAGCACGAATCACACTTTGGCACATATCAATACCAATTTATTATCACTATAGTAATAAATGGATGATTTTAATTTGTTTTGTCGATAATTATTGATGTGTATGAAGTATCATAGGTTTCATCAATAGTATTTTTGAACTTCCGTTTTCACATTTTAAAAAAGTCTCATTCTTGACCTAACAGTTCCTTTGCTGTTGAATCAAACTTGAAAATTGCCCTCGGCTTATACATAAAGTTTGATAATTAAGCATTAAAGAATGTGAACAGTTCAAGTATTGATTTATGAGGACGGGGGAAAGGAAGATGCTCATTTGAACTTCTTGACTCTATCAGAATTGACATTTCAATCCACAAACTCCTTTCCATGTTTACAAACTCCTGGTCCCAAAATGTAAATTGATAGCCACCACACTGTCCTGATTTAGTTGTAATTTCAACTACCCTGATAAGTATTCCCGGGTGTTATCATATTCCCATTAAATATAGCAGATACATTCATTGATAATAGATACTTACATAATTGGTTTTATGTAAACGGACCTTTTGTCAGAATATTCAGCCAATGGAGTTTCAAAATTCTTACTAAAAGACATCAGTTTGGGGTCATGTATTTAATAAGAACCTTAAATGCAAACTTTTCTTTTGTTGTATCATAATCCAGAAATGATATAAATACATGTATCATTATCATAGAAAGATTCAGTCAAGATCGGTAAAATCACTTACCAGAAAAAATGTCGTTATCGAGGAAATGAACTAAATTAAAATTTTAATTAATTCTAATCTAAAATTTAATTGTAGATGTATACATTTCAATTCTGAAATTAATTATTGAAAATACTAGAATACAATTTAGGATAGCAATTGATTTTAAATCTCTATCTGAGATCAAGTTGCTCCAAAGCTTTTCTTATACAAAGGTAGTTAAAGTAGCTGGGATGTCTTCGATCTGATACTTTTGAGCAAATAATAAAATGAACATCTATAAGCATTTTGTCAAATAAACAAGCACATGTTTATGAATTTAAACTGTCTGTAATGTGATACCTGATTTTTGTAAAGCATGTATAATGGTAAAGCAACCTTCTTGTTATCTTCTCTCCACCATGTACCATGCAAGAAACAAAAGGGTACAAAATTCAAATATCACAGTTCGTGCTTATATCAGTAGAAACATAAACATTCAAAGTGGTATATATACCACGTAAAGATGCGTTGTTATTGTTGCTGAAGCTTTGATTGCAGGGTTTCCATTGAGTGCTGTATCTTTCATATGGCAACAATTTTCAAAACATTGATGCAATGTTATCTGGGGGAAATCTGATTTTGAAATTTTATGTTTCTTCCACTGACAGCAAGCAACACATACTGATGTAATTCTAATCAAATATTTGATCTTAATATCCATTGTAAAACACTAGAGACTCAAGAATCATTGCATTATCCTCCAAACGTATAAGAGAAAATGTGGTCATTCCTAACCTTCAATTTATAGAAATCTGATATTGTTATCACTTGCGTACCATTTTCATGTTTGCGATCATACTATCTGCATTAGTACAAATTCTTGTACTTTGTTATATGTTGTTGGGACTGGGCACTTGATGGATAAGCTGTTAGTGCAGTCAGTGCATGCAGTCGGTGTCTGACTCTAAGGATGTGGGTTCGAACCAAGCAGGCACATAGTTTCCCTCAAATTTGACTCTTGTCTTGTTACATGCATTACTTATCTTCTTCAACAGTATATCTGTAGTCGTTGCTCGCACATATCTGACTTAAAATATTAAGTTTTACCAAAAAGAATTGCATGATGGTAACAAATTATTTAATATAACTAATTGATCACAATGCCGTGTATAATTGATCAAGACAGAGCAATAATGAACTATGAAAACACCAAGACGAGCATAAGCTGACAGTCATTAAAGGACGATTTGTACATAGATGTCAGTTTTATACGAATATATAACACTCTGCACATCCGAAATTCGTCTAAGAAGCGACATTTCATATGGAGAATTCGCGTAATCAATGATGTCGTTTCTAAGGTAATTTGGCCTCGACCTGCGGCTGATCACTATGTTCAAGCACGCATTTGATTAGATGTTACCCTGGAGTCTCTGTACAACTTGATTATTAAAGCAACAGACATGGCACAGGGATTTGCATCAAGCATATGAGCATTATAGAGTCCATTGACTTCAATGATTATCACCTCCGGCAGATACCACCCTCACACGTGCTATGAGATATTGACAATGTGCAAATTGAGCAACGGCTTTTTACATTGTACAACCATTTTCTATCAAAACTAGGTGTCAATCTATCATATCTGATCACAGATATAGCATTTGAATCCGTTTTATTGATTCGAGGGGATACCTCATTATGTTAGTTCTGGAAGTCACTTGAATAAGACTCTATCATACATCTACTTTGAACAACTATGTTCTGTTAATGCTGCGATTCGTGTGAGCTTTATAACATGACAAGACATGGAGATAATGTTTTGTTTGAAGCTGATATATATTGATTTGATAACATGCGTCTCCAAAGTGGTTCATCGGTATGACTTGCTTACATCATCAAGAACAAGTTTTTATTGAGGTTGTTCAAAATGTCCCGAAATTGTATGTATAGTATTCTTCAAGGCTCCAGACTCACACGACAACGAACGAGTGTATTTCGGTCCATGCTGTTTATTATAAGACCCAGCTGCTTCCGGTACTTCCGGTTGCATCAACCTCACAACTGATTACAATAACAGTCTAATACATGAACAGTCGTCTGATGACCAGACACTACATTCTCTTTCTTCCATATATTTTTTCAAACATGCTTCTCAACTCACTTTCCATGTTATTCCACAAAAATACATATATTTTCTAAACATACATTTTGTGTATTTATTTTCTCACTCACTGGTTTTATTCACTTTTTTTTTTTTTTTCTTTTTCCTTTTTTTTTTTTTTTTTTTTTTTTTTTTTTTAACCAGATACTTTCTTCTTTTTTTTTTCAAACACAATCACAAACAATTTACAAATAAATTTGACAATCAATCAATATTCATATATATGAATGAAATTATGGGTTATTCAACCGTTGCATGTTAGGCAAATCGTCCCATGTAAGGTAATACTGTCCCATTTAAGGAAATACTGTCCCATTTAAGGTAATACTGTCCCATTTAAGGAAATACTGTCCCATTTAAGGTAATACTGTCCCATTTAAGGTAATACTGTCCCATTTAAGGAAATACTGTCCCATTTAAGGAAAATCGTCCCATTTAAGGAAAAAAAAACAGTTGTCACACTTCAGTACTACTGTTACACTGTAATTGAAAGTTATTATTTTCCATCTTTCTCTTCACATTTTCAGTTTATCTGAAATTTCAATTTCTCTCTCGCACTGTCATAACATAGTCTCTGAGCTTGGCCGGTAGTTTGGTCTGTCTTCCTGTCATTGAGCACCTGTCTGCGCTGTGACCGAGCATTGACATGTTGTCCGCCACATCACATGAATCCTCATACTCTGTGTCGATCACATCCGACACTTTTGACTGAAGATTTCCAGCAGGATCACCTCTACTCACATGGCCGTTTCTACTCACATGACCATTTCTACTCACATGACCATTTCTACTCACATGACCATTTCTACTCACATGACCATTTCTACTCACATGATCATTTCCACTCACATGATCATCACACTGAGGAACATCACATTTGTCACAATCACCACATTGATCATGACAACCACTTTCTTCTTCACATCTCATTCCCTGATCACTCCAAGCCGAATTTTCCAGGAATCTTTTCATGTGGCTCACATTTCTTCTGTATTTCACACCCTGTGCAGACTGCACAACTACACTGTTTCCTTCTTTGCTCACAACAGTATACGGCTGATGTTCATATGGGGTTGTCATCTTGTCAACTTTCCGCTGTCTGACAAGAACTCTGTCACCCGGTTCTATGGAGCTCAGAGCTGCTCTCCTCTTGGTGTCTGCATACTGTTTCATCTTCTGTTTCTTCTCTGTATCCCTGTCCCTAGTTTGTTCATCCAGTTTTACCTCTGGCAATTTTGAATTTGGCATTTTTGTCCTGATCTCTCTTCCAAACATCAGTTCTGACGGACATCGACCTGTTGTGGTATGAGGTGTAGTCCGATATGCCATCAGGTAGGTATGAAGATCTCTCTTCCAATCTCTTTGCTCCGCTTGTGCGATCCTTATTCTCTTCATGAGTGATCTATTCTGACGTTCAACTTCACCATTGGCTTGTGGCCACCAAGGGGTGGTATGTCGCGACTTCACACCACAGTTCGTCAAGTAAGATTTCAGCTCTGCTGACACGAATTGTCTTCCATTATCAGATACAATAGTCAGTGGGAATCCGTGGCTTGCGAACATCTTCTCCAAACTACACACTATTCTCTCAGTTGTTGTTGATCTCATAATGTCAACTTCATAATACCTACTGTAGTAATCAACCACAACAAAGATGAACTCGCCTGTCGGCAATGGTCCTAGTAGATCCATTGCAAGATCCTGCCACGGCCCCTTCGGCAACTCAGTGGGTGTCATTGGTTCTGGGACTGACGCTTGACCTACAACCTGGCAACTATGACATTTTCTGCAAAATTCCTCAGATTCTTTGTCCATCTTGGGCCACCACACTTTTGTTCTCAGCCGCTGCTTCATGCTTACTATGCCTAAATGTCCTTCATGAGCTATGCTCAGAATGTCCTTTCGAAGCAATCTTGGGGGAATGATACGTGTGCCCCTGAGTACAATATTCTGATTAACGCACAACTCATTTCTCACATATCTGTATTCTTGACACATTTTTGGATGTTTTTCCCAGAGTCCTCCAGAAATGCATTCTCGAAGCTGAGCTAACTCCTGATCACTCTCGGATAGGGTTTCAACCTCCGACACTGACAACGATTTTGGCACAGCTTGTGACGTAACAAAGTTCACATATTCTTCTGCAATTTTTCTTCCTTTCAATTGTTGTCCTTGTGATAATCTCGATAATGAGTCAGCAATGTTTTCTCTCCCTGGCTTGTATACCACTTTGAATGTGTACGGTTGTAGTCTCAGGACCCACCGTTGAACTCTTGCACATGGTTTGGATTTTGGGGAATAAATGACTTCCAATGGTTTGTGGTCAGTAACAAGTTCAAAATCAGTTCCAAAAAGATAAAGGTGAAACCTTTCGCATGCCCATACAAGTGCAAGTGCTTCACGTTCCGTCTGTGAATATCTTTGTTCAACTTCTGTTAGACTTCTGCTGGCATACCCAATGACTCTTGGTTCCCCTTTCTGAATTTGGACCAACACTGCTCCAAGACCTACAGGGCTTGCATCAGCAATTACTCTAGTTTTCGCATTCTTGTCAAAATATCCCAAAGTTTCTGCACATGATAAGTTAGTCTTCAGGTTTTCAAATGATTTTGACTGTTCCTCAGTCCACACAAATGGAATGTTTTTCTTCGTTAACCGTCGCAGGGGTTCAGAAATTGTCGCCATGTCTGGAATGTATCTTGCACAATAGTTGACCAGCCCTAAAAAACTACGCACTTCTGCAGCATTGTTTGGTGTGCGAAAATTCCTAACAGCCTGAACCTTGTCATCTGCTGGACCTATCCCTCGACTTGACAGAACATGTCCCATGAATACAAGTTTTGACATGTGTAATTCACATTTCTCTTTGTTCAGTGTTAATCCAGACTCTCTTATCTTATCAAGAACTGTCTTCAGCCTCTCATCATGTTCCTTCCGGTTTGTTCCATGCACAATAATATCGTCGGATATATTGTGAACTCCACAACCTGCCAGCACTTTCTGAATAACAGCTTGGTAATGTTCTGGTGCGGAACTAATTCCGAACATGAGCCGTTTGTATCTAAACAAGCCTTCGTGTGTCACAAATGTTGTAATTTCTTTTGACTCATCCGAAAGTTCAATTTGGTGATAGCCCCATTTAAGGTCCAATTTGCTGAACACTTCAGAGTTGTTCATATCATACAAAACCTCATCTATGGTTGGAATGGGGTGTCTTTCCCGTTTAATTGCAGTGTTTGCCTGTCTCATATCCACACATAGACGGATGTCTCCTGATGGTTTAGGCACTACCACAACTGGACTAACCCAAGATGTTGGACCATCTGCCCTCTCGATTATGTCTTTGTCAACTAACTCTTGAAGCTTTTCCGAAACCTTCTCTCTAAGACTAAATGGCACCCTATCCATTTGCTGTGCAACTGGAGGAATACTTTTGTCAATATGAAGCTCTAGCTTAAAGTCTTTCAGTTTGCCTACTCCCTCAAAGCATGATCTGAATTCATCAAACAGTTCATGTCCCCTTTGGTCCACTTTGTTTACATAGGCTTCCAATCCCAACTTCAGAACTCCCAGCTTTTGGGCTGAATATCTCCCTAACAGGGCTTGACCTTTTCCTTTGAGCACAATAAACTCTGCATCTATTTCAGGTCCACTGTCTATCTCAGTCACTCGAATGTTACTTGAGAAACTTCCAGCTACCTCTAATGGTTGTGTTGAACCGTACCCAAACAATATTCTTTCACTCTTCTTAGATTCACATTGAAAGTTTTTGCTCTTCAAGTGTTCCCAAAGTTCATAGTCAATGATATTGCTTGTCGCCCCAGAATCAATCATCATGTTTGTGTCAATTCCCCCTATCTTAACCATAATCGTTCCTTGATCCTCCCCATGGGTGACTGCGAAAGCATATTCAGATTCATCTAATCTATCCTCATTATCAAACTCATCCTGGTGAGTGTCCTCAACAAAGTTGACTCTACTCTCTTGGTTTCTATAGCCCCCTCGATGAAATGGTCTGCGGCCTCCTCGGGACCCTCTGAAGCTACCACGAGTTGGAAAGAATTTGGTCTTGCAACAGTGTGCGAAATGTCCTACTCTACCACATTTATTGCAGGTCTTGTCTCTTGCTGGACATGCCAAATCATTTGCCAAATGATCATGCTTACCACATCGATAACATTGAGTGTCTGACGATTGCTGATTGCGGAATGTCCGATTTGTGTGATTGGGTTTTCCTCTTTGAGATTTCTCTTGTATCCTAAATACAGGTTCTTGTTTTATTTGTGTTTGAGAAATTTGCTGACTTTGGATATGTGAAGTTTCACTAGCTGTTGCTTTATTCAAAACATCTTGCAATGTTAATCCTGAACCCTTTTCCAATAAAGACAGTCTTAATGACTCTGACTTGCATCCATAAATGATTTGGTCTCTAATGTGTTCATCTAAGTCTCTATAATTGCAAAGAGCAACCTGCCGTCTCAATTTAACCACAAATTGTCCCATTGTCTCAGATTCATCCTGCACAAGTTTCCTGAACATCTGTCGTTCATAAACTTCGTTAACTTTTGGTAGAAAATAATCATTCAAAGCAGTTCTTGCTTGGTTATAGTCTTTGTCATCCCCAGTATCAGTAAGAGTGTAAAAGATTTCCTGTACATCAGCACCTGCGCTGTGTAATAACAGTGCCCTTTTGCGTGGCTCATCTTTAATTCCAGTACTAGTTAAATATAGATCAAACGACCTCAGCCAACTTGTCCACCTTGACCCCAGTGTGGCCTGTTCTCCTGAACAATCGAATTGACGAAATGATTCTAGTCCAGCCATTTCCTTAAATTCAGATAAAATATTTTCTCAAACTGTATATATCATTTTAAATCGTTTCTAAAGTTCAAATATGCATTCCTTCGAACCGTATCTCACAGATCACAACTGACCTATCTGACCTCAAAAGAAACATGGCGGTCGAATATGAAGCTAGCACTGTCGACGAATTCAATCAGTTCACACAATCTTCACAAGACTCTATCGTTTACCAATTCCTGCATCAAGTCTCTTCGTTACGTATTTAAACATCTAATCTACTTTGTTTTATCCTCGTCGCCATCTATAGTATTCTTCAAGGCTCCAGACTCACACGACAACGAACGAGTGTATTTCGGTCCATGCTGTTTATTATAAGACCCAGCTGCTTCCGGTACTTCCGGTTGCATCAACCTCACAACTGATTACAATAACAGTCTAATACATGAACAGTCGTCTGATGACCAGACACTACAGTATGTTTGTGATCATTTCTATATATACAGATACCTAACAATATCTGCTCCAGGAAAGATTTAAATAATAAGTTTGTTAAACGTTAAAGTTGCCAGGAGCCCGTTTCACATTTTTTGCTTAATTTACTGAGTTGTAAATCCTCATACAACAACAAGGAACGCGACACATGGTTGTCACTCGAGTTATTATCCCACCGGTATGTAATACCATGGGATATAGACATCGCCCCGTCCGTCTGTCCGTCCGTCTGTTCGTCCGTCTGTCCGTCCGTAATCATTTCGTTTCCGGAGCAGAACTCGAAAACCGTTCATGATATCTTTCTGAAACTTTCCATGTGTATTACCCACCAACTGAAGTGGTGCCTTTTGATATTTTAAGATTTCTGAAAATTTTATTTGTTTCTGTTTCCATAGAAACATGAGAGGGATTTTAGGTGTTGTTGATTTTGACTGCTTCTTAACATACCTGAAACTCAGCATCTGTAATACCCACTAACTGAAGTACTGTAGTAGATACACAAGATGCGTTTTACAAATTTTGTGGAACAATGGGATAAGTCATCTTCTGATAACTCTTGTGTTGTCTCGGCTTTGTTTGGAATTTTAATAGAAACAAGTTGTTACATGTGGTAACAAATTAGGTCCTACAGTACATACAGTTTAATTTAAAATTTTACAAATAGTTTGGCATGTACTTTAACTTTTGAAGGCAATATTTGAATATTATGACAGTAACTGACCGCTATTAGAATAATAAACTTTAATCAAATCAGGTTTTGCCACCTTTGTCATGTATAATCATGTCAATTTAAACAAAATTATATTCTAATTAAAAAATATGAATTCTTTAATGCTAAACGTAGATGTCAATGCTTTCAAAAATGTCAAGATCCACGAATAACTTATTTACTGAGCATTTATACATTCAAGGTGCCGTAGCACGTCATTCATACTTGAATAAAGTGCCCTCACAAAAAGGTGAATAAGTGTTACCAAAGGCTAAATTATGCTCCCGAACCAATAAAATGTATACACTAATATATATATATATGTTGCATGGTTCGTCCATGCGCGTCCATTTCTTTTCGAGCTGCCATTTAAATTATTTCATATTAAAATGGACGCTTGAAGGTAGTTTCAGTGATCTGACTAGTGTTGCCGTATCAAACACTCAAGAGTAGAGTATGGGACAATATAAGTTGTATGCTTCTCACGAGGGTAATACAGTGTCATGTACCATCTTTGTACCAGTGTCGCCCGAGCCTTCAGGCGAGGGATGACACTGATACAAAGATGGTACATGAGACCGTATTACCAGAGGGAGAAGTATACAACGTATTTATCTTTCCGTCATGTCAAACAAATCAGTATTATTATATTTATTGCGTTTTGACTGCCGATGACTGATATCGCTTGAATGACCTTGACCCTAAACGTAAACAAAATGGCGTCACCCGTCTCGACTGAAATGTTAAAAGTCGTATAACGTATTGCTACAAGCTTTTAAATGCGTTACAACGAGTTATTCTTTGTTTAATTGAGTGTGCAAGCAAGGCAAAATAAGATTTGTTTAAAACAAAAAAGCAACTATTGGAAAAAATAAGTCAGTAATTAATAGACCCGTAAACAGCTGATCGAACTGCTCAAAACTGCGTACACCGCGTGCGTAATAACGTCATCTGACCATAATACGACACCTACTCTCAGCTAGGAGCTGTTACTATGGCAGTGGGGTACAGGAAATGTGTACACCGTGAGACTGACGGGGTACATGAAGAAAAATGTAACGACCGTCAGCCAGTCAGAAACGAAGTATTTTACAGTATTTTAAGGAAAGATCATGATTAAATGGTTGAACAGGTTTGCCTTTTTAAAATATCAAATGACTTACCTCAACATCATATTCCCATACAAGAGCTATTTCTCCCCACAGACGTTCCCCAGGTCATTTTGTATATGGTCGCATCACTGTGTAAATGGTGACGTATGTATAATCAATATATATTGTAGGTAACGTGGGTTTAATTGAACACACAATCTGGAAGAACAAAATATAAGAGCATCAATTTTAAAATAGGAATTCTTGAAAACTTAAAGGCACTGTAATAAATGTCATCTTCTTTTACATTACTGCTGTTTGAACAAACGTGCATGCAAATAAATGAATGACACGTTCTGACAGCCTTTAGTGTTCACATTTTGTAATGAAACAAGCAGCGGATTCACATAGAAGATGTTTCTGGGAGGTACGTTGTTCTGAGTACCTCTTCCAATGCTGTCAATATATATATATTGCATGTACTGCTTGATAATGCGGAGTGTTATCACTAATTTGTTTTTCATTACTCTTGCAAGACTCAAGGCCAGATCTGAGTGAGTGAGTGAGTTATTGCTTAACGCCTTCCAGGCTTCCTGTCGGGTAAAAGAAGAAAGAAATTTAAAGCCTAAATGAGGTTGTAAATTATGAAGTTTGTTATGTTGTTGTTGGTCCCATTAAGACCTCCATCGCTGCTTAATGTAAGATCTCAAGGCCAGATCTGCCAATATCTGGTGTTGACGTGGACGTCCATGGTGGTTCAGGTCATGTACCAGTCAGGTATTGTCAAATCCCGTATAATGACAACAACACCCTTCTCGGTAGCAGGTCCTGTTTCAAAACCATTTTTGGCTTTTGGGCATAGACTGTCATTGTCAGTGCCTGATCTACCAATATCTGATGTTGACATGGACGTCGACAGAGGTTCTGATCAAGAGGTATCTAGACAACAATGCCTCTTCCAAGCGAGATTTTGTATATGGATCCCTTTTTTCACCAAACATTGCAGAATGACATATGCTATCAAGTGTCTTCAGTTTCATACATGTGTGTATATTCAGTTTTTCTTCAGGATAATTTACATTCAAATTAAAGTTGTATGGACATTCTGTTTTTAAAAAGAATACGTAGGCCTATATTACATTTAATAAAAATTAAAATAATTCAAAACATAATTATTATGTACTAATTATACCTCCGCCTTACAGCGTAAGCGGGTGTATATAGCGTTCATTCTGTCCGTCCGTCCGTCCGTCCGTCACAAAACTAATTGCAGAGCATATGTCTCACACTATACATGCTAGCTTCACCACACTTGCTACACATGTAAGCCATGATTTCTAGTTGTGCCTTTTGAGGTTTATATCGATTTCTGAATTAATTTTGTTTCGGTTTCCATTGAAACATGACAAAATAGTGACCCTGTAAGGAAGTCATTTTTGTGCGGAGCATATCTCCCAAATTAAGCATGCTAGCTTCACCAAACTTGCTACACGTGTTAACCATGATCTCTAGTTGTGCCTTTTTAGGGTTAGACCGATTTCTGAATTTTATATTTTGCGGTTTACATGGAAACATGACCAAACAGTGACTCTGTAAGGAAGTCATTTTGTGCAGAGCATATTTCTCATACTATACATGCTAGCTTCACCAAACTTGCTACATATGTTAGTCATGATCTCTAGTTGTGCCTTTTGAGGGTTAGATCGATGTCTGAATATTATTTTTTTCGGTTTCTATGAAGACATTACCAAAACAGAGACTCTGTAAGGAAGTCATTTTGTGCGGAGCATATTTATCACACTATACATGCTAGCTTCACCAAACTTGCTACACATGTACGTCATGATTCCTAGTTGTGCCTTGTGAGGATTAAATCGAGTTTTGAATGTTAATTGTTGCGGTTTATATGGAAATGTAATGAAACGGTGACTCAATAAGGAAGTCATTTTGTGTGGAACTGATTTCCTAAACTATACATTCTAGCTACACCAAACGTCATACACATGTCAACCATGATGCCTAGATGTGCCTTTTGGTGGTTATACCTATTTCTGAATTTTATATTTGGCGGTTTCCATGGAAACATGGTTTAACAGTTATCTCTGAAATTGTACATTCGGTATTCATTCAACTTTACACAAAGATCCGGCATTCCCATAATTCATTTTGTGTGGAACTGATTTCCTAAACTATACATTCTAGCTACACCAAACGTCATACACATGTCAACCATGATGCCTAGATGTGCCTTTTGGTGGTTATACCTATTTCTGAATTTTATATTTGGCGGTTTCCATGGAAACATGGTTTAACAGTTATCTCTGAAATTGTACATTCGGTATTCATTCAACTTTACACAAAGATCCGGCATTCCCATAATTGTGCCTTTCCTAATTTCAGTGATGTCAAACTATATTTGGAAGAGCTTCTACACTTGTTATAAATGGAATGAGCTGTTGTAGTTTTAATCAGTTACAGTAAGTAGGCATGTTGATGACATTGAGTGGCGTCCTGACATCTGTATTGCTTGTGACATTTGTTTTTACAAAACTGTATGAGTTTCAAAGAAAATGATCTGGACGTTGACTGATTATGGGGATTGGTTTGTTTCAGAGCACTCAAAAGAT
Organism: Gibbula magus; assembly: GCA_936450465.1. Classification (NCBI taxonomy): domain Eukaryota; kingdom Metazoa; phylum Mollusca; class Gastropoda; order Trochida; family Trochidae; genus Gibbula; species Gibbula magus. The sequence goes on along the minus strand of OW388289.1, from coordinate 97,455,085 downwards.
GTGCTATATACCTACAGAAGCAATGCAACCGTTTAATGTTTCAAAATGTTCATGTCTGAATTTCTGGTGATTTATTCCATGGAAACATCGATGACATACGAGATGATTTTATTTCGAGAACGTACATAAGAAATGCAGTTTTGACAGCACATTTCTAGTTTTATCTCAGAACAGTTTGCTGGAGGCTATTTAAAGGCTTCTGATCAAATCTGAAAAAAATCCTGACGAAAGACCCCTGAAAAAAATCCTGACAAAAGACCCCTGAAAAAAATCCTGACGAAAGACCGCTGACTTTATGGCTTTGATCCACTTAATGCTTCCCTACTTTCAACTCACTCCCTGAGAATACCTAAAGTATATTTGTGTATCCATTGCCATTCTAAAAAAAAAAATATGTTATGGCACAAAGCTGCATAATCCTGCCGTGAAAAGTAGTATATCAGATTGAAATGAGTAGGCTAACACTACATTAATGTAGAGGAGCTTCTAACTCAACCAAAACGAGCTGTGCTTTATTACTCGAAATCGGGAATTAAATACTTCTAGAGCTTCTTACAGGATTTTAAAAATCGTTGTCGTTCTGATAATGTAATTAATGTATTTGTTTAACATTTAAATATATGGATACTTTTTCAAAGTTTTTTGGAACAGTAAAGCAGTTTCGATTGTGAAACGTCTCTTATTTAGCTTATTTAGCTTCTTAAACGGTCATATAACGTGTCCAATGATCTGGTACAAGCCCGGCCAAAAGAAACGCCTACTTTATGTTCCTTAAAATGAAAGATGCAATAATTTCTTAAATATAATTAATGGCGCTCTCCACGTTATGCTGAAGCTAAAACTAATATGAAAGTCCATTGAAATCGTGGAAAACTGTGATTCGAGTCAATAACATTCATGAAAACCAAGCCCAATGAAGACTGCTATTTTCGGTTGATTCACTTGCGCATCTTAACCACGTACATCGGCAGCAGCATCACCACTTTACATGAATGCGTGCCTGTATTGTTGCTCGTGGTTGTATGAACATCTTTATAAAATGTCTTTCTGATCAAGCACTGATCGAAAATTGAACAATTATTGTTTTCTCATTTCAACAATCGCCCTTCTTTCGTGACATGAACTTATGAAATTCAATTATATAATGTAGAAATGGTGCAACTTCATTATTTTATAATATTGCTAAACTGTTCATAACAGTTTTTACAATATCTGATAAGATATCTAGTAGGCTTATGTATGCTTTTTATTACAAACTACAGAAGTAAAAATGCTCCTTATGACACTGAAAATAATCTTTACAATGATTTAGTGAAACATTTGTTTTTCTTTTATTAATTTGGAAAGCAGTGACTAGATATATCATTATTCTTTATCATCAACATTATTGAATTGCAAGATTCACTTACATATGCTCTTCTGTATATATATCCAGTCTGGATTTGACTGATATATTGGCCCTAACGTAAGATTATTGAAAGTCAATGCAGCGTATGGTAAATCAAGGATTTTGTCGATAGAATATACCCCATGCCAGATAATCTGATACCAGTGTCTAGACCATCTATGAAAATAACTATTGAACTAGGCATATATCAGCAATAAATGTTTACTGCAATGTTCAACAATTTTAGATTTTCAACAGAAATCGCTAACAATGAAGAACTAGTATTAAGAATATACTCACACATTCTTTTCTAATAATTTGAGGAAAAGATTATCAAAAGTACTAGCTTAAATATAACATTAATGGAAAGACTTGACAGTACACAAGACTAGAACGACTAGACTTGTAGACTTGCAAAGACTCCCAGGATTCCAGATATCTTTGGGAGCCAGAACAGATGCTAATTTTCTTTTAGGTTGATTCTCGTGAAGGTGTTTGTATACGGATGGTCTTTCTGACACACTTTACAAGTTCTTCAACCTCCAATATGAAATAGTTCCCCTCGGGAAGAAAGCTTGGTGATAACATTCAACAAAGGTCTGACAAGATCCGAAAGTTATATTCTAAAAGTATATGGCATGATGCTTACAATAACCGATGCTAATTTCCTATCAAGGTATATCAAAGGCATTTGAAAGAATGATCAAAAGTAAAGTCAATGTTAAAGGTTTCTCGAAATTAATCTCAATATTCAAAGTTTAAGAAAAATTAATAATGAACAAAAGGCAGGATGATTTCAGTTGCAACTGTCTGAAATGTGAATATCAATCATTCTAATTCTAGGGCCATATGCTGAAAATAGTCATCGAATCACCTCAAACGTGTGTAATGCTCATCCCTTATGTAAATCCGAAGCATGTGAACACAATATACCGATGATTATAAAACAAGATACCATGATAATTATCCCCATCATGTCAACATGTGATTAATATACAGAACAAAGGTCTATTTATTCACGTTATGTATCTTGTCTGGCCAATGTATCTTAACCAGAAACATATACCATATTCCCATAGCTAGCTAAGATATCAGATAAATGATGGTATCTTGTTATCCAAAAGTTAATGATAAACTGATATGCAATGTGGCTAGTGACATTTGTTCAAATCAAAATGACATTTCATATGATCATAATGATGAGTTATAATATTGTAATTAGTCAGAATAGATCCACTGTCGAATATGAAACTATGTGTGTTTTACCTGCATAAAACTTAATAGTGAGGTCAGGTTTATATCTATTACTCAAACTAGTCAAAATACAGTCAACCACCTTGCTATACTGTAGCAGCATGTAATCTAGATTAGAACTAGTATATTTCCGAAAAAATGCTTGCCTCAAATAAGGTTTATATTAATCATTTTTGGCTCGCATTACAATAAGACTACGAACGTCTTGGTGTAGCCTACATGCATGTACACACAGACAAACAATGCCAAATGTCAGGTGTAAAGTCACGTAATATTCGACAAAATATGACGAGTAATTACAGTTGAAAGATAGTCCTAATTCGTACTACATTTTCTATGTATTTTGAAGTTATTGATTTATTAAAAACTTCAAAACTTACAAAATAACACATCAAAACTTAAAAAATAACACATCAAAGGCTATGTGATTTAAACGGTATTTATGTTCCAGATGGTACATGGAAAGGGGGATTGATAAACAGGGTTACCCCTATATAAATATCTCCCCCAAAGGCTATGTTGGTACGTACAACCAGCGAAATGAATGTTATATGTAAGCAAAACGTTGCTTAATCAAAACTGACGATGATGCCATCATGGCAGCAATACTTTGGCAGTAAATAGATACATACGTTACTGATATAACTGAATCTGCTTTTGATGGTGTCCCTCTGGTGACAAAAGTCCTTAAAATCAAGCAAACTAAATTGTAGTTGTTCGAGGATGATTCAGCCTCTAAAGGAATCATCATCTTTGATCTCTCTTGAATCAAGTCTGCAGGGTTTAACAGGAAATTAATCCATGGTCATGACGTCACTCTATTGTGTTTTCAGTTGATTATTATTTAGGAATCAACTGTTCATTGACTGTCCCAGTCAGGAGGGGTGTTAGGTTTAGACATTTTCAATAATGGCTAATCGAGTACATTTTTCGAGACTGATGTATTTTGTCTTAGTGTACATGAATAGGATCTTAAAATAGCTCTCAACTAGACAAGTTAATTTTTGTAATGCATGAACCTGGATTCGAACATGCAACCCTTCGCTTGGTAGTCAGCGGTTCTAACCATTAGGCCATAAGACGCTGTTAGAAACCTTAGGATTGTTTGTCAGTAAGAATCCAACGTTCTATTCAAGGCACGGAAGGCATGCAAAGGCAGAGTTTCAGCTGTCAATCACTTCGCTTCGCGTGGAAGTTTTGCGCTGCACGTGCGTGGAAGAATCCATTTCATGAGGGCCGCAGCTTCTTGTACCATATTCGATGAATGAGCACCGAAATTTGCAAAATAATTTATTTTGGTATTCCATAATTGAAATTTATAGTTTCAAATCTAAAATAATTACATATGAATGTTTCGTGAAGTCATACATGGATTAAGATGGAGAATGCATTCGGAGCAGTGGATTCGTTAAAAATAATCAACTCGCCCCTTCGGGGCTCGTTGATTATTTTTAACGAATCCACAGCTCCTCATGCATTCTCCATTACATAATCAGTCTAGAATAGAAGCCACAGTTGAAATATAAAGTATTCTGTCATTGGCTCACAATGCAAGAAACATTGTATGGGGGAGTCCAAGATTATGAAAACGTATGCCGAGCATATGTCATCTTCTATTCTATGTCTGAAGAAGAATACATTAATTATATATAAAACTCAGATGCATTTGATAAATAACAATATGATGAGAATTTGTATATTTCTTCACCAAATGACAGTCTCAGATAAGCTTGTTGCAATATTGATATTTTACCCATTGTGAACGTTACTGAATTTACTAGAATTTGGGATGCCTTCCTATTTTTTAGAAATGTGAATTCTTTCTATTATTCGATTCAATAAATTTAATATTCTTAAATAGGATTACTATTTTAATTAAGATTTTAACAAAGTATATGAAATTTATTTTTCCAAAATAAGGTTAAAAAAGATAAGTAATAAATAAATCAAAAACTGTAATTACATCCACTATGATTTGTTTTATTGTAAAGTTATGTTTATTTCAAAGCTAGGTTTGGCCAGTGTGGTATATTATACTAATTACGTTAATTCGGGTAACTCTGTAACCTAATAAGTAACCAAAGCTTTTTCCAACTTTAGTATGTAATCTTTTGTTACATGCATGTAGAGACCTGCATAATTGTGTCAACCTTTTAGTCTATTCAGATTCTGATTACTTATTAATTATGAAGTCACGAAAGAAGAAGTGTGTCATGAAACTAAAAGAACGCCCTGTTGTTATATCATATTCTTTTCTCTTATTAACTTACTTAATACTCGGTGTAGCCAAATGATAGATATGATTGATACAATATTAGTCTATAGGGATCATATTTATTACATGATAGACGTGGTAGATTTCTAAGGGGTATCGAATTCGTTGAAATGATCCTTCTCATTTCAAATGTTCACGAGCTTTGAGTGTGATTATCACTAATGTATATGAAGAATTAGATACACAGTAGATTTTTACATTTCGATATGATCTATGTAAAACGAGCTAATCACTGTATGCAAGGGACGATTGCTAACCTACTTGTAAAGCTTCTGAAATTAATATAACACATATAACCAGATATGAGAAGATTAGAAATATAGGTAATAGGTTTACAGTTTTAAGACCTCGAGTACTTTACATAAAGATTAAGCATTTTACATCAATATAAAACATAAATTGGCATGAAGATTGAAAAGGGTCAAAACATTAACATGTTAATTATAATTAGGTCCGTTTGGGGTTAAAAGGTTATAAGTGGAAACCAAATGTTTTGGCACACTACTATGCTTCTGTGTCATAATGCAATGGTCGTTGACAGTAATAGAACAAGAAATAATCATGACTGACTGTGGTGTCAACTATAAATACTCATTCATTTATTTTTATTTAAAGTTTTCCCTGACAATTTCTTCAAACCTACTCATTAACTTTGTTTACTTTTTTTGGAAGATAAATGTATATTATTATGAATAAGTGGCATTTGAGAAAACATAACGACCCTAAACATGTTATTATAGTTGATTTGTGTTGCTAAAGGGAAGGTCTTCGTTTCAGTGTTGAATGAAACTTGACTATTGAACCCTCACAATTGTTGAGGTTATTACATGAAAACATCTGTGTAACTATAATGATATTTTAAAAGATTTCAAGATAAAAAGTTTTGGATAATATGCTGAAATAAAATATATCTATCACAAAATACTTCAAAGCACATAATAGTATGTTTTTGTTTAAACATCATTATTTATACTCACCGTTGATAGTTAACAATATGCCCAATTATCCTAATCTGTCTAATCCCGACAATCTTTACACAGCTTAAAGACAGAGTTATCGCTCAAGTGAACTGCACTCACCACTCACCGGCAGGTGGCCTACCTTATATGGCCATTGCTTCTTCTGATGGACAGACACGAAGCCGAACGCGACCGAGGGGAGGCCGGGAGGGAACTTACGATTGTTAACTATCAACGGTGAGTATAAATAATGATGTTTAAACAAAAACATACTATTATTTAATATACTCTCCGTGATAGTTAACAATATGCCCGATTGCCACAGAGGTGGAGGGGAGCGAGAGGCCCCTAAGAGGGATAGCTCTGTCTTAACAAGAGTCAAGTTGGTGAACCAATACAGCGTAACCAGCCTGAACCCCGATGGGGTTCATCTGTCAACCGGAGGGTTAAGCTTGACCCAACTCGTAACCGGAGGGACTCTCACCCGCGTGGTCACCAACTAAAGAAAAGACAACAAACGCATCACTAAAATCATCGAGACTATGTTTATTGCATACTCTAGACTGGCCCAAGGAGCAGCCGAATTAACGAGGGGGGGGTAGGCCTCTTCGGTACGAGGCCGACGGAACTCGTTGCTGGGCGTACACCTGTGCGCCCAACCGATGAATCCCCTCCATGTCCTCGTTGGATACGTCTCTAAGATAGTGATTGGCGAACACCAGGCCCGACTTCCAGAAACAGCCGGCCATGATGTCCGCCACTGCCATGTTACTGTGAAGAGCCATCGTAGCCGAGATGGCTCTGATCTCGTGTGGATTGGCCTTCGCTGGCGGGTCGAGGCCCGCGGCCTTGTAGGCGTCCAACACTGCCGAGCGGAGATATACGCTGAGTTGACGCTTGTCTAACTCCCGAACACTAGTCTGGGAGTGCGGAAGAAAAAGTTTCCTTCTCCCTTGACGTAGTGTCTTGGTCTTTTCGGTGTAGATCCGCAGGGCTCTCACCGGACAAAGGAGCCGATCCTCGTCCGTCGGATCTATGCTACCAGAAAGAGACGGTAACGAAAAGGTTCTACCCCTTTCGTCTGCGGCTTGGTTCTTGCAGATGAACTCAGGGGCTAACCCCAGTGACGCCGACCCACCGTCTCTCACCTCAAAACGCAAGAGGTCCGCCTGGAGAGCGTGAAGCTCTGAAATCCTGGCTGCGGACCCCATCGCAACCAAAAAGGCTGTTTTGATGGTGAGACGGAGAAGAGTCGTCTCTGTCAATGGCTCATAGTGGTCCGACTTGAGATGGTTGAGCACCACTGTCAGGTCCCACTCCGGAGGCCTGAGCTTCCTCCGCCCGTCCTCATTCCGGTAGGTCTTAATAAGTTCTTTAAGGACCGAGATGTCAACCTGGGGCTCACGCTTCCTAAGGACTGACATGACCGCCGCCAGGTTGGTGTTAATTGAGGAAGCTTTGAGCTTCCTCACCTCTCGTAGGTACACCAGGTACTCAGCTACCTGCGGGACCGTTACCGCCTGGATAGCATACCCCTCCTTCGCGCAGAAGGCGGCGAAGGCACCCCACTGGGCGTCATAGAGATTCCTCGTGGAGGATCTCTGCGAAGATGCGACCGCTTCGGCGACGGACTTGGAAAACCCCGCCCCTGTCAACCCCCTTTGGAGACAAACCAGGCGTGAAGGTGGAGCGCCTGGGGGTTCTCGTGAACCCGCCCGCTTGGTTTGCTCGTCAATAGGTCCCATCTCAGAGGGAGGGGGACAGGGTCTTGGCGGCACATCCTCCTCAGGGGAACGTACCAGGCCCTGGCTGGCCACAACGGAGCTATGAGTAGGAGTTGAAGTACTCGTGTCTCCTGTACCTTCGCCACCACGTGACTCAGGATGGCGTGAGGGGGATAGGCGTAGGCGACCATCCCCTCCCATCCTAACGCGAGCGCATCGAGAGCCCACGCGGCCGGGTCCGGTACGGGGGACACGTACGTCGGCAACTGGTGGTTGAGCCGAGTCGCAAAGAGGTCTATGTGAGGTTTGCCGAACCTCAAACACAGACTCTCGAACACCCTCGGGTGCAACATCCACTCCGTCGAAGGAGGTTTGTCCGGCCGAGACAAGGCGTCCGCCAGGACGTTCTTGGCTCCTGGGATGTGCACCGCCCTGAGAGAGAGTCCGAGACTGTCCACTAGGTGAAACAGCTCCGCCACCAGTTGAAGTAGAGAGTCTGCATTGGTTGACCCCTGCTTGTTTATGGCCCAGGCCGCCGCTGAGCTGTCCGTGTGAACACACAGGACCTGCCCCCGCAGGTGACCTGACCAATGGCTGATCGCCAGCCTTATGGCGTCCAGTTCGAGGACGTTGATGTGGCGTCGTGATTGCGCTGGCGACCACACCCCCGCCGTTTGGTCTGAATCTAGGTGGGCTCCCCACCCCTGGGTGGAGGCATCCACGTATAGCTGAGACGTCGCTGGGGGCTGCCTGAGGGGCACTCCCCCCAGCACGTTGGACTCCTGCTGCCACCAGGAGAGGTGGTGTCTCAACTCGGTTGGAATCGGGAAGACATGACGGCAAGTCTTCTCCCTGACGTGCGTGTTTACGAAAATCTGCAGGGGCCTGAGCTGCAACCGACCCCTTCGAGTGAAGTGTTGGGTTGCGCTCAAGAACCCCAACAGCCTCTGCCACTTGCGGAGTGACAGCGGCTCCCGGAGTGCTAATTCCAGGAGATCTTTGTAGCGCCCCATCCGTTCTGTAGTGACGAAAGCTCTGTAGGTCACGGTATCCAGGCGAGCTCCCAGAAAGACCAGCGACGTCGTTGGCTCCAGGTCTGACTTGTCTAGGTTGACTAGCCATCCCAGCCGCCTGAACAACGTTATCACAAAGTCTCGTTGCGCCTCCAGAACAGATGGGGATCTGTTGTGAGTGAACCCGTCGTCCAGATACATCGCGAACTGCACGTCCACTCGATGAAGGTATTGGACGATGGGCTGGGTCACGCGAGTGAAAAGCCATGGAGCCGACGATATCCCGAACGGTAGAACGTTCCACTGAAAGTGGCGACCCGCCAGGACAAACCGGAGGTATCTGCGATCGCCATGGTAGATGGGAATGTGCAGATACGCGTCCTGCAGATCGAGGGATATCATCGAATCCAAGGGCTCCAGCAACCGCATCACTGATGGTACGGTCAAGAGACGAAAATATGGCGGCCGCTCTAGGAAGGAGAGGTTGAACTCCTTCAAGTCGTGGATCAGCCGCCACTTTTTCGGGTCTCGCTTCGGTCGCACGAAGACCGGAGAATAGTACCCTGGAGTGAGGTTATGGGGCAGGAGTTCCTCCACCGCCCGTTTGGAGATGAGTGTCTCCACCTGTTCCAGCGTCAGTGCGAGCCGATCTCGTTCTAGCGGCCTCTCTGTTGGAAAACAGGTTAGCGGGGGGCGGTGTGTCACGGGAATACGAAACCCCCGCTCCAAAACCTTGCAGACGAAAGGATCGAGCCCCAATTGCGCCCAGTTGGCCACAAACCGAGAGAGTCGACCTCCCACTGGCCCTTCCCACGCCGGGACAACCTGTGGAGGCAGCTCGGGGGCCGCCCACGAGTCACTGCTTCCTCGGGGTACCTCCATATGCGCGGCCCCTGCCACGCTGACTTCCCTTCTTGGGGGTGTGCTTGGGAGAGGGGCCGGCATTGAAGTCACGACTTCTGTCCTGCCGACCCCCAAACCGAAAGGAAACTCCGCCAGTCTTGGCGTTACCCACGGGAGTGTTCGCGCCTCCCTTCCTCTTCTTGGGCGTATGCGTCTGAGAAGAGGCTCTACCCCCGCCAGCGGCCAGTCTGTTGGTCAATTCCTGCTGCTGACACTCCTGCCGCTGCCGGAGGACCCCGGCAATCTGCCCATCAAAGAGAGATGAAGATGACGCGGGAGCGGCCCGCAAGCGGTTCCGGAGCTCCGCCGGAAGGTTTGTCCGGGCAAGGAAACCATCTCTCCTGAGATTTGTGACCCCCGCCGAAATGCGGGAGGCGCACAACATCATCTGAGCGATGTTCCCCGCCACGGCGCCGAAACCGCGGTAAAGAGCCTTCGCCCCTCCCTCCATCCCCGCCTCCTTCGCAAAGGATGCCATACCCTGACAGGCATGCGCCACGTGATTGGCCAACCCCAGGATGCTCCTAGCCTCTTTGTCAAGATGGCTCAAGTGAGCGTCCGACACCTGGTGAGGTACGGAGGGGGCGGCCACCCGGCGAATATCGTCGTCCAGGACAGGGGGACAGAGGGGGAAAGAAGACTGTGCTACTGGGAGGGAAGCGCGCTGCTTCTCACCCAGAACCAGGGGGGGCAGGAGACGGCCTGGCGCCGCCGCGGCGACATTGGCGTCGTAATCCCTGCCCGCGGCCTGAAGGAGTCTGTGTGGCGGCAGTGCCACGAGGCGTTGGGTAGGCGCCTCTTCCTCGGCGCAGAATGTCTCCATTCTGGCCAGCTTGGTCGAGGAGGGTTCATCCTCAACCTCAACTAAGCCCACTTGACACCAGTCGGCGATAGCCGCCAGGCGTTCCTTGAGGTCAGGGGCATCCACTTGAGGCGTCTCCACAATGGTCAACTCGGGAGAGGATCTCCCTGAAGTGGACATCCCACCCTCCTGGGAAGCCACCTCCGGGGCCGACTTGTCTGGATCTGAGGAGGTGCCGGCAGGTGAAACAACCACCACCCTCCTCCTCTTGGGCGTGGACGGCGGGGAGGTCGAGGGCGAAGTAACCCCTTCCTCAACCCTAGTCTGCGCCGGCAGTCGTCTGTCCAGCATGGAGGAAACCATGTCCTTGACTGAGGACAGAATATCCTCAGTCAATCTCCTTGTATCAAAGGGAGGAGGAGAAAGAGGCCTCAACCTCCTCTTCTTGGACTTGTGTTTCCTCTTCCTCCTAGGCGAAAGTCGCCGGTCTGGAAAGGACTCGGCGTCAGGGGAGGATCTCCTGATGGGAGATCTCTCACCCCCACTACCCTGTGAAGAGACGTAAGTGTCCTTGGCGGCCGCCTCTCGACCCGATCCCGCCCCTGCCTCTGGCAAATCGAATTCCGCCGTGTCCTCCGAGATCACCAGGTCTGAAGCCGGCGACCTGGGATCGGACATGGCGGTGCCGGCGCTAGCGGTAGCGGTGGCGGTAGCGGACGGAGAGGGCCGCCTGGACGCCCTCAGCTTAGACTGACTCTCACTCTTCTTAACGGAGTTGCGATACTCGCGATGCTCCGCCACCGAGAGGTCAGCACATTCCTCACACCTGTCCGCGTCCGGACAAAGGTTGCGGCACAGGCGGCAAAGGCCGTGGGGGTCAAATCGCGCTGACTTCCTATAGCCACACGCCCCACAGAACGCCGAGTATGGCGAAGTCATACTCAGCAAGCAAAAAGAGAGAACGCGCGAGCGGCCGGCGCTATCCCCGCGCAAGCGGCAAGCGCTAAACAAACGCAGGCGGCAGCGCAATCCAACCCAGGCGACAAGCGCTGTCCAACCCAGGCGACAACCTACCAAGAGGAGGCGGCAGGCGCTATCCCCGCGCAAGCGGCAAGCGCTAAACAAACGCAGGCGGCAGCGCAATCCAACCCAGGCGACAAGCGCTGTCCAACCCAGGCGACAACCTATCAAGAGGAGGCGGCAGGCGCTATCCACGCGCAAGCGGCAAGAGCAACCAAGCGCAGGCGGCAAGCGCCAACCGCTACAGCAGAAAACAGAAGGGCAAGCGGTATGACCCCAGCGCCAAGCGCAAGGGACAGGCGGCACGCGCAAGCGGCCCCGAGATCACCGACCTGCACGGACTGCACGTGCAGAACGAGCACCCCGAAATCAACAACAGTTGACACGTCAACTGCAGTCAACAACCACTAACCCTGTCTAAAGGAGAGAGACTACTTCGCGAAAGGCAGTCTAACCACCCTCAGACAGAAAGAACAACTGAGAAGGAGAACAAAGTCGAGACAATAATCTTATTACTATCGAATTAGAGAGCTATCAAAACACAACATGCTTCGATGGCCGACAGAAAAGCAATGACCATATAAGGTAGGCCACCTGCCGGTGAGTGGTGAGTGCAGTTCACTTGAGCGATAACTCTGTCTTTAAGCTGTGTAAAGATTGTCGGGATTAGACAGATTAGGATAATTGGGCATATTGTTAACTATCACGGAGAGTATATTAAATAATAGAATAAATCGAATACACACAATGTTATTGTATCACTGGACTTCAGTAGCGACACTGGGGACACAAATGTGGTAAACATGACCAGCCTATTCTCTAGCATCTGCAATTCACAAAGATTCCTATTTCCCAGCAGTAAAATCGGTACCTGGCATTATAGAATGGTATTCTCAATGTGAACCTTCAGCGGCTGATCTGTTGTATTCTCCTAAGGAAGTGGACCAGGGACAATGTGTGGGCCAGCACTTTGAGCATGCATTGTGCATGGATAAATGCACTATATAAATTGACTATTATTATTATTATAAATATCAAACGTTTCAAAATCAGTTTGTGCTCAGTAAAATGGGCCAGCACATGCAGTATCCAAAAGGGTCAGTTCTCATTATTGATAATTGGTTCAGAATTTACACCCTTATCTTTATAAAGTAACCCTCATTGAATGCTTCCTTATAGCAATATATAATGCTGTCTTAAGTTGGAGTTTAAAGAAAGTATATATAGGTACACGGATTTCATAAGCACATTTCGATCAAGAAAAGACATGTATCATTTCTGAATACAAATAATTGAATGTTTGAATGATTGAATGGCCATTATAATATTAAGAAATTTATCTGATTAATGAACTAGAAATCACGTTTTCACCTGAGTGATAATAAATCATTTAACCGTGACATATTATTAAAATGTTTACTTCCAGAAACCCTAATGTATAGTCAAGACTCAATTCAGTTATACATGAAAGCAGATGTTAATATCTTCCTGAAATAGATCATCTTCACGTCATACATGTTTATGAAATATAAAGGTTTCGTTTACATGAGACAAGGACAAAAGGGGATCTATGTGCCAATCTATAAAACTCTTGTCATATTTTTCAGCAAGGTAATAGCAAATAACAAGTGTAATAATATCTATGGCAATACTCAATTATAAGTCTATAGCCCTGTTTATACGGCGAACTTTGCACATATGCAATATTGCTTATGGTAGTAATATATACACGTGAGAAAAAGTAAAAATACTATGTGTTCATACGTGTTTAATGTCTGCCTAAGCAAATGGGCTTCCAACTAATCTAATATCTGAGTAGAGAATTTCCTAAACATGCCAATTAATATGTTTCAGGTGTAAACTAAGTAAATGACATAAATGTATTATCTGTCAACATTGGTTTGACTATATCGCCCTAATTATAACGAAAATCGGACAGTCAGGTGGATTTCGAAGGTCACGGCGTGCAAGAAGGAGATTATCCTATATAGAGAATTTGAAAAACAATATTAAGTGTTTCTCAAGGTCTCTAATGTATTTTACCAACCTGTGTGAAGTCACTACGTCTGTATACGACGAATTTTTACTAGAATAGTGAAAATACCATATTTACTCTCGGTAGTAAACATTTGCACCTGCCATTGACTAGGTGCAAATTTGCTTACGGTAGTGAAATATTTGCTTACGGTAGTAAAATATACATATTAGCAAATGCGTCCATACGGCGAATTTTGCTCATATGAGCAAATTTGCATATATGTAATGGTTTACTCATATGCAAACGCTCGCCGTATAAACAGGGCATATGTCAACTTCAGAACCGGGAAACTTGTACACAAATATATTTATTTTTTAAATCGTAATGACAATTTATAAATAATTTTTTAAAAAGGCAACACATTTTCTTCGGTATTATTCCTAGTATCTATACAAATTTTAATTCTCTGATTTTTCGGGCTTCTAGCCATTAGACCACATACATTGGAATTCACAGCCTTAAAGGGAGAGTTCTGTCTCAATCTTGGACTTCTTTGCATTGCGTGAAATGATAACATGCTATATTGTACCTTATTTTGCAACTTTTTAATAACTTAAGACATACGCTGATAGAGTATTCACATAGTAACACATAACATGTCATAAAATTAATCAATACTTTGCTGTTATGCTGTAGCGACGTTTACCCCACTCGCTGCGCCGATGAATGGCTTCATTTCTCATTGTTTTATTTTTCAACAAATGTCGGCTTGTGTTTATCAAGTTGTGAAATATATAGTCATCAAAATATTACCTTCATTACTATCTTTCACTGTGTTTCAATCATGTATTAATACCCTATATGTGTAAACAGGAATATCCTCTCGAATTTCGTTTCTACAAAAAATACCCTGATAGAACCCTCCTTTTAAGGTGATGTTGGACCCAGACGTCAATTTCAGGTGAGTATTACATCATTTTTGACATACTAAGAGGAAGTTTATATTCATTCCAGTGCACTTTAGTGCACTTTAGCCATATGTAGTAAATATTGGTAATTTGAAGACGAACGTTCACAGCTGTTGGCATTTACGTTATTCAAAGCAGAATAACCTTTTCAGAAAAGAGAGTTTGCATTTAGTACCCTTATTGAACACCTCGAACACTTGACTTGAACACAACAACGATTTAACTTACATGTAGTTGTTGCTAGTAAGTCATTATTTCGTGTCAGTGGGAATATGGTGTCAAACTCAGTATTGTAACTTGTAGAAATACTTCATGGCATGTTCAATTAGGAATTAATATGCCAGGAAGCCTTTTAACATCAAACACACTGAATAAAGTTGTCCCATGAAGTGATTCTCTTTGTTCTTTGTTTGGATTCTCATTAGGAGGATAAAAGCTGGGGGCATTTGTACACATCAGTTCCTTTTGTGCCATGCAGCTTCTTTTGAATGTAGATTGTCCTACTGAAAGAGAGAATGCCAAATAAAAAAATATATATACACTCCATCTTGCCAATCGAAAAAATTAAAAATTTGTATTGGTACACTTTCCAACTGCCTTTAATTATGCACATTTGAACAAAATCCTTGAATTTTCAGGTAAACCTTTTTAATAAAATTCAATAACTTTTTGGGCAACATAAGTTAGTTGGAAGCAAGGAATTTTGTGTTATGTAAAACTTCTGTGTTTGCTGGTGTTTGTTGCAACAAAAAAACATGATGTGTAAATATTTTGTAAGTTTTTAAAGGCCAAGTTCACCCGTTCAACATGAACAATATAAAAGATTGCAAGCATTACCAGCACTATTCACTCAGGAGATGCCGATCAGTAATGAAAAATTACCGAATCAAATTGCAATACCCTTATGGTGTAAATGAGATCGTAAACTTAATTCATAATCTCATCTCCTTCTATTCCAAGAAACGATTTCTCATGTCATTATTCAGAATTGATTGTGGCAGTTCAACGGGTGCATTGCTTGTTGAGGATAGAGCCTTAATGAAGACATGTGTGCTCATACATTCGTTATTGAAGTTGATATAACATATGAAATGGTAATTGATTTCGGGTCCTTAAATTAGAATATTCCTACGCATTACTGTCACACGTAACTTGTTATTCACAATGTGAATGTTAGATTGTTTACAGTAAAATCAGGCATGTATTATTCAAATTTGGCTGAATCCTTATTGAGATTGGAGAATAATACTGAAAAATCAGGGGAATTGTCGCAAATTTGAGGGTACGCGTTTTAATAATATTCTCCTAAAAGATGGTAATACAACCAGACACATAGTATAGCTCATTTAAAGGCTGAATTATGCTGTTTATATGAATCTATAAACCGAAGCTCTACATTTCGGGTTTTGAGGGTACACTTTTTCAAAAATCTTCTCCTCGAAATTGGCAATACATAGAGACTCATACATTAGCTCATTTGGTAGCTGAAAGAATGTTCTTTATATGAATCTATCAACCTCATCTCTAGATCAAAACTTGTCCATGTTACAGAATTTTAAAAATGTAACTTTTACATCATGTAGGGGTCCATTAATGAGTGAGGGTTTCAAAGGGTTGTTGTCTTTGGAGATTTTTTGTAAAATAACTATTGAAGATGGAGACATGTTCGATAGCTCATTTTAAAGCAGAGAAACTGGTGAATAATCGAGAGTCCAATATGGAGTTCAAGGTCAAGCAAAAGTCTTGAAGACCTAAGTATTGCCTGTGGCAATCCTAGTTTTTTTTATTATTATTTGTACTTTTCTTGTGCGCCGGGTACAGCAAAATTGACTGCACCGATATCAATGAAACTAGCACAATTGATGGGCATAGGTGTAAGCTCGTGGCGTACGAAGCCCGATTTTTGATTTTTGCCCTCTAAAGGGGGAGATAATTCAAAACGTCAAAAAAATTCAAATTGCAATATCTCGAAAACTTATTAACTTATTTGCAAACAAATTGCACCAAAACGTAGGCGACAACTTGTTTCATCGAATGATGTCATAGCGAATTTCGGCCGTAATAATATATTTTTTGCTATTTTGAAACAACTGCATTTTTTTGAATTTTTTGCAGTTTGAGGGTTCACGTCTTCAACAATCTTCTTCTCCAGATCGGCAATACATAGAAACTCATACAATAGCTCATTTGGAAGCTGAAATACTGCTGTTTATATGAATCTATCAACCTAACCTCTAGATCAAACCGTTTCCGGGTTACAGCATTTTGAAAAAAGACCTTTTTGAAAATGCAGATTTCTGGGCAATGAATTTGCAGCGACCTAACTCTGTTTGTGTCTCATTTACAACAAAATTGACTACACCTACATCAATGAAATTGGTAGAAATAATGGGCCTAGGTATAAGCTTGTTGCGTACGAAATCCGATTTTTAATTTGCGGCCTCTAAAAGGGGAGGTAACTCAAAACGTAAAAAAAAATTAAATTGCAATATCTCGAAAACTTATCAAGATAATTGCACAAAACTACCACCAAAATGTAGGCGACAACTTGTTTAATCGAATGATGTCATAGCGAATTTCGGCCGTAACAATAGATTTTTCGCTATTTTAGAAAAACTGTAAATTTCTCGACTTTTCGGGTTTTGATGGTACACGTCTTCAAAAATCTTCTTCTCGAGATTGGCAATACATAGAGACTCATACATTAGCTCATTTGGTAGCTGAAAGAATGTTCTTTATAGGAATCTATCAACCTCATCTCTAGATCAAAACTTGTCCATGTTACAGAATTTTAAAAATGTAACTTTTACATCATGTAGGGGTCCATTAATGAGTGAGGGTTTCAAAGGGTTATTGTCTTTGGAGATTTTTTGTAAAATAACTATTGAAGATAGAGACATGTTTGATAGCTCATTTTAAAGCAGAGAAACTGGTGAATAATCGAGAGTCCAATATGGAGTTCAAGGTCAAGCAAAAGTCTTGAAGACCTAAGTATTGCCTGTGACAATCCTAGTTATTATTATTATTACATTTGCCCTTGGAGAGACATCGACGCATCAGTGAATGTATAGCATCATTTATCTCATCTCTGAAGTCAGTTTAAGCTACCCGTGTCATGTGTGATTTGTATGGTGTTCAAGAACATTGTCGAGATAGAGAGCATATGAAATAGTCATGAAATGTAGTAGCGAAAGAAATAGTGGACTTATAGGACTTATTTTGAAAGACACATACAAGTGTTAAGTTTGTATCTGTTGAAAATGTTATTTTCTTGACGTATAGCGTGTATTTATCCATTATCATTCATACTTGATAATGGTGCAAGAATCTGTATTTAAACGTCCTGCTCTCTGCATTCATTATTAATTTATTCCTTATACATGTTTGCTATTTCTAAATACCCCTCAATGAATTGTAATGCTGCATAAGCAAACAAATGAGTCACTACAATAATTTAATGGCAAGTGAATTTTAAATTTAATATAAAACACAAATAATGTCAAGCATATTATACATCATTATCAAACATTGGTGCGAAATGCATTTGAAAAATTTCATTGATTATCTGGACTGAGCAAAAATTTCTATTCAACAAATTTATGACATTCTCAAAATCATTGATGTGCATATCAATGAAAGAGACTGATGCATCGATAAAATTGCAACAATGGTACCTTTATAGGTGTTTATCCAGTGAGGGATACACATATAGTGGTGGCCTTCAATATAATTCTAAAAGAATAGAACGTATGTAACGATGGCATTTGCAACAATGTTACCTTTACCATAGTTTATTTAGAGTTTTTTTAGTAATCAATGTTGAGTAATCAATGATCTCTATTAATATCATTGTTGTCGTACTTCCATTTTGCTGACACTTGTAGTCCATAAATATAAAATAATATGACTGACTTTCAGGATGATGCAACATTGAAAAATTATAACGCTTTATCATCAATGATTATTGTATATTATATGATTTGCGTAATAATGCCTCAAGGGATATTCATTAACTAAGCTAAAATTTCTTACTGATATTTGTGCTCATCAACGTATTTTAACACTTGCATTTTTAATACCATTATATAACGGTCAATATATAAAATGTTTATTTATGTATACATATTTTACAAGATGAATTAGGACACACAAATTAATTTTCAGTTAGTCCTGAGATTATTGATTATATATTCCTTAAAGGACATTATCTCAGTTGTTCATTTCTGTTGGTATAATAATTTCAGATCAATCTAATTTAATATATCATCCTATTTACTGGTGTAAATTCAAGTATGTGAACATCTGAAAACACATACGATATATCTTTCGATCTCCGCCCTGTATGCGTGTGGGAATAGATTTCGGGGACAGAAACAACATGTTATTAGGAAAGGGTCATTTTGAGACCCAACACGATATTTCTACTTTTTATAATTAGTCTCATGTCCCTGGGTGCCTGTCTCCCCCATCACAACAAACATTTTCCTCAACCCCTGCAGGTGCTTGTCTTTTAATTCATTTTTATTTCAAAGAAAAAAACAACACATTTTTACATCAGGCTTTAGATAAATAGTAAATACTATTCTGTGTATCTCCCTTAATTTCTATTTTTCCATTCCATTTGAACAGGCTTGCCATTAAATGGGATACCCCGATCTACTTTATAGGATACATTTTCACTAGGATAGCATAGGCCTACTCTTCAGTTGAGGAAATAGAGCCTTATTAAACACAGAAATAAGGGAATCCGTATGCAATATAATTTGAGAGACTACAAAACAAAGGGAAAGCTTTATTTATATGTAAAATAACTATTTCGATGGACTTAGTATGTATAGGAAAATGTGGAATATAAAATTTATATTTTATAAAAGAAAACACTGGGTGAGAAAAACGTTTTGTATTTAATTGAATTATGTACATACTTTTAACAAATCTAAATATTATTCTTTAAAAAAAGCATTATTTATTTTATCTTTTTGTTATATTTATGCATTGACAAAAAATTATTTTATTCTGGGAGATTGTTTTTGAAAATCAAAGTAAGAACATGTGTCATAAAAGTAAAATGTATGTGTAAAAAATATAATCAGTTTATTTTATAAATGAAATTGGTGACTAGAACTCCCATTATGCATCATCTAACAAAATGAAAATTTACAATAGAAATAGACAGGAGTTACTTCCCTTATCAAGTTGGCCTTGACATTGATGTGCAATGTGACAGAGGGGAGCAATGTTGTGATTTAAAAGGGATATAAAATCCAAGAATAGGTAAGAATTTGAACAAATCATTTTTGTAGATCTCAACAGCATATGTTTTGCAACATACACAACATGTCTAGTATTCATTCATTACTGATAAAAAGATTGTAGAAATTGTAAAACCTCTTCTCAGATCATAAAAAGTGTGTGATACTGCAGACACAAATATTATTTTGCTTGACAGGGTCTATTTGGTTGTCTTCAACAAAACAAAATGTCGCTGAGTATACTCAGCTGAGTTTGATTTCGGACTCACTTGAGCACAGACTCAAGACGTTTTATAACCTCAAAATTTGAGTCGATCTCAACTGAGTCTAAACTCACTGAGTTGAGCACAGAGTTGAGTTGAGTACAGAGTTTGTTTTATAACCTCGGGGCCAGGAAGACAGGGCTGTTAACAAACACGATCCAGAGCTGAAACTGCACTTGTAGCCAGGAACTTTCCTGTCTTTTGGTAAGAATCTTGCATAATGTGTAGTGATTGTTTAGTCAAATGGTTATTTTTACCCAGTGGAGAGGTAAGCAACCTTTGGCTAAGTATTTTGAGTATTTGATTTTTACTATTTTAACCGAAAAACTATTGAAATGGAATATATGTAAATCAATATATTTTTACAAAACAATTACAATTTATCAAAGCATATCGTATCTTATATTTGCTAAAGCTAGACACGTTTAAGCTCCATTTTATTATTCCTGGTTTTTACCACATATTTGTTCAACTATCTGTCATTAAATGATGGTTTAATTTAGACCTGATGGGCTATTTACGAATGAATATTATATTAGAACAAACATAAAAGATCACATACACACAATACATGCTCAAACCCTGAAAAACCATGCGAACTGGCTACTGATGTGGTACTGATGTGGTATTGTTAGGATATAGGACCTCAGCCTATGACATGTCCGTGTGTTTTCTGAAATACATTGTCTGCGTATTATGTTTTCTCAAATATGTCATTTATTACATTTTGGACCAGAAAGTAGAAAATAATACTTCAAGAGGAAGTTTCAGCCTGAAATACATACATGTATGTGTTTGAACAATAATGACTAGTCTTGACAAAAATAATTTCTATAGAGATAGAACGAACCTAGACGGGTAAAAATGAACACTTGTTCGCCACATATATATCTTTTTCAATACATCATGTAATAATATCGATATGTTGCACATGTGTCATACACTCTAGTAGTCATTCCGATAACTAAACAGAATTAATAACCTGAGACATCTGCCTGAAAGGTTTCATGGCAGACCACCTAGATATAGATACACTGTTATCATTAACCCAAATAAAATTCACCATAATCTCCACACAAACTCGATAACTGGCATCTTGGCATGATGAGAAGCAGTTTGCGCATAGTCTCTTTACAGCGGTACAGGATAAAGCTGGAGAAAAAAGTTCACATGTTGATAACATTATTTAGAATTCAATTTATTAGCTGATACAAGGTGCATTCCATGACAGAGTCGGTAATAGAAAGGTAGATATGGTGTTGAAATCAGCCAATACTGTCGACATTTAAAATAAGAAACTTTAAAGCAAGTTATAGTTTTTGACATCGTCTTTCACATGCATTTAGATAAATTGTCACATTGGGATTTTTCTTCTGACATAATAGGTATTTGCAATCAGGAAAACGTGATTTTTTTATATAAGAAGTACAAGCTTGCAGATAAATGTTACTAAACGGGATATTTGAGTTGGCGTTCTTTCTAACTATAGAAATGAACGTGTCATATCGACCAGATCGATGTTAGAAGTATTCAGCTATAGTCAAACATCAGCAAGCCTTCAAAACATTACTCTCTAAATAGTTTTAATTGATAAATCAGAGAAATACTTGAACTTACCTGTATACATATCACATTCTGATTGACTAGATTTGCAATTGCAATAATATTCAATGTTGTTGTGCGTGGTACATATACTGATATGTTTATATAAACGTTAAAATTGTGTATATAAATAACAGTGGAAAATTATAATTTTTAGGAGTAAAACGGCTGTTCCAGATCTTTAATGTGTATATAATGTTCTATAAAATTGGAAATATTTTAAATGTATTGACTTATTGTTTGAATAAGGAAATGAATTGGTTTAGTTTTGTGAATGAAATGCTGAAAATTGGTGTCCGATTTAATCATAACAGCATATAATGGTCATCAATGTTTACGTGAAATTAACATTTTGATATTAAAACTATATTTTGTGCGAAGATATACTCATTGTATAATAGATAAATACATAATTTCGGATTACATGATCCTATAAGAATTCACTTTCGGCTGATTCAGCAGATATGTGAAAGTGCCAGAGCTTTCAATCCTGTCTTTATTGCTGATATATATGCTTGATTCCTTGGCTATTTTGCGCCATGGTCTAGACGCTGTTGTCAGAAAAACAAAATGACCTGACAGGCAGTATTTTCTATTTACACCGTTTCTTGATAATGCAATCGCAACATTTCTTTACCACAATTGTATATTCAATTCTTGACAGTCTGCTTTTTTTATAAGACGTCCAAATCATTTCATCAACTGTCAGCGATTGAATTAAGTATTATTAAACTAAATCTTCTGTTTTTTCATACTTGTTTTACTTTGAAGAATCTTCCTGACATCATTTTAGGTTTCTGCAATTTTTAGCACAAGCCATTCCAATTGTGAGTGAGACCGAATATAGAATGAACAGATTGCATATTACACAGGAGTCAATAGAAGTGGTAGAGTTATTTGTTTAATTTCGTAAGGGTTCATTCAATTTGGTCTACATTTAAATTAACGTGGTTTTTAAATTGTTTGTAAATTATACATTTATGTCAAGACATAACTTGTTATTCATAAAACAAGAAATCATGGAACGTTCTTACGTTCTATTTCTTTCTTAAATAACTACAGGGTAGTTTGTTTGTTGACCTGTATGAAGACCGTAATAATATATCTGAATGTTCAATCATAATTTTTCCAAAAGATTTACTTCCAAATGAACTTCACGAATACTGTGAAACTGTGAATACTGTCAAGGAGCATTTTTAGGATCAAAGCATAGAAGTTGGTTAATCATGGTCATGTGGGAAGGTTTGTTTATGATTATACTGAATGTTGGATAGGGTAACAACAGACAAAACGAATTAACCTCAAGCTAACTTAAATAAATGATTGCTACTAATACTCCTTGACAGGTTTGATGGTTATACTCGAACCCCCAAAAAATTCTTAATATGTACATTTGATATTGAAGTTTTGCTATATCAAACGTTACCTTAACATTTATATACTCATGGTTATAATTGTCGACACCCCCTAATAGTTAAAGGAATGAACTGTTTTATAAACAAAGAAAGGTGTCAGGTTCGATTATTCTTTGTTACTTCTGGATGTCTTTTTGTGAATATTGTCCTTGAGCATTTGCTATTTCTCCACTTGTACTTTAAAATACCAAAGAAAGAGGAATATAAGAAAAATGAATTTTATTCAAAAGAATGTATTCCTTGTGTTTTGAGATATTGGCATTGCTATATTGTTACAGTGTTTGAGTGTTCTCATTTTGGCTCTAATACATAATGAACAGTTGCATTTGAAAAAAATATTCTGAACTCAAATATACACAAAATCGTTCATGGGGTCTCATTCGCACACAATACATACATGATAAGTATTATATATGTTACATCATGCGTTTGTGCCATTTAATTTCTAAAATACCATAATATCGAGCAGTATTAATTATCCATGCATTTAATTTGCTAAAAATCATGTTCTGTTTAGGGATGTCAACCATTTTTACCATGAGTATATATTCTTCATGACGTCATAGTTGCTTGCCTTTCACGACTGTTTCGTAAACGAACGGGATGTCAGCCGTTGATCGGGAAAACGAAAGCAGTCTATATCATTTATGTAATGATTATCATACTGATGCATAGTCGTATTTTATTATATCACCAATCAGTGAAATATTGAAAATCAACGAATCATTACATATTTAGCAAAACAAGTTTAGGATGCATGGGTACTAAGACTACCTAAATCTAACATTGAACGTCCACCGGAGGTGAATGAGAACGATATTCTTCTTTATATGGTTCAAAACACTTTAAAATCAGTGCATCGTGTTTATGATATGATTTGGTAAAATTATGTGTCTTCGTTTGAAATAAAGACATGTAAAACGTTTAACATGTTCGAGTCGATACGCTCATTTGGTCGCCATATTTGTTGAAATTTCAAGAGAAGATTCTAAAGTGACGTCACTTTGTAGCAAAGCGATAATGGCCCGTCGTCATCGTTGAGAGGGCCGTTATCATTTGCAGCGGCCCGGTCATTTCTGATAACAAGAGGGCGGTTTCATGATAATTCCATCCATTTTAGCTATCATGGATTGCATTCTCTTATAGTGCAGTGCGGAATGCGTGCAAACTTAAGGCTAGCAAATATTGTAACTATCACATTAACTATTATTTTATTTACCACATAAAGGGTAACCCGTTTCATAAACAACATCATCGAAGTTGAAAAGGGTATTTTACCCAAACCTCTTATGCTGCCGTCTGACCTTCTACTTTAATTCAGCCCCTGCATGTTTCATCTTAAAGTCACTGAGGTCTAATAACAAACTAGTGTTCATCAAAGGTCCTATGACTTGGGTCCGTCAATGTAGATTGTGGACCAGGTAGTTGTCTGATTGTCGTTTCTTTTCTCGTCTTGCAACAAAGAATATGAGAACATATGTAAAATATTATGCAAAGTAGAAAGGATATATGTAGGAAATTCAATATTATGAAATGAGGATTACATATCTTGACATGATTTGAGATATCAAGCAGTTTATTATTGACTGGATGAGTTGTTGCAGACAGAGGTGGTTGGGTATGTCATATCCCACATGATGGAACCTGAAATTACGGTGTCATAAGTAGCCGTTGGTTCTGGGATGGGATGTACTAGCAGAACACTGGAGAACAGATTAGTCGTTTGTCCTATAAAATGTATTAGTTTTTTTAGGCAAAAATACAAAATTTAGGATTTTTATTTTGACATTTGTCGGTGTATGTGTAATGTTTAGAATGTCATGTCTTGTTTTTTTTCCTTTAAAGTCACAAAATGTGTGTGTTATATTGTGTTTCTTACCTTATGTAAGTTTTACATTTGATCCATTCTAATAAGTGATGTCACAGACCTTTTACATGGAATATTATTAACTTAAATATATAGTTGTAATTGAATATATTAAAAATCGAAATAATTGAGACGTCTTGAAATGAAAGCCATTTTGGTATGGAAGATTTTTCCTTGCACGATCAAGTTCCGTTTCACTTTGTCTGGTTAACCTCTCCAGACAAATGAGAAGCAATTGTGTGCCTGTAATTCATTGATCATATCTGCCTATGGGTTAGGAATTGAAATAAAGAGGTTGTTAAATATTTGCAAAATAAGACTTTTGAGAACTATTATTTTACCCATAGGTTTGCCATCCCTTCAAGACCATACAGTCATCAGATTTTCTAGAAACTTATTTTTATATTATCAATGTAATTTACTGTTTTCAATATTTATTATACATGTAAGACCAGAAAATTAAGTGTTTAGCATTATTTATTACCTATAGCTACATGTACAAGGGCAATCATGTGACGTGACGTCATAAACAATATTATGACGTCACGCTTCGTCTATGACGTTAGTTTCTAATAACGCGACGGCAGGTCGCCAGCCAATGGATTTTATCTTGTTTTAATTAATTTCACGACTTCAGTAATAAACAGATTATGATATTTGTGTCAATGTCATAATGTGTTAACGACACTCGCGCCTGAATATCAGTATATCCCGCGCTCTTCCTCGAGAAATACTAATATTCATGCACTCGTGTTGTAAACATAGTATGACATAGCCACTCATGGATTATCCTCTATATATATTCAGACTTTGTGAAAGAGATTAAAAGTTCCTGTGCTGAACAACGGATTCTCTCAAAAGATTACTCACGTCAGTCTTCCCACATTAGCCTCTGTTACGATTTAGTCATACAGGGGCGTTCAATAAGTGTTGCAACTTCAATATAAAACCAACCTGCGTAGTAAAGTTTTTACTTTTATTTTTCAATATAGTTACCCTTCACCTCAATACACTTATTCCATTTCTCTTTAAGACTTTTGATGTCGTTTTTGTAGAAGTCTTCCGTTTGCCCCCCTAACCACGCCTCTGTGGCAGCTTTGACGTCTTCGTCATCCCGGTAGTGCCTTCCACGTAGGGCGGATTTCAGGTATCTGAACAGGAAGTAGTCACTGGGGGCTAGGTCTGGGCTGTAGGTAGGGTGGTTAAGCTGTTCGAATCCACAATCACGTATAGCGGCCTGTGCAACTCTTGACTTGTGGACTGGAGCGTTGTCATGCAAAATCAGAACACCACGTGTCAACATTCCACGGCGTTTCTGTCGAATTGTCTTTCGCAATTCTTGCATTAGGTTGGCATAATATTGACCATTCATTGTAGTTTTGGTTGGCAAGTAATCAATTAATAATATGCCTTTTGCATCCCAAAAGATTGTCGCCATAACCTTGCCAGCTGATGGTTGAGTGCGAAACTTCAGGGGGGCGGTGAACTCGGGTGCTTCCATGCTTTGATTCCAGTTTAGTTTCCGGGTCCCAGTGGTGGATCCAGCATTCGTTTCATCCGCATTAAACCGACCCAGGAGCTCCATGCAACTTTCGGTTCTTTTCTGGCGATCTTGTGCTGTGAGGTTTCTGGGTACCCATCTTGCAGATACCTTGGACATGCCAAGATGGTCATGAATTATTTTGTCAACACTTCCAACTGATATCTGGAATTCCAGAGACAGTTCAGAAACTTTAACACGGCGGTCAGCTAAAATTCGTCTTTCGATAGCAGCAATAACTTCCGGTCGGGTGACTTCAGATGGCCTGCCTGACCGTGGGTCATCGTCTAAGGACTCCCTGCCCCGCTTGAACTGAAGAGACCAGCGACAAACTGTTGAAAAGTTAGGAGCATCCTTACCCATCACATTACACATACGATTATGTATTTCTGTAGCTTTGCATCCCTCTTTAGTAAGGAACTTGATCACATTTTTGTTTGAGAGAATCCATGATTATGGAGACCCCTAGGTCAGCGCAGCTATTATATCTAAATAATTGTTATGTCTAGAAATAATTTTGACATGTGTCAGTGTTATGTTTTGACTATAGTAACACCTGCTATAAGCTGACACTATTTATGTAAACACCAATGCCCCGCTTGCAACACTTTTTGAACGCCCCTCGTATTTCTCTGATATAGTAAAATCGAGTGTGGCAAAACTCGTACGTCCAATTCTCTCCCTACTCTCTATCCAATGAAATCACATCTTACATTGACTATCATCCACTGGGTTACTTGCCTGACTAAAAATGGACTTTCTAATTTGCATTTTACTTACAAATCTTATGTAAATTATACCATTTATACTATCATCTATTTTTATCAGGATGTTAAAGTTAATGTTTATCACCGACTGAAATAACACACATCGAAGTTCTCATATCTAAAGAAG
Organism: Gibbula magus; assembly: GCA_936450465.1. Taxonomy (NCBI): domain Eukaryota; kingdom Metazoa; phylum Mollusca; class Gastropoda; order Trochida; family Trochidae; genus Gibbula; species Gibbula magus. The sequence continues at coordinate 97,427,969 of OW388289.1, read as the reverse complement.
AAGCGTTTATCCAGCAATTCTGCTGTGTGTCGAGGATTGAAACATTTAACTCTTTGTGACCGAGGATGATACTTAACGTGTTCATTCTTCCACATTTCTGTTACTTATTGGTTGGAGGCGCAAACCGCCTCCAATCTGATACGCAGTTGGATTTCACACTATATTACTGTTGGAATATTCAAAATAAACTTTCGACCAATCATGCTTGGCCTCTTCATAGTTTGGAAAAAGCATATGACCAACGAACACGGCTGTAACAAATTTGTAACCACGTGACCATGTGGGTTATACGAAATAATTATCCCCTTTTACTGCGAAAAGAGATTTTGTCTAAACATCTAAAATAGAAACGACCGTTGTGTTATTCTGAGTCTGAATGTTAGTAAACATAAGATTTTTCAATTCAAAGCCATTTTACACCTCCATGAGCAGACATGTACCAATTCAAGTGCATAATTTCGCACTGCAGTTTCGGAAAATCCAAAAAACTTTACAAGCTAATGTTATACCCGCGGAGCAAGCATTTACTAAACGATAATAGTGGTTGTCAATCAACACACCAACCTTCCACTCAGTTATCAATATTTTCAATGCCAATCAGACTTGCATAATGGTAGGCCTACTCAACGTACTGTTATTGAATTAATGATAGTGAAGCTTGTACATGTATAAGCACATATTGGATAGAACCATATTTATGTCCAAACTGATAGCACCAAGCATTATCCTTGTATTAAAAAAGGTCCATATGCCTTCCTTCCACAGATAAACAGAATATGCTTCATAATCAATCGAATTGGTACACTTTAAATTTGCAAATGTTTAACAAATGGTTGACTGCGTGTTTCAGGGAAAATAGGCCTACATATTCTTATTGCTGGAATCTAACAATGACACAACTGTCAACAACGTTTTGATCAATTTCATAATATAGGCCTACTTCAAAATTGGAGCAAAAGCACCCGGGAGTTGCGCTTTAAAATAAATCGGGGAAGTTGAATGTTCACTTTCATTTTCAAATGATAGATTATATATAATTTTATTTTATTTATGAATAAATAATGTATGTAAATTGAAAAGCATATACACAACTTAAATGATCGAGGTAAAATTCTTTTATTTGCGACTTTTGAATTGAATAACTAATTGTGTGATTATTAATCAAAGCTTTTACCCCCCAAAATGACCATAATTCAGGCTTCATTTTGCTATATGTCCATATGACATACATATCCTTTTTATAATATATTTTAGCCTTAACAAGATGCCTCCAACCATGCCTTTTTAAAGGCTTTTCTTGTTGTATGTATGTATAATGTTTTATATATACGCTCTGCCAATACAGTATATCGTGCTACCTCCTAGCTCATACATGTAAATATATGAAGGCATATTGCAAGGAAAGCATGTTAGCCATCATTGTAAGCTGTGGAGACTGAAATGTACATTCCATAGAGAAAATTCGTCAGTGATGGAATACCATTTACAGCAGCTTGAGTAATATGTTCCCAGTGGGTTCTTATTGTACCTCGTTAATGTATTCATTCGTTCACGGTCATTGTCTTGGCGTCGAGGTGTTCTCACGAGAATACATCTGATACAAGGAACACGAGTACAGTGCTGAATGACATAAGTTGCATATTTGTGAATAATGAGTATGCAACGATGATGCATACAAAGGATTGACAATCTCACTTAACGAAAAAGGAATGTGGAAGATATCACAATCATTTGTAACAAAAGAATCCACTTTTTTAAATTTTGTTCATAAAATTTAATTCATTTGCTATGTTCCTTTTAATTAGAATTCCACAGTTAAAGGAAAGAGACTCAATAGAATAAACTATGAATAAATCATAAATATTCACAACCTTGATTAGTTTGTTTTTTATGTTTTCTATACTTTGAACAACGCATGTGAATTTCCCAATAGATAATAGTCACTGTTTGACATTTTTCAGTATTGCCGAGGTTCATTTTAGAAGTGGCATACTTGAGAAACAAGATTTTCTGGATAACAAATTTCGTAGTTGCCACTCCTTCATCATGTGAAATGTGGTGTAAATACATAGTGGGATATATACTTTACAGAATGATAGCAATTGAGTTGTTATGAATGTATTCATCACAGTTTCAGCATGCTTTGCACAATATAATAGTATGTTTTTGTTTAAACATCATTATTTATACTCACCGTTGATAGTTAACAATATGCCCAATTATCCTAATCTGTCTAATCCCGACAATCTTTACACAGATAAAAGACAGAGTTATCGCTCAAGTGAACTGCACTCACCACTCACCGGCAGGTGGCCTACCTTATATGGTCATTGCTTCTTCTGATGGACAGACACGAAGCCGAACGCGACCGAGGGGAGGCCGGGAGGGAACTTACGATTGTTAACTATCAACGGTGAGTATAAATAATGATGTTTAAACAAAAACATACTATTATTTAATATACTCTCCGTGATAGTTAACAATATGCCCGATTGCCACAGAGGTGGAGGGGAGCGAGAGGCTCCTAAGAGGGATAGCTCTGTCTTAACAAGAGTCAAGTTGGTGAGCCAATGCCACGTAACCAGCCTGAACCCCGATGGGGTTCATCTGTCAACCGGAGGGTTAAGCTTGACCCAACTCGTAACCGGAGGGACTCTCACCCGCGTGGTCACCAACTAAAGAAAAGACAACAAACGCATCACTAAAATCATCGAGACTATGTTTAATAGCAACTCCAGACTGGTCAAGGAGCAGCCGAATTAACGAGGGGGGGGTAGGCCTCTTCGGTACGAGGCCGACGGAACTCGTTGCTGGGCGTACACCTGTGCGCCCAACCGATGAATCCCCTCCATGTCCTCGTTGGAAATGTCTCTCAGATAGTGATTGGCGAACACCAGGCCCGACTTCCAGAAACAGCCGGCCATGATGTCCGCCACTGCCATGTTACTGTGAAGAGCCATCGTAGCCGAGATGGCTCTTATCTCGTGTGGATTGGCCCTCGCTGGCGGGTCGAGGCCCGCGGCCTTGTAGGCGTCCAACACTGCCGAGCGGAGATACACACTGAGTTGACGCTTGTCTAACTCCCGAACACTAGTCTGGGAGTGCGGGAGAAAAAGTTTCCTTCTCCCTTGACGTAGTGTCTTGGTCTTTTCGGTGTAGATCCGCAGGGCTCTCACCGGACAAAGGAGCCGATCCTCGTCCGTCGGATCTATGCTACCGGAAAGAGACGGTAACGAAAAGGTTCTACCCCTTTCGTCTGCGGCTTGGTTCTTACAAATGAACTCAGGGGCTAACCCCAGTGACGCCGACCCCCCGTCTCTCACCTCAAAACGCAAGAGGTCCGCCTGGAGAGCGTGAAGCTCTGAAATCCTGGCTGCGGACCCCATCGCAACCAAAAGGCTGTTTTGATGGTGAGACGGAGAAGAGTCGTCTCTGTCAACGGCTCGTAGTGGTCCGACTTGAGATGGTTGAGCACCACTGTCAGGTCCCACTCCGGCGGCCTGAGTTTCCTCCGCCCGTCCTCATTCCGGTAGGTCTTAATCAGTTCTTTAAGGACCGAGATGTCCACCTGGGGCTCACGCTTCCTAAGGACTGACATGACCGCCGCCAGGTTGGTGTTAATTGAGGAAGCTTTGAGCTTCCTCACCTCTCGTAGGTACACCAGGTACTCAGCTACCTGCGGGACCGTTACCGCCTGGATGGCATACCCCTCCTTCGCGCAGAAGGCGGCGAAGGCGCCCCACTGGGCGTCATAGAGATTCCTCGTGGAGGGTCTCTGCGAAGAGGCGACCGCTTCGGCAACGGACTTGGAAAACCCCGCCCCTGTCAACCCCCTTTGGAGACAAACCAGGCGTGAAGGTGGAGCGCCTGGGGGTTCTCGTGAACCCGCCCGCTTGGTTTGCTCGTCAATAGGTCCCATCTCAGAGGGAGGGGGACAGGGTCTTGGCGGCACATCCTCCTCAGGGGAACGTACCAGGCCCTGGCTGGCCACAACGGAGCTATGAGCAGGAGTTGAAGTACTCGTGTCTCCTGTACCTTCGCCACCACGTGACTCAGGATGGCTTGAGGGGGATAGGCGTAGGCGACCATCCCCTCCCATCCTAACGCGAGCGCATCGAGAGCCCACGCGGCCGGGTCCGGTACGGGGGACACGTACGTCGGCAACTGGTGGTTGAGCCGAGTCGCAAAGAGGTCTATGTGAGGTCTGCCGAACCTCAAACACAGACTCTCGAACACCCTCGGGTGCAACATCCACTCCGTCGAAGGAGGTTTGTCCGGTCGAGACAAGGCGTCCGCCAGGACGTTCTTGGCTCCCGGGATGTGCACCGCTCTGAGAGAGAGTCCGAGACTGTCCACTAGGTGAAACAGCTCCGCCACCAGTTGAAGTAGAGAGTCTGCCTTGGTTGACCCCTGCTTGTTTATGGCCCAGGCCGCCGCTGAGCTGTCCGTGTGAACACACAGGACCTGCCCCCGCAGGCGACCTGACCAATGGCTGATCGCCAGCCTTATGGCGTCCAATTCGAGGACGTTGATGTGGCGCCGCGCTTGCGCTGGCGACCACACCCCCGCCGTTTGGTCCGAGTCTAGGTGGGCTCCCCACCCCTGGGTGGAGGCATCCACGTATAGCTGAGACGTCGCTGGGGGCTGCCTGAGAGGCACTCCTCCCAGCACGTTGGATTCCTGCTGCCACCAGGAGAGGTGGCGTCTCAAACCGGTTGGGATCGGGAAGACATGACGGCAAGTCTTCTCCCTGACGTGCGTGTTGACGAAGATCTGCAGGGGCCTGAGCTGCAACCGACCCCTTCGGGTGAAGTGTTGGGTCGCGCTCAAGAACCCCAACAGCCTCTGCCACTTGCGGAGTGACAGCGGCTCCCGGAGTGCTAATTCCAGGAGATCTTTGTAGCGCCCCATCCGTTCTGTGGTGACGAAAGCTCTGTAGGTCACGGTATCCAGGCGAGCTCCCAGAAAGACCAGCGACGTCGTTGGCTCCAGGTCTGACTTGTCTAGGTTGACTAGCCATCCCAGGCGCCTGAACAACGTTATCACAAAGTCTCGTTGCGCCTCCAGAACAGATGGGGATCTGTTGTGAGTGAACCCGTCGTCCAGATACATCGCGAACTGCACGTCCACTCGATGAAGGTATTGGACGATGGGCTGGGTCACGCGAGTGAAAAGCCATGGAGCCGACGATATCCCGAACGGTAGAACGTTCCACTGAAAGTGGCGACCCGCCAGGACAAAACGGAGGTACCTGCGATCCCCATGGTAGATGGGAATGTGCAGATACGCGTCCTGCAGATCGAGGGATATCATCGAGTCCAAGGGCTCCAGCAACCGCATCACTGATGGTACGGTCAAGAGACGAAAATATGGCGGCCGCTCTAGGAAGGAGCGGTTGAACTCCTTCAAGTCGTGGATCAGCCGCCACTTTTTCGGGTCCCGCTTCGGTCGCACGAAGACCGGAGAATAGTATCCTGGGGTGAGGTTTTGGGGCAGGAGTTCCTCCACCGCCCGTTTGGAGATGAGTGTCTCCACCTGTTCCAGCGTCAGTGCGAGCCGATCTCGTTCTAGCGGCCTCTCTGTTGGAAAACAGGTTAGCGGGGGGCGGTGTGCCACGGGAATACGAAACCCCCGCTCCAAAACCTTGCAGACGAAAGGATCGAGTCCCAATTGCGCCCAGTTGGCCACAAACCGAGAGAGTCGACCTCCCACTGGCCCTTCCCACGCCGGGACAACCTGTGGAGGCAGCTCGGGGGCCATCCACGAGTCACTGCTTCCTCGGGGTACCTCCATATGCGCGGCCCCTGCCACGCTGATTTCCCTTCTTGGGGGTGTGCTTGGGAGAGGGGCCGGCATTGAAGTCACGACTTCTGTCCTGCCGACCCCCAAACCGAAAGGAAACTCCGCCAGTCTTGGCGTTACCCATGGGAGTGGTCGCGCCTCCCTTCCTCTTCTTGGGCGTATGCGCCTGAGACGAGGCTCTACCCCCGCCAGCGGCCAGTCTGTTGGTCAACTCCTGCTGCTGACACTCCTGCCGCTGCCGGAGGACCCCGGCAATCTGCCCATCAAAGAGAGATGACGACGACGCGGGAGCGGCCCGCAAGCGGTTCCGGAGCTCCGCCGGAAGGTTTGTCCGGGCAAGGAACCCATCTCTCCTGAGATTTGTGACCCCCGCCGAAATGCGGGAGGCGCACAACATCATCTGAGCGATGTTCCCCGCCACGGCGCCGAAACCGCGGTAAAGAGCCTTCGCCCCTCCCTCCATCCCCGCCTCCTTCGCAAAGGACGCCATACCCTGACAGGCATGCGCCACGTGATTGGCCAACCCCAGGATGCTCCTAGCCTCTTTGTCAAGATGGCTCAAGTGAGCGTCCGACACCTGGTGAGGTACGGAGGGGACGGCCACCCGGCGAATATCCTCGTCCAGGCCAGGGGGACAGAGGGAGAAAGAAGACTGCGCTACTGGGAGGGAAGCGCGCTGCTTCTCACCCAGAACCAGGGGCGGCAGGAGGCGGCCTGGCGCCGCCGCGGCGACATTGGCGTCGTAATCCTTGCCCGCCGCCTGAAGGAGCCTGTGTGGCGGCAGCGCCACGAGGCGTTGGGTAGGAATCCTCAGTCAATCTCCTTGAATCGAAGGGAGGAGGAGAAGGAGGCCTCGACCTCCTCTTCTTAGACTTGTGTTTCCTCTTCCTCTTAGGCGAAAGTCGCCGGTCTGGAAAAGACTCGGCGTCAGGGGAGGGTCTCCTGACGGGAGATCTCTCAACCCCGCTACCCTGAGAAGAGACGTAGGTGTCCTTGGCGGCCGCCTCTCGACCCGCTCCCGCCCCTGCCTCTGGCAAATCGAATTCTGCCGCGTCCTCCGAGATCACCAGGTCTGAAGTCGGCGACCTGGGATCGGACATGGCGGCGCCGGCGCTAGCGGTAGCGGTGGCGGTAGCGGACGGAGAGGGCCGCTTGGACGCCCTCAGCTTAGACTGACTCTCACTCTTCTTAACGGAGGTGCGATACTCGCGATGCTCCGCCACCGAGAGGTCAGCACATTCCTCACACCTGTCCGCGTCCGAGCAAAGGTTGCGGCACAGGCGGCAAAGGGTGTGGGGGTCAAATCGCGCTGACTTCCTATAGCCACACGCCCCACAGAACGCCGAGAATGGTGAAGTCATACTCAGCAAGCCAAAGAGAGAGACGCGCGAGCGGCCGGCGCTATCCCCGCGCAAGCGCACTAACAAGCGCAGGCGGCAGTGCAATCCAACCCGGGCGACAAGCGCTGTCCAACCCAGGCGACACCCTACCAAGAGGAGGCGCCAAGCGCTGTCCACGCGCACGCGGTAAGCGCTAAACAAACGCAGGCGGCAGCGCAATCCAACCCAGGCGGCAAGCGCTGTCCAACCCAGGCGCCAACCTGCCAAGAGGAGGCGGCAGGCGCTATCCACGCGCAAGCGGCAAGCGCTAAACAACGCAGGCGGCAGCGCAATCCAACCCAGGCGGCAAGCGCTGTCCAACCCAGACGCCAACCTACCAAGAGGAGGCGGCAGGCGCTATCCACGCACAAGCGGCAAGCGCTAAACGACGCAGGCGGCAGCGCAATCCGCAAGCGGCAAGAGCAATCAAGCGCAGACGGCAAGCGTCAATCGCTACAGCAGAAACAGGAGGGCAAGCGGTATGACCCCCGCGCCAAGCGCAAGGGACAGGCGGCACGCGCGAGCGGCCCCGAGATCACCGACCTGCACGGACTGCACGTGCAGAACGAGCACTCCGAAATTGACAACAGCTGACACGTCAACCGCAGTCAACAACCACTAACCTGTCTAAAGGAGAGAGACCACTTCGCGAGAGGCAGTCTAACCAACCTCAGACAGAAAACACAACTGAGAAAGAGAACAAAGTCGAGACAATAGTCTTATTACTATCGAATTAGAGAGCTATCAAAACACAACATGCTTCGATGGCCGACAGAAAAGCAATGGCCATATAAGGTAGGCCACCTGCCGGTGAGTGGTGAGTGCAGTTCACTTGAGCGATAACTCTGTCTTTTATCTGTGTAAAGATTGTCGGGATTAGACAGATTAGGATAATTGGGCATATTGTTAACTATCACGGAGAGTATATTAAATAATAGAATGTTGACAATGTTGAAGTTAGTTTTACCAACCACCTCAAAGTATATTTGAATAGATTTGAATATCACATTTTTATTACCCAATTCTAAGCTTACATGTAATACTAAGCATTACGTTTTGAAACATTTGTAGGTGACACGTTGCCTTGTACTGTTGTACTGTTGTACTGTTATACTGTTCTGTAGTTGAAAGTAATTGTCAATGTTGCAACCATTAACGGCGAGAAATAAAGTTGTAGTATTTACAAAATTGGAAAGCAAATTGGAAAAGGCACGAAGGTCATACAAATATCAGCAAAGGTTAAACGTACGGAAATAATATTTCAAAAGAAGATTGATATAAATTAAATGTTGAAGATAATCCAAATCGCTTAATTGCAAAGTAATCACGTTACTGTCAAAACGAAGCTCACTGTTTTATTTTGTTACAACAAAATATATGAATGCCAATCAGATAACACAGGAGGACGTTCCTCCCATGTGGTACCTGGAGGATGAATCTGGCTGCAGATGATACCTCTCTCGTGTCTCCCCATACATGTGTACCTCCTCCATCCATATGGCCTGCTGAACAAGATATGTCGGTACTTAGCGCTTAAGGTATTGATGATTTATGTCTAGAATTAAGAAAGGTTGACTTCCATAGCATATTATAAACGAATGAAGCCATGTAGTTGTGATGACATAAATGTAGCTGTTAACGTCTTTCAGGAAGCTACCAGAAGCAGTTACAGAACTTTAAAATGAACATTTAAAATGAAATACGTTCGTCACTAAGCAACTTTTAGAGAAATAACATGATCATAGTACTGTTATCGTCGTCAAATAAAAAAGGAAATATTCCTCCCGTTCTTGATATAATTCACTTTTCGCTTTTGCTCTGTACATGATCTTTATATTTACATACATGTACATGTTCTAAAGTTATATGATATTAATTGAATTATACAATTGGATTCCAACTAAAAAAACATTTACTGAAATTGACTCAAATTTGAATTTAGTGCAATGATTGGTTATTGATTAGAGCTACCTGCCCCTGTCTGTTCTTACCTAATGAATGAATATTTATACCAATGAAATAGTAGTGAGGTAGTTGTTCCCAAGACGGTCTGGTTGAAAAAAGAAGAACATACATAGTTCAAGGTGAAACGACTTTGCCACACAACTCCAAATCGTAAGTGAATTATACACCTACCTTTCATTCATTAATTATATCACTGTATTATATACTTGCTTCAAAATAAGAAGATTTTGCATGTATGATAGACCCTCTTCCAAACCCTATGTATCAGCCTGGTGGGCGGATAGCCTGTAACATTGAAATATGCCGTTGAAAATGTTCTACTATTAATTACTGTCATAAAAACATGTTTAAATTGTGCAATCCCAACTCAACTGTTGATTGTTAAACGTACATCCACTGTGTTGTTGGGGGTCAGATATTGCAAACGTTATAAATGGTGTTACTTTATCGAGAAGTACCGACTGCTACCGAAAACTACCACTTTGATGGCTATTAATTATTTCATTCAAAATATCTACATATATTTACGTATAACAAATCAATTTACAGAAAGTTCCCTAACATGTACATCTACTGGCATTATTGATTCCCATTGTTTATTTAATTCAATTTCTATATCTTTTCTTTCTCTATTCGAGGTTCCTTTAATGCAAGTTTAAAAAGTACAATTCCTTGTCATTTGATAAATAATGTGAATCCTAACTTTACAATTACAATACAAAAAAAAAGAAGTGAACTTGCTGAAATAGATGCATAGACATTTGCAATATGTAATTTATATGTAATTAATTTATTTATTATACAGATGCCACAGAGATCATTATTTTTTTCATACATTTAAAGAACTTGGGTGTTTGTTTAAATTTTCAAAGAAAGGACACGTGAAACTGAAAGGGTGCATACATATATCCTTCAAATATATCAAACAAATGCAATGAAGATAACTATTAATTTAGTTGATGTACAGAACACTTTGTGTCAAGTTATGTCAGTGCTGGAGCCAAATAATTATTTGACTCTCTTGCTAGTTTTCCTCCTCCAGTAAATAAATTTATATGAAGAAAACAAGGAGGACCATTAATAAACCATTTAGTTGTAAATAGGTTGCAAATTATACCAAAGATTTGACTTAATGTACGTATGTTATTAGTAGTAATCTCTCATGGTTATCCTGGGCATGGATAACATGTGATGGTCGTATTGATGAGGGCATTTGCATTAAGACCAACGTTCATACATTGCTGACCCTGTTATACTGTGATAAGAATATGAACCTATATCTAGATATAATAGGTTTCAAGAGTATCATATGAAATAAGTATTTTCTCTCATCAGTTAATATCTGGGTGTTTTTGTCTTAGAAATATTTCTCTAATTCTTACAAATATATTTCTTTTCATGATGGAGATACGCTAAAATTATTATTTATTAATTATAAAAGCAATGTCAACTATTGATTCCATTCCATAAGACTATTATCCAGTAAAATGTGATTATGGAAGACATGGCTTATCTATGATACTACAAACTGAAAGCTTTTTTTTGGCATATGGCATTTGCGCCAATTAAAGTTTGAGTGCTACCTTCATTTTCAAGCCAAACATGATGTCTATACAATGCAAATAATACATAGATATTCTCAGATTCAGCTTTTGATACGTTTGCAAATTGTTTCTAGCACGTCATAAATATATATGAAATGATATCAAGGACAGGTGGGCAGTCAAAACAACATTTTATTAATCATACAATCTTAAAATATATAGTTTGTGATGTATGGTTATAAAGCTTGACAAAATAATTTTTCCTTACAAAATGGAACATATGGGATCATGCTATCGACAGTTAAATCATGTGCAGGGAACTCACATACATATTAATAACCTAAGATAACACTGTAGAAAGTTGAACCATAAACTTCCCTAGTGTGAGGAAATAAAACTCATATTATAACCTAGGATAACGCTGGATATACTTTGAACCATTACTGTCCAAGTTCTGGGAACTCAAACAGATATTAATAACCTACGAAATCACTGGATTACTGCTACAACATTCATGGATCAATAACTTTTCATTAAAGCCTTCATTATTAGTGATTTAGTGGATAATTAATCGTGCTGGTGGAGCAAATTGTACTTAAACGTAGAGCTACTCATATAACAATATGGAGATTCAGTGGCTATCTAGATATAAGAAATAAGTCGGTTTAACGTGTTCAATTTTAATTTGGTTCTCAAAAAACTCCCCCTTCACTACAGTTGTCAGTATGCAAAAGCGACATTTTATAAATGGCACAAGAACTTGTGTTGTTTTAATACGACTTCTTAAACTTAAATATCATTACCACCTAGCATAACAAGTGCGTTCAACGTAAAATCACTTCAAGATATGGACTTATACTTTGATAAAACTTAAAGAAAGGTTTTTTGGGGAAATATAATTTGAAAATCTCATCAAACATCTGATTTATTTACTATTTACCAAAACAAATAACATGTCAATTTGATTTTTTAACGATGAAATATATACATTTCAGAAAACAAATACTTTCTACGGGCACACCACAATCACAAATCATCAAACTGTCAGCCTTACTCTCCCAAAATTCTGTATTTGAACTCTACATGTACTATATGTACAATTCAGGAACATCATCGTACTATATGCTTTCAAGTTATTTTAGAGGCATTTATTTAGTTGTTATGACAAAAGCGACAAAATAAATGTTGAAGAAACGCCACACATTGAGAACACAATGTCACTTTATCCTTGTAGTTAAACAAAAAATATTTAGTTTTTTTTAGGGTATTTGATCATGTATATTTACACTAATATTTATGATATATACTTGTACATAGAAAACAACAGTTCCTTATTACAATAGAACAGGACGTTTCACAACTCTGCTAAGTTTGGAAGTCATTGCAATTATGAAATATGCGGAAAATTTTAACATAACAGGAATTTCATTTTCACTCAGGCCGCAGTAACACATTTTACATAAACTGAACGCCAACAGAAATGTTACACCATTTTGAATTTGAATATCATCAAACGTTACGTGTTAGGAACTTGATTTGTGGTGTTGTAACACTCAGTCAGTTTAGTGTTTTGCGCTAAAATAGCAGACCTGTAACTTCTAGGTAAATAAATTATCGCCAGTTCTTCATGGGTGGGGTCAATTGTCCTATTTCCGATCATGCATAAAAATCAATAAAATCATAGAATAATCATTAGTTTAATGACAAATTGTATGTGATCAGTATCTGGTATGTCCGCCGTTGGCATTCAAACATGCCTGAATTCTTCGTCTCACAGAAAACGTCAGCCGTCTGATGAAAGCAGGTGGTATCTGCCTCCATTCGGTCATCAATGCAGCAATAAGTTGTTGACGTGTGTGTGGTTGGTGTCGACGTTGACAGATCCTTCGATCGGTGTAGTCCCAGAGGTGCTCGATGGGATTAATTACGGGCGATCTGGCAGGCCAAGGCAAAACGTTGACGTTGAGGTACTGTAACGTCACTCTGGCTACATGATGACGAGCATTGTCCTGATGAAAAAGGGTGTTTGGATGGCGTTGTAAGAATGGGATGTACCTCTGCGCCGTCAGATTGCCGTCAATGACAACGAGGTCGGTAGTTCCTCCGTCTCCCGTCTGCTACGTGCATCTGGAACCGAATTTCGTCGGAAAATAGAACTCCCTGCCAGTTTTGGTTCTGGCAATGTTGAACATTTCTGGCCAAAACAACCCTGTTTCGCGATGTCGGTGCGTCAACAGCATTGCTCGCATCGGCCGGTTTGACATCAGTCCATGATGTTGGCACCTTCGTCTCATCGTCTGGGGACTGATTCGGTGTCCAAGTGCAGTAGAAGCTGTCGGCTTGAAAGCGGTTCCTGAGATACAGTTGAAGCAAGATCGGAAATAGGACAATTGACCCCACCCATGAAGAACTTGCGATAATTTATTTACAATTAAAGTTGCAGGCCTGCTATTTTAGAACAAAACACTAAACTGGGGGAGTGTTACGACACAACAAAGCAAATTCCTCTGAATTTTTTCTGGCGTTCAGTTTATATTGATTAAAGGAAGTGAAATAATATTCAACATTTAACAATCAACATATCTCATTCTTAAAATATGACATAAAACATGAACCTCACAAATCCGAAACCATGGGAACGTAAGGTCACTCTACAAACAAAAAAGTGTTTCCTCATGAGTAAATAATACTGTTTTGGAGATCCATTGACAAGATACCAATTGTTCATTTCTTAACATTAACTCTGGTATATATGACTCTTAACATACAAGAACAAACGAAATATAAATATTGTCAATAGGCTTCCTTTCCTCAATCCTAAAATTTAAGAGTCATATAATTACCAAGGTTAAATCTTACTCTAAAAACAGTTTCAAAATTAAGGTGGTTAAAATAAGCTTTCCAAATTGAAAACAAACACAGTACTACATGAAAGGATATTTGATTGATGTCAGTCAACAGATTTTGTTCAATCTCATGAATGTCTGGTTTTTCTTTAGATGTACATGTAATTATTCTTAAGAAGTAAATATGAGCATAGTCTATACAAATATTCAACATGGATGATAAGGGATCAATGAAGGTAAAATAAATTTGAATAATGGTATACGAGGCTATGGCTTCACTTTCAGCCCATCAGCGACTAGGACTGGAACTCTTCAATGAAATTCAATATGAATGTAGATCTATGATTCGTTGAATTTATGGTGAAAGGTCAAAGACATGCATGTGCAAGAGAAATGACACCTACGAAGCGCTAGTCAGATTGAAACAAAGCCAAGTATAAGTTATACATTCGGTTTGTTTTTAATGAGATTGAAGAAATCCCAGATACTAACCTTGTTGGGTAATCACAAAATGAGCAGCAATATTCATTTGTAAAATGTCATTTGATTTTTTTTTCTCCAATTTTTACTCATGCTCAAAACTGGAGAGACAGCCAAGTATATCCCTTGGCGAAAATACCATTTGCATTGTAAATATAGCTTATTATTTAAAAGACAGAACTGGCTGGTGCCTGTAGCCTCATATCCCTAACGACGTATTGGCGTATTTGATATGTCAATACGCTGCAACTTCAAATGAAGTAATACATACATGTATGATATTAAAACACTTGAATCATAACATAGTTTTATAATGTTTATATTTTCATGAAAAGAAGGCCACTTATATACATTTGAAAAGATACCACCAGTGTGGTCCTTGATATTATAAAATATCACCATTGGCGTCATCTGATATTGAAAATCTTTTTCGGTTATAATTCATCCTTGAGCTCACTTTCAGAATAAGATTTTCCTTGTTTTTCTCCTGATCAACATGGTCAAGCACGTATTTGATTAGTTATTACCCTTGGGCTTACATACGACTTGATTATTAAAGCTACAGCCAGTGGCAATATCATGAGTGCCACGCAAATGTTTATTGTGGAGATAATTGAATATATTGAAGATTTACGTAGAGTAAGGTAGTATGGCGTCAATTTGGTCTTTTCTCCTAACTATCCTGCCATAACAGTCTTTTGTAGAGATGACTAATAAAGTTTAACAAAAATATTGTTCAGGGAACCAAGTCTATACAGAAATGGTTCTGTGGCATGCCAGAAGATGGCAGATAGAGAAGATAAAGACAGTTATGGGTGATTAACATTTTTATTTCCTTTAACAATGGTGACGTTTCGGTACCGATCCTTATACGGGCATATTGGAAACGTTAATGGTACTGTACACCAGGAAAAACTTCACCTGTCTCATCTTGTTGTCTTTGTTATCATATTATCATACCAACATGCATATTGTATATTATTTGCAGTAACATCAACGTTTTCTATATATTTTATAATGGTATAATAAACTATACCGAAACGATTCCCTTGCAAAATTAAGAAATTACCCTTGTCTTCTCTAATTATATTTATGTCTAATAAACAATCAGTAACAATCATTAATGTCTTAAATTGGACCTTAAATTAGGAAAAAGCATATCAAAATTTATTATATGACGAGCAGTGAAATACTGGGATTTATCAGTGAAATAAACTGTCTATCAATCTACAGTGAAAATAACTTATATTTTCACTGCGAACGGTGACTGATATAATTTGATGTCATAAAACAATGGTCTCGCGCGGCGATTTGGCATTGTTAGGTAGAAAAGTTATATATTGGCATTGTTAGGTAGAAAAGTTATATATTTTCACTCGTGGCTGCGCCACTCATGAAAATATAACCTTTCTACCTCACTCGATGAGATAAACATGGTATTAGTCAAGAAAAGACAGATATCCTCTAGATCTATCTAAAAGTTTAATTTGAACGGGAATCATATACATCACTTGTAAATAGTTCGAAATGTTCACTTTATTTTGGTTCTCAAACATTTGGCGTTGAAAATTACATTTTAAAGTAATCAGTTTCAATATTTTGATAAGCCCTTACTAAATTCAAATCCCACTATTCATAAATTCGTTTTGCAAAGTCTTTCAGATTTTGAAATGTCACTATTTCAAAGGGTCAAATATGATAATAAATATTATATTATATCAGGAATGCCAAAAAAGAAGATAAATTCACACATCTGTCAAACTTCTAGAGCTTTGACATCTTCAGATGAATTTTTGCATTTTGCTGGATGAGATCTCCATTCACCGTCATTGTTAATAAGATTCTTCGCTTTAACGTGGGACAAATGTTTAATATAGTGAATAGGCCTGTGACAACTGGTTTTAAATTTTACATACTAACATAACATATATACATAATTCCTGACTTTATGATGCTACCTAGAGCGCAAATGTTATGTATGGTCCTTCATATTTCGTTTTGTTCTTGTATCTTAAGAGTCATATATACCAGAGTTAATGTTAAGAAATGAACAATTGGTATCTTGTCAATGGATCGTTCATCTCTCGCCATCTGCTGAAAGTGAATAATTGATTGGGCTCTTTCTCTTTAAGATTCTAACATGTGTGTTGAGATGTGAGCCTATATTAATACAGCACCATCGAGTAGTGCTACTTGGCAGAGCCTAGATTATCGATATATTAGATATTAAAGTAAGTTGTGGCGTTCTCTGTCTAAAAAGCTAAGCAAAGATTATATGAACTTAACTATGTGAAAACGCTATGATTATTATCATTTACAAAATGTTTGTTTCACGGTTTACATTTTAAAATATGTTCAGATTACAAACATGTCTACACATATGAATACAAGCGAGATATATGTATACAAGACTTCAATTTCACTGAAGCCATTCTTGAGACTTGAGGATTTGCTTTAGGGAGTAAGGCAATCCTGAGATTGTATGATAGGACTAATAATACTGTTCTTTATTTAGTATTTACATGTAGATAAACCATTTTGTCAAACGTACATGTATTGCTTTGAGGTTTTTATAAAAGTGGAACTTTAATAGTATTCATACGTGTAAAATTCCTCTCAAAACATGAATTCCATCGATTTTGAGTGGGCTATATCACAATTCATAAATCTTACATGTCAATGATGGGGAATATTAAACATGTTTCCAATAAAACCTCTTCACATGAGTTTGATAGTAAAAATCATATCCAGCTGAAAAATTATAGCAGTACGTTTTTGATTTTCTTTCTCTTGATCAGTGTTTGCTATTTTGCCTCCTTTTTCTTTACAAATCTCGGACAGTTTTTTAACAGCAAGTGTCTTTATTAGGATCAAAGCACAGAACTCGGTTAATCTTGTATGAAGGGATGTTTATGATGAGATTGTAAGTTTGATAAGGTTACAACAGAAAAAGCCGAATGTAGCCTCAAGCTAACTTAATTAAATGATTTTTACTAATCCGTGGCTCTATTGCAATAAGGAATGAAGTGAACCAAATCAGGAATGAGTTTTAATGTAAGTGGATTACTCATATATCAGAACTAAATGTGAGCAAACTGGTTTGATGATCATATCGAATCAAATGATGTCCTAATGTGTATATTTAATCTAAAAATAGTTTACTTCCTTCAACAGATATTGATTTGATATCAGATGATAAAAAAGTGAAATTCCATCTATAACCTAAAGTCATGCTTAATCAATTTTTCATAAAACATTTACAACTCTGAGCAACACAACATTCCAGTGCAAAGAGGCCGGCAACATAATTGCTAGCAAATAATGTAACTATCGTGCGAAGCAAAAATGTTACTTAACACATGACATGTAACCCTTCCGATATTCATCATCACTGATTTTGAAATGGATCTTTTACCATAAATCATGTGCTGCCCTTGTATAAATATCCGAACCTCCACTTTAATTCAGCTCATGCTTGTTTCATCATGAATTTTCCAAGTCACTGAGGGCAGTGTCGGACTTGTAGATTGTCTATGTGGTAATGGTAAATGGTAATCTGTCATATTGAGTTGCATGCATCAAAGACCTCGCTGCTCTTGCAGTATCCTTTTAAGTTGGGGACCTTAACGAACGTTTCTGATTAGATTATATATCCAATGAAGTTACACTTTTACAGACAATCAACTATTATATTATTAGTAATAGTTGAAGTGTATTTCTACTCATGCATGTGAGAAAATATTTTCATTTCCAAACATGCAAAGCAGAAAGACTACAATGAGGAAAGTTTATAATATACCATACGGATAACAGATCTTGACAGGATTTGAGAAATTCAGCATTTTAATAAAAGTGGGTTGGTTGCTGCAGAGAGAGAGAGAGAGAGAGCTGTGTATTTGAATGATCGTTCCTACATGTCCAAGCTTGAAATGTCGGTATCACAAGTACTTGTTAGTTCTGGGATGTCATGTACTAGCAGAACACCATAGAGCAGCTCCGCGTGTGGTTGTATTGAGTTTTGTAAGTGTTTTGATATATCAAATACCAAGAATCCAAAAAGAAAGTTTCAATACGTAATGTCCAAATAATAATACATTATAATGTACGTCAGATAATGACTTGGCTTTCACACTTGATATAAGGTTCAATCACTAAAATTCGATTCCCTAGACCATCCAAAACACTATGGCAAGAGAGAATGTGTTGTTATGATTTTATATACACAGTGCATGGTAAACTAAGATGTTGAATATTCACATACAGGCTGTATAGCCATCATGCATACGTTCTGAATTTCCTACAATCCCTTTGACTCATTTACTGAGATGTATCTGTTAACGAACATATTCTATCTGAATAAAAAGACAATTAGTTAAGTGTCATTTTTGGCATGAAACTAATTTTGCTGTGAAAGTATGTGGTCAGTACTTCATAGATCATTTAAGTTGAGTTACTCATGATATCACCGTCTCTTGAATTGAAGAAAACATATGCGATATCAATGCGGTACAGTATACCATCCTGATGGAATTGCTTCTTTCTTATGTAATTGTGTTAGTCTAATACAACTATCTTCTTTATTTGGTGATTTCTAGGTAATGCCTAGAAAATCGTTATCATGACATCATCATAGTCGACGTCTCTGGGATGTCAATATCGATAATGATTGTCGAAATTAATGTGTAGTCTTGAACTTGAATATAGACAATCATATTCCAAACGTATCTGTGGTCTGATAGCTGAATATTTACACTCTTAGTCTAAATGTATACATTGTACCTGAATATATACTGTCACAGTCTAAATGAATGTGTACTCAGGAACACTAGAACATAGAATCATAGTTTAAATGCATTTGTAGTATTGACCATGAATATATAAAATTATATTCTTAATGTATTTGTCGTCTGGAACTTGAATATCTACAATATACTCTAAATTAATTTGTTGTGTGCAACGTGACCATAACCAACATAATTCTAGTTTGTATTCAGGAACACGAATAGATACAATTATAGTCTAAACTAATATGCGGTCTGAAATATAAAGTAAAAAAGTAAAGTATGTTCAACTGATAACTTCACACTTTGTCTCTTTTATGTTGATGTTTTGACTTAGTGATGCACTGATGCAATTATCTTAGGTGACATTTCACTGGCATGTTGGACGCGTGTGAATATGTAGATTAGAAGCTTTCTGATTACATCCAAGAAACTTTAAATTAACTTTGAATTTAAGTTGCATCACATGTGTAAAGACGGACATGTATGTAGGGTTCTATGGAAGTGGCAGAAACAATATCAATGAGGTTTTCAGTGCTGTGTGCAATCCGAATTATTGTTTGTTTATACATTGAGCACATAATTGCTGAAATGCTTCTATTATTTAAACATGCAAATCCAAAAGTGAATGATAATACGGTTTTCTTTTCTTTTTTCGTGTTACACAAAAAATTCAAATATTTAATATTCTTCTACAAAATATCTTAAATGAAAAATTATCTCTATTCAGTGAGGTGAGGTGAGTTAGGTTTAACGCCACTTTCAAGAGGATTTCACTTATATCGCGGCTGCTAGTATTATGGCAGGGAGAAAGCCCGCAGCGCCATGTGGATATGCATTGCGATGAAACCTGCGAGCATCGGCTGGAACTAGCGAACCATGGGTGGTACTATGCTGAAATTCAGTGTAGCATTGCACCCAAACCTTACTGCGTGTTGAACAGTTCTCTTCTGCAGACAAAGCTGCCGTGCCCCTGGCGGGATTTGAACCCCGGACCTCTTGATCCGAAACCAAACGCGCTAACCACTGCGCTATCCCGCGCCTTATTTCATTCAATCAATTAAGAAGAAAAAAGAAAATAGAATAGATGATTAATATATCCCATACTGTATCAGTATACTTACACGATTTATTGTTAAATGTGCCTAATCTTATCACTGTTTATATCATTTATTCTTTTAAGACTATCGTACCCCCAATGGTGATCAATGGAGAATAAAAAAAGTTGAAGTGGGAACTTAATTTGAAACCTTTTTACTTCAACCTATACAACCAAATCACCTCTTGTTGATTTATTATAGTTATCATAACTGGAGCGAATATATCTGACTCAATCTCTTGTACACAATTACATTGGAATCAGCTAAACGAAAAAGCTCTTTAAATGTATATAATAATCATCAATCAATAATGATCGATATGACTTATATTTTATTTAATTATTTCTTGGTAAAATATGTATCCATTATGTTCAACGAAATGCTGGGATCTATCAATTTTAATTGAC